>JAVXUP010000455.1:5000-465592 GCA_033070095.1 Escallonia herrerae
CTGTGAGGGTGATGACGCAGGGTGAATACATGACGACAGTCACAGTCCGATACTTAGGTCCAGAGTCAGGGTCCTGTATGTTTCTCTCTCTGGGATTCTAGAGTGAGAAAGTAAAAATGTCAGAGTTTGTGCAACCGTTAGAAAATGTCCAAAACCCTTTTCAAATGAATTCTCAAGACCTCTATTTATAGCTTTACGGTAACGAGCCTATCCGGCTACGAGGGGTCCTCATGCCGGAGCACTACGAGTGGAGCCCCTCGAAAAGAAGACGGCAATGACTTTGTGGTAACGAGCTCATCTCGCTGCGAGGGGTCCTCGTGCCGGAGCACTACAAGCGGAGCCCCCCGAAATAAAGACGGTAATGGCTTTGTGATAATGAGCCCATCCCATGGCGGCGATGGCTTTTTAGTGACCAGCCCATCTCACTGCGAGGGGTCCTCGTGCCAGAGCACTACGAGCAGAGCCCCCCGCAATGAAGACAACGATGGCTTTGTGGTAACGAGCCCATCCCGCTGCGAGGGGTCCTCGTGCCGGAGCACTACGAGTGGAGCCCCCCGAATGAAGACGGCGATGGCTTTGTGGTAACGAGCCCATCCCGCTGCGAGGGGTCCTTGTGTTGGATCACTACGAGCAGAGCCCCCCTAGATGGCGATGGCTTTATGGTAACGAGCCCATCCCGCTGCGAGGGGTCCTCGTGCCGGAGCACTACGAGCGGAGCCCCCAGAATAAATACGGCGATGGCTTTGTGGTAACAAGCCCATCCCACTGCGAGGGGTCCTCGTGCCAGAGCACTACGAGCATAGCCCCCCGAAATGAAGACGGCGATGGCTTTGTGGTAACGTGCCCATCCCGCTGCGAGGGGGCCCCATGCTGGAGCACTATGAGCAGAGCCCTCCGGAATGAAGACATCGATGTTTTGTGGTAATGAGCCCATCCCGGTGCAAGGGGTCTTCGTGCCGGAGCACTATGAGTGGAGCCCCCCGGAATGAAAATGGCGATGGCATTGTGGTAACGAGCCCATCCCACTGCGAGGGGTCCTAGTACTGGAGCACTACTAACGAAGCCCCCCAAAATACTGCATACTCTGGAGAGTGGGTTGAAGCATGTTCCACGTCCATGGCGGGGGCGCATGGTGTGGTGAATAAGTGTGGTGCCCGGGGGCCTGTAACACGACTGTGGCGCAGGGGCGTGGCGACTACCATCGTGAGACCAGACCTGGTACCGGGGGCACATGTCATGGAAGTGGTACACAGGCGCGGCAACGACTGTCGCGAGACCATACCTAGTGCCGGGGGCATATGTCATGGAAGTGGCGCACGGGCGCGGTGACGACCATCGCAAGACCATACCTGATGCTGAGGACACATGTCATGGAAGTGGCACACGGGCGTGGTGAAGTGTGTATGGTGCCCGAGGGCACGACATTGTGAAAGAGAGACTGGGGGCACGGCTGTATCAGCGGCGTGGTGCATGGGCGCGACGGAGTGAGTATGGTGTCGAGGGCATTGTAGAGTGACAGAGAGCCTGGGGGCACGGCTGTATCAGCAGCATAGCGCACGGGTGTGGCAGAGTGAGTATGGTGCCGAGGGCATTGTAGAGTGATAGAGAGCCCGGGGGCATGGCTGTATCAGTGGTGTGGCGTATCGGCTCGACGGAGTGCATATGGTGCAAAGGGCACTCTAGTGTGACAAGGAGCCAGGAGGCGCGACTGTATTAGTGGTGCGGTGCATGGGCGCGGTGGAGTGAGTATGGTGCCGAGGGCATTATAGAGTGACAGAGAGCCTGGGGGCACGGCTGCATTAGCGGCACAGCGCACGGGCGCGACAGAGTGAATATGGTACAAAGGGCACTGTAGTGTGACAGGGAGCCAGAGGGGCACGACTGTATCAGTGGCGAGGCGCATGGGAGTGGTGGAGTGCTGGCCGATAGGGGTCGCGGAGTGATGTCTGGGGGATGGGGGTCACGGAGTGACTTCTGGGGGATAGGGGTCCCGAAGTGACGTTTGTGTTACTAGGGTCGCAGAGTGATGTTCGGGCGACGGGGGTTGCAGAGTGACTTTCGGGCGACAGGGGTCGCGGAGTGACGTTCGGGCGACGGGGGTGGCGGACTGACTTCCGGGCGACGGGTCGCGGAGTGACGTCCGGGCGACGGGTCGTAGAGTGATGTCCGGGCGACGGGGGTCGCGGAATGACTTTCGGGTGACAGGGGTTGAGAAGTGACGTCCGGCCCCTTGAAGAGTAGTGAAGATGCTAAGTATGGAAGCAAAAGGCCAACAGGTTGGGGGAAGGCCAAGGCCAACCATTGGGGGAGGCCAAGGCCAACCCCAAAGGAAGGCCAAGGCCGACCCCCAAGAGAGGGGCTGGGCAGGCCGAGGCCGAGGCCGACCCTAAGGGGGAGGCCAAGGTTGAGGCTAACCCCAAGGGGAAGGCCAAGGCCAACTTCTTTCGGTAAGGGCCAAGGTGCGCCGATGGGCGAAGTGCGATGATCGGAGCATGATGAGTAGTCGTGCAAGGATGAGCTTCTTGGTGGCGAAGTCATGTGGAAAAAGTGAGAAGTGCACATGACTTGAGTGTGCACCTTTGATCAGTTGGAAGCTTTGAATATTGCCTGTTGCTTGTTCGGACGTGTCATGCAAAATAGGAGCCCCAGTGGGCCTTTGGGTGCGACAAGAATAGGTTGGGAACTGTAACACCCCGAATTTATTTCCTGAGCGTTAATGCCGAATACACAGAGATCAGATAAAATCTTATAATTATCGTAAAAACTCCAAAATGGTAAATCATATCATATACTAATAATCCCCAAAATACATCAATGTTTAACAAAAATGACCCCAAATCTTTTATACAAGTCATGTTCTCCAACACGGAGTTTTCGAAAATATACCCAAGTAGCGTCAGAACTAATATCTGAGACAAAACAGCTAACTCTTGATCGCTCAGCTAGCCCTCCAATACAAGGTCCCACCTACTGGTCTCTTGAAAGAAACAACAATAAGGGGATGAGCCAAATGCCCAGTAAGGTCCCTCAAAGGACCAATCAAACGGAAACGAAAATATAAGAGAAACGAAAATTTCGGAAGCACAAAGGATCTCAACAGAACCAACAATCAACCAGATTTCGAATGTCAAAACATATCTGAATAAAGAAACAGACACTAGAGTGTCATTCAGAAAGTGGTCACATACGTCATCACTGACATATGAGGCCTGTTCAGAAAGTAAGATCGCGATCTCTAGGTCAACTCACCTAAGCTAGCTCACATTTCAATCCACGTGGGTAAGTCAGACATAAGTCACATACACTGTGACATGGCTCATAGAGTTATCAAAACAAAGAATTCAATTTAACAATCAATTACCAGACATGTCAAACAATACACGGAGTTTCTGAAATAATGATAATCTCTAAAACGAACGATATCAACATCGCAAATTCTAAGATCAGACATATTCGACAAAAATGAATTTCACAAGTCATAGAATTTAGAACAAGTTATTCATAGTAAATCTCAAAGCAAAGAGGAGAAGAAGAATCACTTAACTCAACTCGAAGAGATTTGGATTTCAAAAAGAAACTAAAGACTTACAAGAGCGATTGGTCCATCGCTGATGTGAATTTCGAAACTAACCCTTACCTTAGCCAAGCCTTAGAGAAAAGCAAAACCTTAAGCTTAACCTTAGATCTTCCAAACTTCCAAGGCATCTCTCTCTCTCTCTCTCTCTCTCTCTCTCTCTCTCTCGTGCGCGCAAACCTCGAATGGGCCAACAAACCTAAGGCTATTGACTATCAAGGCACTCCATAACTTTAACATCAAAGAGTTTTGAGTCGACTGAAACCACTTTCCTTCGACTGAAAATTTCAAAAATGATAAAAATCACTTTCTCAATATTCTTAAAAAGACCACAAGCTTATTGACTAAAAATAAAAATTTCACACACGGAAAAAAGGGAAATTTTCAGGATATTACATTCTCCCTTCCTTAAAAGAATTCCGTCCTCAGAATTCAAAATGTACCTTAAATGTCAAAAAGCTGATGGTGCTTTTTTGCGCATGGCTTCCTCAAGCTCCCAAGTAGCTTCTTCAATCTCGTGATTCTGCCTCAAAATCTTAACTAACGGAATAACTTTCGTCCTTAACACTTGGTCACGACGATCTAAAATCTCAACCGGTTGCTCTTTGTAAGAAAGGTCCTCCCGAATTGGTAAAGGCTCGTACGACACAATATGCGTCGGATCGTAAACATATTTTCTCAAATTCGAGACATGGAAAACGTTATGAACGTACGAAAACTCTGGCGGTAATGCAATTCTGTAAGCCACCCGACCTATTCTTTCTAAAACCTCGAATGGGCCAACAAACCTAAGGCTAAGCTTGCCTTTCTTACCGAAACGCATCACCCCCTTCCAAGGTGAAACCCACAAAAACACGTGATCACCCACCTCAAATTCAAGTTCGCGACGACAATTTGACGTATAACTGCGCTGTCTATCTTGAGCCCCCTTAAGACGTTCCCGGATCAAATCAACTTTTTGAGTGGTCATCTGCACCAATTCTGGTCCTAATAACCGTCTCTCTCCTACTTCGTCCCAACATAGTGGTGTCCTACATCTCCGCCCGTACAATGCCTCAAACGGTGCCATCTTAATACTTGCCCTGATAGCTGTTGTTATATGCGAATTCAACCAAAGGCAAATGACTATGCCAACTCCCACCAAGGTCTAGCGCGCAAGCTCTCTTGTCTCGACGCATAAGCAATCACCTTGCCATGTTTCATTAAAACACAACCTAAGCCCTTCTTTGAGGTGTCACTATAAATCACAAAACCTCAGGAACCAGATGGCAAAGTCCAAACCGGTGCATACACTAACCTTTCTTTCAGTTCTTGGAAGCTAGCTTCGCACTCCTCGCGCCAAACAAACCGGGTGTTCTTTTTAGTCAACTTAGTCAAAGGCACATCGATTTTTGAAAATCCTTTAAAAAAAATCGACGATAGTAGCCTGCCAATCCCAAAAAGCTTCGCACCTCCGTGACAGTGCTAGGTCTCTGCCAGTCAATCACTGCTGCAATCTTAGAGGGGTCAACGATTATTCCATCCTTAGACACCACATGCCCTAGAAATGTAACCTGTTCAAGCC
The DNA here is from genome assembly GCA_033070095.1 of Escallonia herrerae. Taxonomy (NCBI): domain Eukaryota; kingdom Viridiplantae; phylum Streptophyta; class Magnoliopsida; order Escalloniales; family Escalloniaceae; genus Escallonia; species Escallonia herrerae. The sequence continues at coordinate 10,139 of JAVXUP010000455.1, forward strand.
AAAACTCACATTTCAAAAATTTAGCATACAATTTACTATCTTTCAAAGTCTGCAAGATAATCTGCAAATGCTCACGATGGTCCTCTTCCGACCTAGAGTACAGCAAAATATCATCAATAAAAACAATAACAAATTGATCCAAATACTGTCTAAACACACGGTTCATCAAATCCATAAAAGCAGCAGGGGCATTAGTCAGCCCGAATGGCATTACCAGAAATTCATAGTGACCATAACGAGTCCTAAACGCAGTCTTTGGCACATCCTCTGGCTTGACTTTTAGCTGATAATATCTAGAACGCAAATCTATTTTTGAGGAAAACTTCGCTCCTTGAAGTTGGTCAAACAAATCATCTATGCGCGGCAATGGATATTTATTACGGATGGTGATCTTATTCAACTCACGATAATCTATGCAAAGTCTCAATGTACCGTCCTTCTTCTTAACAAATAATACAGAGGCACCCCAAGGTGACACACTAGGGCGAATGAACCCCTTATCAAGTAGCTCTTGAAGCTGCTCCTTTAGCTCCTTCATTTCGGAAGGAGCCATTCGATACGGTGCCTTAGAAATAGGTGCTGCACCGAGCACTAAATCAATTGTGAATTCCATCTCACGATCAATGGGTTTTCTGGGCAACTCTTTGGGAAACACCTTAGCTAAATCACAGACAACGAGTACTTTTGATATTTCAAGACTTTCATGACTAGTATCATGGACGTGTGCAATGTAACCCCTACAGCCCTTACGAAGCATGCGGTGAGCCACAATAGCTGAAATAATCAACAACCTACTAGGTTTCGAACCCTTAAACTCAAATTCAGACAAATCAGATAAACAAAAACGGACTCGCTTCTCAAAGCAATCAACTAAGGCATGATAGTATGCCAACTAATCCATACCCAAAATCACATTAAAATCGCGGATATCTAAAGGAATTAGGTCCCCCGAAAGGTCCCTATCACATAAGCGGATCTTACAATTTCTCAACATTGAATTAACTATCACAGAATCTCCAACTGGAGTACCGACAGACAACTCATAATCAAGAGACTCGGGTCTTATCCCAAGTCGACGTGCAAACAAAAAAGAGACAAAAGAGTGCGTGGCACCAGAGTCAAACAATACATGCGCGTCAATTGAGTCAATATGAATCGTACCTGCCACCATATCCTTTGAACCAGATGCATCCTTAGCCGTCATGTTGAACACCCTGCGGATAGCCTTAGGTTTCTGCCCTCCTACTGACTGACTTGTACTCTGCTTGGGCCCGAAGCTGTACTCACAGCAGCTGAACCTTGTGGGCCAGATTGCCCCGCCACTAGAATAGGACAATACCTGATAAAGTGACCCTTTTGGCCACACCTGAAACACGCTCCCGTATCCCAATGGCAACTTTGACCGCCATGACGCTTGTTGCACCTCGGACAAATAGGATCAGAACCTATGGATGGAGGCCTCTGAACAAAGTTCTAGCTAAAATTCCTACTCGAATTACCTTGAGCTTGGCCCTGCCTACCAACAGTAGTCGATGAAGATGCCTGTTTTTACTTCCCACTACTTCGTACTGTGCGTGACTGGGATAGCTTCGGACGATCTATCTTGCCTGCCCTGGCGTCCTTCCTCTCTCTAAAATCCCTTGCCTCAGATTCATTAGTCTTCGCAATGTCCACGCACTGAACATAGGTCTCTATCGGGACTGGAATAATGCGCTATCTAATGTTAGACCTAAGGCCCCAAGTAAACATCTGCACCTTATCCTTTTCATTAGCCACCAACTGCTTACCATACCGGGATAGTCGCATAAACTTTACCTCATACTCGGCAACACTCTCGTTATCCGCCTACCTCAGATTAAGAAAATCACTATATATCTGTTCTTTTACACTCCTAGGAAAATAGCGGTCGAAGATCAAATCCTTAAACTGATCCCATGTCATTGCTAAGCGTTGTTCCACCGTCTTACTACCCTCAATCATTTTCCACCAATGGTCCGCCTCCCCATCTAGCTTGTACACTGTGAGTTCTATCTTTTCCTTATCGGTACAATCCATAGGCCTAAACACCTTTTCAAGTCGAAAGATCCACTTTTCCGCCACAATCGGATTATTGGTTCCTCCAAAAGGTTCCAGATTTTTCTTATCAAACTGCTCTAACAAACTATGGGTCTGATTCTGCTTGGGATTCGGATTCAGAGGTGGGTTAGGTTGATTCTGCTGATTTAACTGAGCTTGCTGATTAGCCAATAATTGAGTCAACTGAGCTTGTTGAGTTGCCAGAAGGGTCAGAAGATCTGGCGGGTTCTCGTTCTCGGTGACGTTCAGTTGCTCCACATTCCAATTGTGTGTTCGCCTATTATTACGACTGCTTGCCATTGCTACAAAAGAAAACTAGAATCAGACACTAACTAAAATATTACACTTAATTCTACCCATCTTACCCATCTCACAACTTATCTGATCCTAAGTAGGAGTCTACAGAATCTCATACCTAAGCTCTGATACCAACTGTAACACCCCGGATTTATTTCCCGAGCGTTAATGCTGAATAAACAGAGATCAGATAAAATCTTATAATTATCATAAAAACTCCAAAATGGTAAATTAGAGCATATACTAATAATCCCCAAAATACATCAATGTTTAACAAAAATGACCCCAAATCTTTTATACAAGTCATGTTCTCCAACACGGAGTTTCCAAAAATATACCCAAGTAGCGTCAGAACTAATATCTGAGACAAAACAGCTAACTCTTGATCGCTCAACTAGCCTTCCAATACAAGGTCCCACCTATTGGTCTCCTGAAAGAAACAACAATAAGGGGATGAGCTTAATACCCAGTAAGGTCGCTCAAAGGACCAATCAAACGAAAACGAAAATATAAGAGAAATGAAAATTTCGGAAGCACAAAGGATCTCAACAGAACGGACAATCAACCAGATTTTGAATGTCAAAACATATCTGAATAAAGAAACAGACACTAGCGAGCCATTCAAAAAGTGGTCACATACGTCATCACTGACATATGAGGCCCGTTCAGAAAGTAAGATCGCGATCTCTAGGTCAACTCACCTGAGCTAGCCCACATTTCAATCCACGTGGGTAAGTCAGACATAAGTCACATACACTGTGACATGGCTCATAGAGTTATCAAAACATAGAATTCAATTTAAAAAAATCAAATACTGGACATGTCAAACAATATACGGAGTTTCTGAAATAATGATAATTTCTAAAACGAACGATATCAACATCGCAAATTCTAAGATCAGACATATTCGACAAAAATGAATTTCACAAGTCATAGCATTTAGAACAAGTTATTCATAGTAAATCTCAAAGCAAAGAGGAGAAGAAGAATCACTTAACTCAACTCGAAGACATTCTGATTTCAAAAAGAAACTAAAGACTTACAAGAGCGATTGATCTATCGCTGATGTGAATTTTGAAAATAACCCTTACCTTAGCCAAGCCTTTGAGAAAAGCAAAACCTTAAGCTTCACCTTAGATCTTCCAAACTTCCAAGGCACTCTCTCTCTCTCTTGCGCGCACGCAAAAGAGGAAGAAACAGAGAAACCCGAAAAAGCAAGAAAATGAAATAAGACACTATTTATATAGAGGGACAAAAATTTAAGTTTGCCTTCGACTAAAAACAATTGAGTCGAATGAAAACACTTTGAGTCGACTAAAAACATTTTAGGAGAATTTTTTTAAGTCGACTAAAACACTTTTAGTCAACTAAAACCTCTTTAATTTGACTAAAACCTTCAAAAATTAATTTTTATGCAATTAAAATACTTTTTTATCGACCGAAACACTTTTAGTCGACTGAAAACACTTTTAGTCGACTAAAACCTCTTTAATTCGACTAAAACCTTTGAAAACTTCCTTATCAAAATATTAAACACTTTCCATTCGACTAAAAACTATTTTAGTCGACTAAACACTATAACTGAATCCTTCAGATTCCATAACTTTAACATCAAAGAGTTTTGAGTCGACTGAAACTACTTCCCTTCGACTGAAAATTTCAAAAATGATAAAAATCACTTTCTTAATATTCTCAAAAAGATCACAAGCTTATTGACTAAAAATAAAAATTTCACGGACAGAAAAAAGGTAAATTTTTGGGATATTACATTCTCCCCTCCTTAAAAGAATTCCATCCTCAGAATTTAAAACGTACCTTAAATGTCATATAACCCTCCAATTGCTACTCCCATCATCTGCCAACCCTTTCTCACAACTCTAGTAGCAGCAGATTAGGCCCATATTACTCTTGTAGCCACAAACAAATATCAACACAAACCCTTGATAATTGTCATCAATGGAGAAGCATCCCAAACCAACGTCACAATTTGAACAACTATGAAATTAGGACAAAACAAGAACATGTCACACAGCCATGGTTTTCGGTCGTACTATATCAGAAGGTGCTTAATATATGATGAGAGCTACAATTGGGTATCAAATTTAAGAAGATATAAAATTTCCAAAGATTAAACAGGTAAGGGTTTGGCCAAAAAGAAAAAAAGGAACGAAAAGATGACGATGCAAGAGGAAGTTTAAAACAAACACGAATATACTACCTCCACAGACCCACCCTAATAGTGAACAGTGAAGAACGATCACGACGATTGCCCTTTCTGTCGTAACCCCCAAGAAAGAAAAAGCCCTAACTTCGTATTATCCTTACTCTCCCCCCTGCCCCCAGTCCTCCAACCCTGAAAAGAAAAACTCTTTGCTCTTAAAATCCACGACCCTTCACCTTGCTAGACAAGAAAATGGGACTACAAACCAATTACACTAAAAAGTTCCCTCCAATAAACATTATTGAAATAAAAGCCGAAACAACACATCCATTAAATAAAAAGGGAAAACCAACGAGACACAAGTCCACTGAAAAAAGGCACTATCCACTAAACAATAATAACAAGACTGCGATCCTTTGAGCTAAAAAGTAAATTTGAAAATCTCATGTCCAAGCAAAACCACGTCCTCCGTCGCTACAAATAGTGAAGTACTACACTTTCCTCCCACAAGACAAAGGCATTAAGGATAATTGATATCCCCTTTTGCATTTTTGTGGTGATAGATCTAAAAGTAGCGAGATCAAAAAATCCAAGAAGGATGTCGAAGCCCCATCGTGAGCAAGGAAAGTAGGCGAGCATAAGGTGAAAGAGTCAACGGTTGTCTCTGAAAAAGCTCCATTGCCATAACTTGACACTGGCAAACGACATCACTTGAATTCAAAGACGAAAAAGGACGATGAAAAGAGTTGCTTAAATATCCTAAAAGGTTAGTCCGGCCATCTCAGGTGATGGATCACCACTCCAGAAATGCTTTCCCATCCTTATTTAATTATGAGAGAAATTCATATTCCAAAGGACACTTGAAATATTCTATTGAAAACATATGGCATATGCATATTGGGCATTTGAATTTTGGCAGCACCAAGTTTCTTAAAATTCCTGTTTGGTCCAATGGTTGGATAATCTCCCAGATGTAAGGTTTAAAAGTCAGCAACAACTTTCATTACTGGCTGCTGTGGTCAGCAGCCGATGAAGGTTTTGAAAAACTCTAGTGCCGGGCTTTAAATCTTCAATTGTATTATGTCGCTCATTCTACCTATGCTATTAGATCCCCAGTCCAAACAGCCAAAGGCATCCCTAATTTTCTTGCCAAAAGAGAATTTCCAGCCAAACCTTAAAGATCCAGCCAAACAAAGAGAATCTGACTAAAACCAAGAAGCCAAATTTGCTCAGAAGAGCCCAAGGATACAAGGACATTGGGGGGGGGGGGTGATTTGGAGATAGAAGTTACATAGTACAGTAAAACCTAGCCAGAGAGGGGAGGGAGGGGAGGAGAGAGAGCCACAAGAAAATCCCCACCCTTATGTTGAAATGATAATAATAATAACTTTGATCTTTTTTAGTCACATGTTACTGATTAAGTTAGTGTGTTTATTGCATGTTAATGGTCATTAGTCATGTGTTAGTAGGGTGTTATTAATATATTAGTGGGTGTTAATAATATGTTAGTGGTGCATAAGTTACAAATGCATTACTAGCATGGTTATGAAGATGAGTAGTAGTCTAGTAATTGTGTATATAATGAGGTGAGTGGTATAATTATGTAAGTTTGGAAGTTACTTTTAGGCACTATATAAGCCTATATATCTCAACCATTTTAATAAAGTGGAATGAAAGTATTCTCTCAAAATCTCTACATTGCCTCCTCATATATTTGTGAGTGTGACTTTGAGTGCGATAAAGTGTGCGCTTAAGTAACACTTTGTCTGCAACAAAGTGGTGTCAGAGCTCTGACTTGGCAATGACCTGGGTTCAATTCTTCCCGCTTACATATATGGTCCCCTTCAGTTTATTTCTTACTTGGTTTGTCTCTGCACGTGCAATCGAGGGCTTGCACGTGAGGGGTAGTGTTAAGCATGATAACAAATTGTTCGGCCCATTATATTCTCTAACAGCTTAAACTTTTAGAACAGATGATAACTTAACATGGTATCAGAGCACAGCTTAGTGGGTCTCAAGCGAGTGAGAGAGAGAGAGAGAGAGAGAGATGGTAAACAATATGGTTTTATTTCAAATCCCGCAATGCACCAAAGACAACTATGAAAATTGATGTATTCGCATGAAGGAAATTCTTGGATCGCAAGATGTTGGAGAGAAGGTAGACCCAACTTTTTTCAAGAGCCTAGTCGGAAGCTTAAGGTAATTGACACGTACAAGACCGGAAATTTTGTTTGGAGTTGGGCTTATCAATCGCTACATGGAAGTTCCTACCGTAACTCATATAAAAGCAGCTAAGAGAATTCTGCATTACCTCAAAGGTACAATCGAGTTCGGTTTATTTTATTCTCCTTCTAACAACTTCAAGCTTTTAGGTTATTGTGATAGTGATTAGGCCGGAGATTTAGACCATCAAAATAGTACCACCGGGTTTGTCTTCTATATGGGAGATACGGCGTTTATATGGAGTTCAAAAAAGCAACCTATTGTAACACTTTCTATTTGTGAAGCGAAGTATGTAGCCACCATATCATGTGTTTGTCAAGCTATTTGGCTTAGATTTTTGTTGAGGGAGCTTCATTTGCCACAAGAAGACCAAGATTTTCGTTGATAATAAGTCGGCAATAGCATTGGCCAAAAAGTGGAGTTAGAGCAAATTGTTTTTCCAAGGCGAACCTCGGCAAACCTAAGAAGTTCCGGTCTGAAGTCGAGACATATACATTCAGAACGCACTTTTAGTTTGTAGCTGTTTAGATTCTGGCAAAGGTCACGTGAATGCCTACGTAATGCAGACACTAATAACAAACCATTCAAAGATTATTACGAAAGATATGTTGTCCACTTTCGAAACACCCAGAGTATAATGCATATTCGACCTAGTTGAGTGTAAACAAAAATGGGATGTCTGATAATCATCTTCAGTGGGCATTACAGACAAACCAATTAGTTTCAGAGAAATTAGGAGCCAGTTTACTCAATGAGCACACTCACATTTGCTTTGTTAAGTTGCTTCATTAAATTAAGCATCCTTGCAATCTAGTGGGCAAAGATGAGACAATTATGAGGATCATCCAACAAGTAGGCAATGACACTAACGACGTAAAAAGGGACTATTTACAATATAGTCTACATAGATCTTGCTAGAGTTTTGGTCTTCTTTTACCCTCTCTCTCTCCTTCGTTGACGCCATTTTTGTCTCTTGTCTTCTTTTTTTCCGATGAATACGAGGTCTTGAAAGAGTCCTAACGAGAGGAATCTGATGACCACCCCTTACGAGCCCTCATCCTCATCCTTACGCACATATATATGTAAAGTTCTAACTAGAATCTCTTCATTTAAGTTTTCTATAGTTATTTCAACCAAAGGATTATTATTTCAACCAAAGGAAAACCGAAGTGTAAATCGCAAATATGAAACAGGAAAACAAGCAAAGCAAGTTGAAGCATTTCATAGGCGCACCAAGGAGACTTTTGAAAAAAGCTAGAGACTTCTACTTGGATAGCATGGTTAACATTGATGGAAAGGTTGGTTACTGCAACGTCCAAGGCAGTGCCGCTCCAATGACCCAAGCTGCCCCAAGGAACTTTGCTATAAGTTCAACAAGAACTAGCGATTGCAATGATCGGCTTCGGGTGCTTATTCGATCAGTATCGGAGAGGGGGAGCGTTGGGAGTAAGTTGGAGTTTGAGAGACGAGAATCGATGACGGTTCATGGCAGACTAGATAGGAGTTTTAGTATTGGGTTAGGAAGGATAGGAACTATAGAGGAAGAGAGATCTTATGAATTTGAGGAAGAAGGAATCGATTTGCAGAGTGATTTCTTGTTCCCAAGAAGCAGAAGTTGTGCTGTTACGAACGGCTATGCCAGTTACTAGTCAATGTTTAGCAGTTACGTCTGTGTTTAAGTGTATTTTCGGTGTTGTCTGCGATGGTACCCAGCTCATTATAGGGTGCTGTCATAGCTTTGTACAACTTTTTGTTCCCACAGACAATCATGTGTTGTTGTATTTGATGTGACGGAATCATTTCGGTTTCTTGAATAAGCACCTTCTTATTTACCATTCATCATACGACAGATTGTGGGAAGATAAAGCTAAACATCCTAGGGAACTTTAACGTTCTTTTTCTCATGACATTAAAAGAATTAATTTTCATTTCAAAGATGGTCTATACGTTTTTTGGCTTGTTCATATACAACTACGAGCTTTGAATATTGCGTGGATAACCTATTTATTTGGCTTTTTGGGTCATGGATCTCTCCCAAGAGTATTTTCGCCTAGAACTTTTAGCAATAGATTGATTTTGCTCCTGTTGGCATGTGCAGTATAGAAACAAGGGATGCCGATCCATTTTCGTTACTTGCATTTTTGTGGAACTAACCTTTCAGAAAAACATTAACATTAGCAAACTGACACTGTCACTGCCGACGGCTATTAATCATTTGATCTTCAGCACTTGGAATTTATTGAGAGGAATGTGGAGTCAAACTATGTCTGAGGAACACTTCATAAGACGAAGAAAAATGGGCATATCACTGCATTCAAACATTTGCTGCACAACAAACAATTAGCGTCCCCGCAGCTAAACATATTTAACAACTGGTTGGTCACTCAAGAACAACTCAATGACGACCAGACCATACTAAAAACATAAAAGGAAGGTGAAACTGCAGAAGAGAAATAAAACTTCGATGCTAGTTTGCACTTTTCTGATAGAGGTCAATTCTTCTTCAGAACTTCGACTGAATTCTACCAACTACGTTCTTGTCGAGCTGAAAAGCCTTAACAAGAATATCAGTCGAGATATCAGGGTTAGAACCGAAGACCACGTTTGCAATAGGAATGACACCAGCATTTTGGTTGCTGAGAGCAGCAATTGCCACAGCATTAACTTGTCCTGCATTTCGTTGGAAATGTACGAGCCCAACTGGGAACACAAACACGTCACCCTTCGGAAGCACTTTTGAGATAAGACGGTTTTCAGGGTTAGACGTGACAAATCCGACTTCAAGGCTTCCTTCAAGGACGGTCAGGATTTCAGATGCACGAGGGTGAGATGCCAAGCGTGTTTAGCCCGGGCAACTGAGCTACGGTTACTGGTGTCACCTTGGAGCCCACTGCGTTAGATGTGTTGCCCGCCATGTGAAGTCCACTGAAGGAGAAGTCACTAGCTTGAACCATGCTGGGACTTTTGCATGTAAGGCCATTCACTAGCACTGCCATTGACGAAGAGAAAAATCAATTTCTATGAGCTATGTATGTCAATTACGCAGAATGACAAGGAAGAAAATATCATAAAAAAAAAATATAGAGTTTTGAGAAAACACACAGATGCGCATAGGTTGAAGTAAGTATAAGATGCGGATCAGGCTCCTTAGCCAAGCTGCATTAGGCGCTGTTACATCTGTCTACCTCTTTTTTCGGTCAACAATGAATAATTGATCAAGTGAACCAGTCGATGTCTAAATTCCTTTGCATGATCAATGATGAAGATGATGGCTAATGCAGTTAAACGACCCTCGAACATTTAAGAGTCTGAGCAATCCTCTGAAATATTTGCTCCTAAAGGGGCCTATTGCAGTTGAAAATGTGCAGTCCATGTTTTCTTAGCAACAAATGTAATCATTTAACGGTCAATGGAAGGTTGGCCAAATTCTCCCTGCAGTATATCTCCTATCTACAAACTTGTAGTTTGAAAATTGTATCTATCTATTTATTATGCATACATGCAAAACTAAAAACGCGTTGTTTACAAGTAGTTCAATACCGTACCATTGCTGCTTGAGTCTGCAACGCAGAAATCCTGTAGAGGACTATGATCAGATGCCGTGGCCAAACAGAAACAAAGACCAACAAGTCCTAACAGGAGAACACGATCAGCCATTGAATACGTAAATTACACCAAAGAAAGGCTTCTAGATTCCGAAAGAAGTACAGGCAGCTGCTAGTAGACCTTCTATGACAATGTGAGTTATGAGTTGTGGAAGAACCATGCACGCCCGCATCTTCTTTTTATAGTACAACACGGTGGATACTCTGCCATCCAGTGAAGCACGTGGAAAGTGTCCGAGACCGCGTTGGCATATAAAAAACCAGTACAACAGTTGCTTTGGATAAGAAGCAACCTTAACTTGGAACAAGTCCAATGACATAATTGGAGGACGGCCAAGGTTGCCTTGGTTGTAGTTCCTGTAGTTCTTGAAGAGTGTATCTACGTATCTATTATGCCCAGGTTGCTTTGGTTATCTTAAGATACAAACTGGACAGGAGTCCTAATTTTGTCTGTTAGTAATGATACTCATCAAATAGCGTTTTTCACTTCTTTTATATTCCTAATTTGCAAATATGTTTGGCGTTTGATTTTTAGTATCTTAGGGGGCGTGCGGTAACGTTTTCGTTACTTTATTCTTTTTATTTTGTAAAAAGCATAAAAAATAAAAAAGAAAACGTTTAGTTTCTATTCTTGGTCTTTCTTTTTTGAACCATTTTTAGTTTTAGCTCCTGAATCAGAACTAAAAAAAATAGTCAATCTCGTTCTTTTGATGAAATGTCTGAACACCTAAGTCTGACTTTGAGCCATCAAACTCTCTTAGATGCAAATATAGACATACATCTATCTAGTACTATAAATTCCCATGAACATATAAAAAAAAAAGGAAAAAACAAATTATGATAGACTCTCTTGCAAGCATCAACAACCTTCTTACCCCGAATTGTGAACAAGTCCGTTGGTGGTGAGGGTGATGGCTGAAAATGGGGATTGGGTTGGTGGCTGATGGGGCTATGGTAGATGGCTGTTTTGCATGGCATGTCTGATGATGGTTGGTATGGCGGTTGACTCGGCTTGGCGTTGTGGCTATAAGGGTGTGCTAGTTGCTATTGGCATGGTGGCATGTAGTGTGTGGTTGGTCTTTGAGATTAGGATGGTGGCGGTTGGGGAGTGGTTGGTGGCTGTTGGGGTAGTGGCTTGTCTCATGCTAGAACAAGCCTTTTCGTTACCTGTGCTTTTAACTAATGGCTTCTACCTCTGCCATTTCGTTATCTCTATCCTGGATTCTTGAATCGTATAGTCATGCATGCGCTCAGCTTCCTTTAATGAGATCTCCTGTCCCAGATCTTCAGTGGCCTTATTTGCTTTCATGTTGATGCCAAGGTAGTCAATCAGCAGCTTACGTGTAGGTGCCACAAAGAATACAGTCTGAGTCATAAGCCACATATGCTGATATGGAACAAAGCAAGAATTGAGTAAGGGCAAAGACCAAGAGCTTTGTAGACAGAGTTTGAGGAGTGGTAGTGCTGCGAAGGCGATGGCGAGGAGTGAATACACGACGATAGTCACAATCCACTGTTTAAGTCCAGAGTCAGGTACTGCTTTAGGGTTCAGTTTGTTTCTCTCTCTAGAATTCTAGAATGAGAAAGTGAATGTGAGGATGAGTCCCATTCTTCTGTCCTAAAATTGAATTCTCAAGTCCTAATTTATAGGGTTTGAGATGATGATGTCATCAAATCAAGTGGCACTCCCTGGAAAGTGACATGTCATTAAGGGGGCCATAGGTGCCGGTGCTCCGCGGACTGTCTAATCTTATATTCAGTCTGCCTGCCCAACACAGAATCACTCGGTTTATCTGAAAAGACTTTCCCACACAGCGCCGGTGTGGCCAGAGAGCCCCCTTGATCTAGCCACCATTCCAAAGCTTTTGTAGAGTCCCATTTGGCATTGAGAGATGCCGAGGACCTGGCAGCGACAGGGAAGGCCCGCTGCCAACTGCCATACAGACTAAACGCGGTGCCCTCCGGAGACCTGGTCTTGTCTCGAAGTGACCCGGGGGTTATAGTTGCTAGGGGTGCCGATGAATAGCCCCCGGTGCTGGACCATGTAGATTAGTCACGCAGACACCTTGAAGGAGATACGTATAAGAGAGCGAGCCTATCTCGCGGTTGATCGAGTCGTCACGCTGGAGCACTAGGAGTGAGCCAAGGCAGTGTCCCAGAAGAGTTGCTACTTGATATGCCGAGGTAGTGTTTCAGAAGGATTTGTCTGCCCGACACGTTGAGGTAGTGTCCTTGAGGAGTCGCCTAACCTACAGGCCAAGGCAGCGTCTTGAAGGAGTAGAATGAGAGATGGAGCTCCCTGACAAATATAGTTTCTCGAAGGAGTCGTTTATCCCCAGAGGTGAGTCCTTGTACTGGAGCACTTGAAGCGGGCTGAGGTAATGTCGTGGATGAGTTCCCTACTTGGCAAAAGGAGAGTTGGAGCTCCCTGGCAAAGATAGTGTCCCGGAGGAGTCGCCTATCCCTGCAGGTAAGTCTTTATGCTGGAGCACTCGGAGCGTGCCAAGATAGTGTCCAAGAGTAGTCGCCTATCCGACAGGCTGAGATAGCGTCTTAAAGGAGTCGTCCGGAACACTTAGTGCTTCCTGGCAGAGCTACTGTCCCGAAGTAGTCACCTATCCTCTCGGGATGCTTCATAATCCAGGGAGTGGCTCAAAGAATGTTCCACAGCCAAGACAAGGTGCGCATGGAATGGTGAAAGGATGGACCAACGCGTGGAGTGACAATGTGACAGGACGTCAGGTGGCCCAATTGTATGACTAGCGCAGCGCATGAATGTGGCGGTGTGTGTGCAGTGCTGGGGGCACGTTACATGGAAATGACGCACAGACACGACTACATCTATTGTAGAAACTGGCATTGTGTCGGGGGCACGTAAAGCATGGATGATGCACGGGGGCGATGACAGGCGTAACAGAGTCAGCGCGCGGACGCGGACGATGGGGGTCTCAGAGTCGGCACATAGGTGTGGACGACAGGCATCACACGCTCTAATAGCACTTGGTCAAAGGGTGGCCGTCCCCCCAAGGGGGAAAGCATGCCAACCCTCAAGAAGGAATTTGGGCCTAACCCCAAGGGGAAAGGTACGCGTCCGACTAAGTAAAAATGATCCTTCAAAGGCCAAGGTGTGCCCAAGTCGTCTTGCTAACAACACTGGGCCACGCAAAAGTAACTTTCTTGGAGGGGAAGAGTCGTAAAATAAAAAAACGAAAAGAAAAGATGTAGGGAATGCACGTGTTTTGAGCGTGCGTCCGCCGTTTGTGAGCGTTGAAAACTGATGATTGACATTATCGATGCGTCGCGCAAAACGAGACCTACTATGGGTCCATGGGAATGACCAAGATAGGTTGGTAACCTATGTTATAAATCAAGGGGGGTTGGTGGCTTTCATTGAGTGAACGGGTGGTCGGTGGTCAATGTGGATGTGGTAATGTTTATCTTATCTTGTTTGACGGCTCGGGGACCAACCGAGATATCTACAATGAGAATTTTCTGCTAGAGATACTCGTTAAGATCAGGAAGAGCAAGGTTAAAGCATCGATGTGCTTCTTTATACGGTTAAAGAAGAAGGGAAAAATGGTTTGAAGAATATAGATAGGACCGAAGGGACAAAGGGTATGTGGCACTCTTAACCGAAACAAAATATATACGATGGTGATGATGAGGGTAAAGGAGTGGCTGCATCATAAATTGTGTGTTTTGTAGCGATAGAGGACGAGGAAGATTTAGTGAAGAACAGGGCGACGACGCCAGTGGTTAATGAAGCAGTATTATCTCAAACCTGATGATGATACCAAGTTAGAATACATCCTCAACCAATTGAAGGGAAAGAAGGATAACAAAGGTCACCAAAAAAAAAAAAAGGAAAGAAAGATCAGCAGTAGTATGATGAAGTTGATGGATATGCCCTCAAAAGAAATTTGCCATAGACAAAAACTTAGTTGGGGAGTTTGGGTGCATGACCAAAAGGGATCCCTCTTACTACAACATTATAGAAAGCCTCTGTTACTCCTCTAGAACCTGCATCCGTAGTGGCTTTTACTATTGGAATCAAACCAACTTCAAGCAACTATATCAACATAGTGCACCCCACCTTCCTCCTCCAGAATCTGATGATGGAACTCAATCCAGGGTGCGGTGTAAAGAATCTTATTTAATAGATTTGAAGAACTAGAAGGCAAACAAACTTCAATTGGGTGTGATTTCAGATTTTGAGGGAACTGAAATGAGTGTGAACCCTAAAGTAAGCCATAGTAAATGAGGAAGCATGCAAAGAACTTAGGTTATACACTTAAGTACCACAAGAGTACACGAAAATCTCGCTTGAGGACACATGTTTTCAATTTTTATACGTCAAGGTCTGGAGTTTCAATATTGCTATTAGCAAGTACCTAACTCCCTTTTCAGTCCAAATCCCCTATTTATGGGCAAAAGTGTCAATTTAACTATTAATATGGAAAAAAACGAATTTCCTACCCCATCTAGTACCGGCATTATAATATATAGGCTAGCATCCTCATATGCAGCATTGAGCCCGCCTATCATAAATATGAGTTGGGACTAATTTCTGTAGGTAATGCCAAGGTTTATTCACTCGTGATGGATAGATTGAAGCCGAAGAGGCAGTTGAGCCGTGTCAAGTGCTAAAGCCTTGGCTGTCTACCTGAATAGAAGAGGTCATCGATTGCAAATTTCTTTACCGCCCCTTCCTCTGCCATTGCCTACTGCCTACTTTCCCTCCAACCAACACAACACTGCCACTAACTCCGCCACACTCTACCGCCCACCAAAACCAACAATGTCACATGCACCACCTCCTTTCGGCCACACACACACACACACACACACGCTCTCTCTCTCTCTCTCTCACATACAGACACACACACACACACACATGAACACACACACACACACACGAGAACACACAAGATACACAGAGACTCACTGACACGCACACGACTGCCACACACAAGGCACATACTGAATCACACAGCCACAGGACACGCACAACACAAAGGTAAACGCACGCGCGCGCACACACATACAACCTGCACACACAAATCCGTTCAACCCCCCCTCCCAAATTTCCCATCAACCCCTCAATCTCATATTACCCACTCACACACTCACATGTTTACCCCCCCCCCCCCCCGTGCCTTTTATTAATCATGGCACCGCCCTTAAACTTATACGTAGTCACACACATCCCACTAAATCTAACCACAATCTATGGTGAAAGGCCACAGCAGAGTGGTGGCGTTGAGGTTGATAAGAATATGGCCATTTGTTGTCAGAATAGAGTGGGCAGATGCTAGAGATGGTGGGGCGTTGGTCTAGGCAGTGGCATGTTCTCAGAGCGGTGGTGGCTATGCGGGGCATGGGGTGTGGTGGCAGCGGAGGTAGAGTGTAAAAAGAGAAAAAGGAGAGGGGAGAAAAGCGAACCTGAGTTGACGCTTTATCCCTTACGATTTAGGAGCAAAGTTAGGGATTTTGACAAAAATACTCACTAATTGAAAAGATAAAACTCCAAACCCAGATGTATAAAAATTGAAAATATAGGTCTTCAAGTGAGATTTTTGCCTACTCTTAATGTACTTAATTGGGTTTGACCCAAGAAATTACGGTCGATGGCGTCAACTGGTTAGAATCCCTCTTGAACTTGGAACCAAAACCGAAATGTCATGATAGTGACACAATAATTCCCATGTGATGCTAAGGAAGTGGATTCACAATATATATGGAGGTGCCACAAAGAGTACAGTCCGAGTCAGAAGCCAAGTGTTTAGTAGTGGGACAGAGCAGGAACGAAACAAGGGCAAGAATCAAGGCTTTTCAGACAGACGGTGAGGAGTGGCAGTATTGCGAGGGCAAAACACCCGGTGAATACACGACGAAAATCACATTCCAATGCTTAGGTCCAGAGTCAATGTCATGTGTCCAAGTCCTAAGTGGTTCTCTCTAGGAGTCCTGAACTATTAGATTCTATAGAGTGAGAAAGTGACATGTGGAATGAGTTTCAATCCCCTGAATTGAACTCCAAAGTCCACTATTTCTAAGCAAAATTATTCCTGTGCCATCAAGCGACACATGGCACACCATCGAGTGGTGCCCAACGACCCCTTTGCAAGGAAGGTGGCACGCCAAATTCAACATTTGGAAAGAAGGTGGTGCGCACGTACGTAAGCGTGCTCATCAGATTGATTAGCTTGAAAGCGTTAACTTTGACCGTTGAAAATATTGACGTGACAAGAATGGGACCCCAGAGCATTCAAAAGTGTGTAGCCACCACAGGAAGAGCCCAAGAGTTGGAAGGTTCTCCTGAATCCAGAGAAGCAACCTGATAACCGTCAAACTTACTTCCTTGAATTCTTGTGACGAGGTAGATAGCCCGAAGGTTGTATCAGATGTTTTAGCTGTTGCCTTTGCCCCATCAGTATCCCTCAATCAGCGGCATCACTGGGTTCTCCATCATCGGACGAACCAATTCTCCCATGGACTTGTGATAATATATGAAATTAGGTACTCTACATGCATGCTTAGTTATGGATATTTGGTTTTAGCTAGCAAATTACTGTAGTTTCAAATTCACCATTACAGATGAAAAAAGATCATTTGTAACTAATGTGATGGATCTCTGAATATCCAGCAGCCATCTCAGCCAAATCCTTCAGCACATAGGAATAATAGGATGGCCAGAACAAGAGATGCCGATCCATATTCTTTACTTCTATTCATGTGGAACTATTACCATTCAGAAACTTTAACAATAGTAAACTGAAATTGTCACTGCCAACTGCTACTGATCATTGATCTTCAGCACTTAATTAGGATTTTGTTGAGAGGAATGTGGAATCAAACTGTCTGAGGAATAATTTATAGTTCGAAGAAAGATAATGCGTATCAAGGCATTCCAATAATTGCAGCACAACATACAACTAGCGTACAGCTAAACATATTTAACAACTGTTGTTCACTGAAGAACAACTCAATAAGGACACAGACCATGCTACTACATAGATAAAAGGATGACAAAGCTGCAGAAGAATAATATCAAATTAACTTCGAAGCTAGTTTGCCTCTTTATGATAGAGTTCAATTCTTCTTCAAAACTTTGATTGAATGCTACCAACTACGTTCTTGTCCACCTGAAAAGCCCTAACAAGAATATCATTCGAGATATCAGGGTTAGATCCGAAGACTGCGTTCGCAATAGGGATGACACCAGGATTTTGGCTGCTGAGAGCAGCAATTGCGACCGCATTCATTTTTCCTGCATTTCGTTGGAAATGTACGAGTCCAACTGGGAACACAAACACGTCACCCTTCTGAAGCACCTTTGAGATGAGACGGTTTTCAGGGTTAGACGTGACAAATCCGACTTCAAGGCTTCCTTCAAGGATGGTTAGGATTTCAGAGGCACGCGGGTGGGTGTGTGGAGGGTTGATTCCCCATGGTGCATAGTCGATACGGACGAGTGAGATGCCAAGCGTGTTTAGCCCAGGCAACTGAGCTGCGGTTACTGGTGTCACCTTGGAACCCACTGCGTTAGATGTGTTGCCCACCATGTGAAGTCCACTGATGGAGAAGTCACTAGCCTGAACCAAGCTGGGACTTTTGCATGTAAGACCGTTCACTAGAACTGCCATTGACGAAGAAAAAATTAATTTTATGAGCAATATATGTTAATTATGCACAACGAGGAGGAAGAAAACACGATTAAATATACAGAGTTTCCAGGGAAAAGCGTAGTTGCGTAGCAGGTTAATGTAAGGATAACATGAGGATCAGGTTCATTAGCCAAGCTGCATTTGGGGCGATTAAATCTGTCTACCTCTATTTTCGGTCAACAATCAATAGTTGATCAAGTGAATCAGTCAATAGATGATAGCTAATGCAGTTAGGTGACCCTCGATCATTTCACGAGCCTGAGCAATCCTCGGTAATATTTGCTCCTAAAGGGATATTTTGCCGTTAAAAACGTACATTTCGATGCCTTTTTAGCAACAAATGTAATCATTTCACGGCCGAGGGAGGTTGGCAAAGTTCACCCTGCAGTATCCCCTATGTTCAAACCTGTAGTTTGAAGAGTGTATCTATGTTTTATGCATACATGTAAAACTATAAAGGCATTATTTACTAGCATTTCTTTTCCGTACCGCTTCCGCTTGACTCTGCAACGCAAAAATCCTGTAGAGGACTGTGATCAGATGCCGTGGCCAAACAGAAACATATACCGATAAATCCCAACAAGAGAACACGAGCAGCCATTGAGAAAGGCTTCTAGATTCCGAAAGAAGTACAAGCAGTTAGTAGAGTTTTTATGACAATCTGACGTTTGGGTTTGTGGAAGAACCGTGCATCATCTTCTTTATATAGTAAGAGTTTAATACTGGTAGAAGTTTAATTAACTTCTGCCGTCCTGTGAAGTGTGAAGTATGTGAAAGTGTCCGAACCGCCTTGGCATCTTAGAACAAGTACAGCAGTTTGCTTTTGGTAAGAAGCAACTTTAACTTGGAACAAGTCCAATAATTCATGATGGAAGGACGGCACAGTTTGCTTGGGTTGGTGCCACTGGATTTAATTCGTGTAACTTTACGATAAATGATGATAATGATCTTCTCTTCTAAGACCACGTTATTTTCAGATGCAAACGGGATAGGTGTCCTAATTGTACTAGCTAAGGGACCAGTGCAATGCACGGGACGTTCTCTAAGTTTCTCAAAATGTTGTTTAACAGGATGGTTACAAATGTTCTTGCTTAAATTGCAAGCTAGAAAATAATTAAGCATAAGATCACAAATTATTGAAAGTATTTCTACAATTTTCACAACAAATGTATAATGGTGATTTATAGCAAGAGTCGTTTTTAGTTACAAATGAGAAGTCGACATATATAATACTAAAAAGATCATCAAAAAAAATTTAAAAAGTTTCTCATAAGCAACAATGCTGATGTTTTGTCATAAAATGCGGCCAATAATTCGGCACAAATCTGTAACTGTAGATTTTAGACCTTTAAGCTCACTGATCGGAGAACCATAACTCTAATTAGTTGTATCAATCTTGTACCCAAAACTAACATATATGAATGAAGAAAATCATCAAGAGTTTCTAACTTTATTAAATCTTTCTGTCATCATTTCATGATTTTGTTAAGAATGTAGTAAAGAGCGTTTGCTGAGATGACTATATAAAGCTTGACCTCCCTATGAGCATAAATTTAATTACTTAACTTTACATTGTTCTTCATAGTGAGAAACATTTTGCATGTATTTTTGTCTGGCACAATGAAAAGGAGAATTAATTATTCAAAGTGTGGCCTACAGGCAAGGGCGGACCTACGTTGTGACAAGGGGGCTGAAGCACCCCTGCTTTTGAGGAAAAAAAATTATTTTTTTTCAAAAATTGCACCGCGACCCCATTCCCAAGACGTCGTTCCCCGATAACCCCGTTCCTTAATACCCATACTCGGGAGTCACCCTTCTCTCTCTCTCTCTCTCTCTCTCTCTCTCTCTCTCTCTCTCTCTCTCTCTCTCTCGTGACTGTGAGTGACTGACCGCCGGTGGATTGAGCTCAGACAGGCCGTGACGACTGACGAGGCTACTCCGAGGATCTGCCGGCGACACACCAGATCAGGCGACGCCGCGACGGTGGTGACGAGATTTGGCCCCTCACTCCACTCTTTGACTGCTACTCGAAGTCCAACCAGATCTGGCCCCTCACCCCTGTTGGCGACCGCGACGATGCCGACGACTGACGAAGCTTCATGCTGTGAGTCTTAAATGTTCAGCTCAAACAAGAGTGGGTTCTTTTATGTGTCATCTTTGGGCTATGGCAGTACCAGGACCGTATCTGGGAAAGGGCAGTGATAAAATTAATTTTGCTTTATTAGTTTGTGTCAAAAGCCTTTTGTGTCTTCACACAAGTGTATGTGCTTTGTAAATTGTAATGAGAGAAAGGTAAACCAAACAGACATTTGAGGCTAACTTAATAATACTTTTTGTATGCTTTTTAAGTGCATTTTGTTTTAATATTATTTTAATAAAAATAATATTGAATTCGATATAATTTTTTACCCCGTGAAAAAAATTCCTGGTTCCGCCCCTGCCTACGGGTGTTAAAATTTTTGAACCTTTACTATCATGACCTAATGAAAGTACCATGGAATAAATTATTAGAATCGTGACGGCTACAAATCTGTAACCACGAAGACGACCTCTTGACTAAAGAAACCTTCACGTTTCAGTATCCAGTTCGTTATAATGATTAAAAGAAGAAAGTCATTCTATGCAGAATTGTTTAACGTAGAAATAGATTTCACGTACCTTCAAGACGCTTAGAGGGGCTAAACCTGAAATTACTATGTCATTGTTTTGCTAGGTGCATCAGATAGTCCAATGTAATATGACTACTACAATACTCCAAACACCTTAATGCTATAACTATAGCGACTGTTGTTACAGGTACTACAACCATAACACAATATACAACAGTATCAAGCCATTTCTTGTTGCTAAAGGACAATTATTAGAAATCTTACAACCTGTACAAACACAAAAACAACTTTCTTAAGCTTGTTTAATTTGAGCTACCAAGCTTCTTTCTTGAGGTGGTGTAAACTTTAACTTACCATTAGGGCATCAATCTTGGAGGCAAAGAGAATTACAGGCGCAATAGGTTATTCCATCACCTTTTCATTTCAATTCGACCCATCAGTCCAGACTCTAAGTTAAATGGGTTGTATTTAATTATGTGATTGTTTGCAGTGCTATGCCCTTACATTTCTTTAGTATTGGTTTAGATGTTCTTTTATTATTACCTTTTTCTCAGTTAGTTGATCAGGTTAGTATTATGTTAAAAACTGTTATTCAAGAAGTTCTTGAAGATTATGTCAAAAATAAATAAATAAACCAGCACTAACAACTACCATATAAACAATTACAACTGCGATAACTACCAGTGCCATGTGCATAATCGCTACAACCTTTACGGTCACCATAGACCACCACCACATCTACCGCTTATTTCTTGCTAGTACCATCACCATAAATACAGCCATTGGCCCCCAAAGCTAACCCCAAAACATGCCCCTGCAACACTTGTTGTGCTTTTAATTGTCAATTAAGGGTAAAATATTTTTCATCTCTTGTTCACCTTTTCATTTTTTTATCATCCAAATTCATTCCTCAAACTTGTAAGCAACTTATTCTCTAATAATTTTCAATTTTCTTTTGCGATCTAGCTTTAGAGATAATTCATTCATACCATGACTCCTAGATGGTTGGTGCAAAAAAGTGAACTAATAGTAAAAGTTATGAAAATAAATAAGATTTGTTGAAAATTTACCTTTAAGAATCTGATAGAGCAGACAATGCTCGACTTTAGTTTGTCTTGGAGTTTCAAGGTGTTCTTTTATATGTCCCAGAAAACTATATATAAAGGTCATACAGCAAAAACATATGCGAATAATTTACCAAGTTGGTTCAAAGTGAAAATAAGTACATATATTGGAAAAAAATGTTATCCTGATTTTGAATGTTATGTTACATATTTATTAATTTTGCAAAAATACTTATAATAAAATTAAATTGGGCCATTAATCAACTCTACGGACAAACTTTCTTGTAATGCTATCAAATAATCTATAAAACTGCTCTATTATTCATCTAATTGCATGTTATCATTAATTTTGCGTGTTATCACCTTAACCTGAAATGTCATAGAATCTCATTTAAAATTGCAAGGTTATTTGACTCTTTTATGCATGGTTATTTGCAGCAAAAATAGCATCGCGAGAAATTTTCATATGAGTGCGAATAATTCTTAACGTAAAGTGTGTGTAAATAGGATAAAGATTATCTTACACAAAATTCTATCTGAGGCTTTGGATTGTAGTCCGGTTTCCTGGGATTTAAAAGAGTTGACCCACAATGGTGCATGTATGAACTTCCGCTTCTATCAAGTCCATATAAGCTTATTATGTTGTCACACAAAAAGAATAATAATAAGAATACAAAACAAAATTCCATAGGCTAAATATACACACTAACTATTGGATTCAACTATATAAATGCAACTACCACTTTTAGAATAAAAAGAAGGTTAGACCAGATACACCATCCTAGCCTTTTTTAACCAAAAATATGTAAAGTTTGAGTTTTAGATTTTACAAGAAAATATTTTTGAAAGGGTTACAGATGGTAAAAGAGTGTCTCACACAAAAACATATCTCTGGTTATCCTTTTTCTTGAGCTTCAAAAGACTTCACCTTGGGACGATGTATGAGTAAAGTTCCACTACAAGCTGATTAAAGCTAAAAGTTTTGTGCAACGAGAAAATAAAGCTTAGTATGATATGACTCGTAACATGTGTCTAGCCAAAAAAAAAAAAAAAGCAACATGAACGTTCAATTTCATAAAGTAGCTAGGCTAAATATTATTGGCTTACTCCACCAAAAACAACTTACACAGAAGTAAAACATAATATAGCAACTATACAATTTGAATTACCAATATTCTTTCTTTCGCATTGACGTCACTGATCATAAACATATACTTGTATAATGTACTTGCATAACTATGTATCTATAACAAAATACAAATTTACTATCATTGTTGGGTAGACTTTTCATCCTCGGGCTTCTAGGGTACATAGATGAAAAATTGTACTTTTGTTTTGTTCAACTACTTTTGGCACCTTGTCCGTCACGTGGGTATGATTCACGTCGACACGCTCGTAGCAATGCAACTTCCAGATTCGTCGTTGCCTATCAAAACCCTAACCGTCGACACGCCCGAAGTTCACCAAAAGGAGAAAGGTGGCTTTGGCCTCGGCCTCCCCAGGGGGTCGGCCTCGGCCTTCCCCCGAAACCCCCGACTTTGCCACCTTTTTTTGCGCACATTGTTCCGAACCACGTTTTACTCTGACACGAAGCTTACTAACGCATACATAACAACCTCGTGACGTCTATCATCCGATTGTCCGCGGCCGCTTTCGTGACGTTCGTTGCTGAAAGTCACGCGCTACCGCCGAATGACCCGTCGCTGACGAACCCCAGTGTCATCATCCCTAACTATATCATCCCGCGCCCGTGCGCCATTCTCATGATGCGTGCCCTCGGCACCAAGTATTGTCCCGCGACGTTCGTCGCCGTGCCCATGCACCATTCTCATGATGCGTGCCCCCGACACCAAGTATTGCTCCGCGACGTTCGTCGCCGCGCCCGTGCGCCATTCTCATGATGCGTGCCCCCGGCACCAAGTATTGCTCCGCGACGTTCGTCGCCGCGCCCGTGCGCCATTCTCATGATGCGTGCCCCCGGCACCAAGTATTGCTCCGCGACGTTCGTCGCCGCGCCCGTGCGCCATTCTCATGATGCGTGCCCCCGGCACCAAGTATTGCTCCGCGACGTTCGTCGCCGCGCCCGTGCGCCATTCTCATGATGCGTGCCCCCGGCACCAAGTATTGCTCCGCGACGTTCGTCGCCGCGCCCGTGCGCCATTCTCATGATGCGTGCCCTCGGCACCAAGTATTGCTCCGCGACGTTCGTCGCCGCGCCTGTGCGCCATTCTCATGATGCGTGCCCTTGGCACCAAGTATTGCTCCGCGACGTTCGTCGCCGGGCCCGTGCGCCATTCTCATGATGTTTACCCCCGGCACCAAGTATTGTCCCGCGACGTTCGTTGCCGCGCTCGTGCGCAATTCTCATGATGCGTGCCCCCGGCACCAAGTATTGCTCCGTGACATTTGTCGCGGCCCCCGTGCGCCATTCTTAGGATGCGTGCCCCCGGCACCAAGCATTGCCCCGCAACGTTCATCGCCGCGCCCGTACGCCATTCTCATGACGTGTGCCCCCGGCACCACAATCATGATACAGGTCTTCGGGCATCACACTTATTCACCACACCATGCACCCCCGACATGGACGTGGAACATGCTTCGACCCACTCCACATAGCGTGCAGCATTCCGAGGGGCTCCGTTTGTAGTGCTCCGGCACAAGGACCCCTCGCAGCGGGATGTGATCGTTACCACAAAGCCATCGCTGCCACAGGATGGGCTCGTTACCACAAAACCATCACCGTCACAATCACGGGGGGCTCCGTTCGTAGTGCTCCGGCATGAGGACCCCTTACGGTGGGATGGGCTCGTTACCACAAAGCCATCGCCGTCACAATCACGGGGGGCTCCGTTCATAGTGCTCCAGCATGAGGACCCCTCGCAGCGGGATGGGCTCGTTACCACAAAGCCATCGCCGCCATGGGATGGGCTCGTTACCACAAAGCCATCTCCGTCACAATCACGGGGGGCTCCGTTCGTAGTGCTCCGGCACGAGGACCCCTCGCAGTGGGATAGGCTCGTTACCATAAAGCTATCGCCGTTTTCATTCCGAGGGGCTCCGATCGTAGTGCTTCGGCACAAGGACCCTTCGCAGTGGGATAGGCTCGTTACCATAAAGCTATTGCCGTCTTTATTTTGGGGGCAACGTTCGTAGTGCTTCGGCATGAGGACCCCTCGCAGCGGGATAGGCTTGTTACCATAAAGCTATCGCCGTCTTTGTTCTGGGGGCTCAGTTTGTAGTGCTTCGGCACGAGGACCCTTCGCAGCGGGATTGGCGACTCCTCCGGGGCACTATCTCTGCCAAGGTGCCTGCGTGACTGGCCTACGTGCTCCGGCACAGGGGGCTCGCATCGGCACCCCTATGGATTATGACCCCCGGGTCACTCCGAGACGGGAGCAGGTCTTCGGAGGGCATCGCACTTAGTCCACCTGGCAGCGGGGTGTCGGGTCTTCCCCCTGCGCTGCAAGGCTTGTGGGATTCAGTAAGGGTTTGGATCGGTGGATGGAGCAACAGGCTTACTCTGATCATGCCGTCATAGTGTGGTTAGTCTTCTCAGACAGGTAGAGCGACGCTGTGCGAGGCAGGCAATGCCAAAATTTGGGAACCAGCAGTCCAACGGAGAATCGGTATTTTGAGACCCCCTGGTGACGTGTCACTCCTAGAGATGACATGTGGCATTTTATGACATAAACACACTGTTTCCTATAAATAGTGAACTTTACAACTCAAAAAAGGGACTTTTGGACTCATTCTTACAAAAATCACTTTCTCACTCTAGAATTTGGGAGCTCTTGGATTCTAGTGAGAGAAACATAACTTTGGATCGTAACATTGGACCTCGACTCGGACCTTGACTTGGCATGTCGATTGCCGGCCCTGTTCGTCACGGCCTTGTCTCTGCGGCACTGCCATTCCTCAAGGCCTGTCTGGGAAGCCTTGCTCTCAGCCCTTACTCTGTCCTTGTTGTCTCTCACTTTGTATACTTGAAAGCTGACGCGAACTGCAGCCTTTGTGGCACCTTCACGTAGGCACGAACCCACTTTCCTTGGCATCAACAATCAACACACATAATCATCCATAAATCCCACACCTGAACTCTTATAAACTGCAACCACACCAAAAGCCCATTGCACAGCTACGGTTCCTCTCTCTTACCCCCCACAAGCTCACAACTCTATTAGTCACTAACCTATGAACCAAATTTACGCAAGACCATAGCCTTAATCTCACACCCGAGGCATCCAATACCCAGAAAATGCCTCCTTACATAGCCATGTTCATGGCTCATGCACACACTCCATAGTGGCTAAAAACACACATAAATTTCACAAACACACACTAGAGCACACATACTAAAGTTTTGAAGGGTTACCTCTTATAGAATGGCTCGAAGTCCTTCTTCTTTCTCCTTGTTTTCCTTCTTCCCCGCGACTTCTCTATTCTCTGCTTCTCTCTTTTCTGTTTATCTTCTTTTTCTTTTTTACCCAAAATTTCCTCTTATTACAATTAACTATTAATTTTGTTAATTCCTTAGCTTAGTCACTACATTTTAAGTAAGAGGTGTCATTATTTAAGGACATGATACCCTAAAAATCTTACACATTTCTAACCTAGTCTAGCCTACTTGTCTCAAATTTACAAAATAAGCCTTACATTTTGCATATTTACAAAGTGGCCCTAATAACTTTTAGAAATTATAATTTTGACCCCAAAACTTCTTAACCTCCCATGCATTATTACTTTTCAATTAACGTTCAAATTATGGCCACTTTAATTATTATTATTTCCTCAGAAATCTGATAATTATTGTCATTTAGAAAAATTACTTCTAATGCGCTCAAAAAATACGGGGTATTACAGTGATGCACATTGAGAAGAATATTTTTTATGTATTCAACACAATGATGAATGTGAAGGGGAGATCAGAAGATTACCTTAAAGCAAGGAAGGATCTACAACAGTTGGGTGTATGACGTGAAATGCATCCTATTCAAGTCAGCGAGAGGACAATACTTCCGAAGGCACCATACTGTCCAGACAAGGAGCAAGTAAAGAAGATGTGTCAGTAGGTTAAGAATTTGAAGCTTCTTGATGGGTATGCATCCAATATATCTTGATATCAGAGTGTAAGTTCCAAAGGATGAAGAGTCATGATTGTCACGTTTTTATGGAAAGATTCCTATGGCCTTTAGTGGATTGTTGTCAAAGGTTGTATGCGAGACTTTGACAGAATTATCTTATTTCTTTTGAGATTGTTTGCGTGAATTTTGTCTTAAGGCTCCCTGTGATTCCCCTTTCCTAACATTCGTGATGAAGTCTGTCTTTCTCCAGTCTATTGTATATTCACATCGTCTGCATGCATTTTTGTCTGAGGGCTTCCTGTGATTCCCCTTTCATGATAGTCATGGTAGGGTCTGTCTTTTGGTTCATGGTCAGAATTGTATGCATACATTTTGTCTAGGAGTCCCTACGATTCCCCTTTTCTGACAATTTTCATACAATATGTCTTTCTCCTGTCATTGCATAGTAAGTTTCGTCTTCATACTTTTTTTTCTAGAGGCTCCTAAAGAATCCCCTCTCTTGCGAGTTAGGATAGTGTCGTCTTAGTTTAGTCAGTTCATTGCAAGGTCAGTTTCATCTTCATGTATTTTGTATTGGGTGCTTTATGTGATCCCCTTATCCTGACATTCAAGAGTTGTGTCTGTCTTCGTGCATCTAAGTCTAGGTCTTAGGAGTCTACCTTATGCCTTTAGTCTTCAAAAGATCTTTAGAAAGAAAATAAAACTAAAATTATGAAAATAAAGTCAAATAAAGTAAATGAATACAAATTAACAAATAAGAAAATACGAGTTTTGCTGTGACTTTCTTGTCAGACTCATATCTTTCTTGACTCCGGAATATAGTCAACATATCTTTCCAGTCCTCATCTATCATCTTCTTCCCAGATCCAAGTTCGAACTATATTTGGCTTGATATATCCCTTATGGAGTAGGATATGTTGGTAACCTTCATCTGTTGCAGCCATTTTCTAGTCCAGGTTTATGTATTAACCCTCAATTCGGGTCAATACATGGAATTACCCACATTCTTCTTCTCAGATCCAAGTTCAAACTATGTTTGGCTTGATCCCTTCCAAACAAGGTTATGTAGGCAATTCTATCAAAGATGCAACCATTTTCAAGGCCAGTCTATGTTCAAGGGTATTTGATCCTCAATTTAGGCCAGTATGTGGAGGTAACGTACAGTCTTCTTTTAAAATTCAGTTTCAAACTACAATTGGCTTGATTTCTGCAGGTCAAGGGCACGTAGGCAACCTTCATCACGTGCAACCATTTTCTAGTCCATGTCAATGTCCGAAAGTATTCAACCCTAAATTCAGGTCAGCATGTGGAAGTCACGTACATTATCCTTTTTCTTATCCATATTTATATTCGAGAGAATTTGACCCTTAGTCCATGTTAGTACGTCAAAATCACGTGCAATTTTCTCTCTAGTCCCGATCCATGATCGAGGGTAGAGACACATCAATTTAAATTGACACGCAGATCATGTACCTTCTTCTTCTGCCCAGACCTATGTCCTAGGATATAAACACTCAATTTATGTTGATACACATACATTGTGTATAATCCAGTTACTTTTCAGTCTTACTTCTAGTCTTAGTCCAGTTCTAGCCTAGTCCAAGTCCTGTCTCAGTCTTACTCTAATCCTAATCCAAAGTTCAGATATATGATCGAGGGTAAATGCCCTCAATTTAGGTTGACAGGCAAACGCGTACCCCCCTTTGTTCACTCCTAGTCTCAGCCCAGATCTGTGTCTGAGAGACCTTTAATGTAGTCCCAGTTTCGATCCAGTCTAGTTGGGTCCCGACCTAGTTAGCACATCCACTTCTACGCATGCTCGCAAGCAGCAACTCATCGTATTTCCTCGATTGTCATTTAATATATGTGATAGTGCGGGATAAATCTGACTAGTCATCTTATGCTTTTGTGTGCTTGTGTGCCTATTTGTCTTGCATGTTTGCATAATCATAGTCTTTGGTCATTTTTTGTGCTTTGCCCACTTGTGTGTTAATTTAGTCAATAGCTTTCCACCCCATTTGCCAGCGTGTTTTTTTGAATTTCTGCATGCTTGGATGTTTAGATTTTGTTTGCTTCAATTTGTCATGTCTTTGTGCATGCATGCTTGGGTTTGCTTGCTTATGTAATATGATAATTTCCCTATTCTGGGGTTATTTTTCTAAATTATGTTAAGGTTTCCTTTACCTTGTTTTTGAGTCATTTTGTGGTTGTCGTATTCTTCATTAATGCAACTACCTATCTTTCTTGATAACATCCTTATCAAATCTGCTACTTTTTTTTCTTCTTATGTAAACGTTGTTTAGTAGGTCTCACATTCAATTAATCAAATTTTGCTCAGTTCACTGATGTTATATGGTATAAGGCCAATATCACGTCCAGTCCCTTATTGCCAGAAGCAACATTTTCTTCCTAGTCAACTCTAGAAAATGAGTTGACCTTTTCTATTCCAACACCTAACAACCAACTGCCCTTGGGCAGTGTTGGCTCAGGCTTTGAGTGACCTCTCTAGACTATCATCTTTTTATCTAAAAAACCAATTGCTCCCTTGCGTTTGTTAGCTCTGGCTCTTAGATATGAGTCTCTAGTGCGTCTAGACGACAATCAAAATTGATTTAATACATAATTCCTTCTCTGTATTCCTAGACATCCACTCAAATCGATTTATTGACTCCGGCATTTAGAAGTGCATACTTTGCCAGTCAACCATTCAAATTAATTTGTTGGCTTCGGTAACGGACAAAGTTGTTCTTCAATGTATCTTTAGGACCACTAAATTTGATTTGATGGCTTCAATATCTAGGTATGGGGAATCTGTTGACCATTCAAATCGTTTTGGTGGCTCCGTAACAGGCAAAGTTCATTTCCATGTGTCTAAGCGACCAGTCGCTTCTAAGCATTCAGTCGCTTCTAAGCGTTGTTGGCTCCAAATTCTATACATGATTTCTTCCTTGTGCCTAAGAGACCAGCCGCTTCCAGACATTATTGGCTCCGACTTTTGCACATGATTCCTTTAAGAGTTGGATCACTACTTCCCTCTTTGGGGATCGAGATTAAAACTAGGTCCCCAAGCAGCCAGCTACTTCCAAGCATTGTTGACTCTGACTTTTACACAAGTTTTCTTTCCTTTGTCTAAGCGATCGACCGCTCCAAGCATTATTGGCAACAACTTCTAGACATGCTTCCTTTCCTTATGTCTAAGCTACCAACCACTTTTATGTTGGTTCTGACTTCTCGACATCTTTCCTTTCCAAGATATCTAGATGACCACTCTAGTCGATATTGTAGCTCCGGCATCTAGATATCCGGCCTTCATCTGGAAACTAATTGTTGCTATTGTTGTCTTTGGCTCCGGATGAGGTTCAATCTCAGTTATCCTTTTGATGTTGCTCGACGACCAATCGTTGTTACTGTTAGCTCTGACTTTGGGTAGTTTCCTATTTTCAAACTATGTTGGTTTGATTACATTTTGGAAGATGCATAGGAAACCTTCCAAAGGTTTGACTTCATGTCTGTGTAAAGTTTCGAGTCTATCTTGAGTCTTGTTGTCTTCTTTGTATTTCTACTACAAAAAAGCATCATCCTTTTTTTCGGCGATGTTCGCTCACAGGTGAGCTCCATCCCCGATGGGCTCTATAGACTCCCCACTTCTATAGTCTTGTTTTATACTTTTTATTATTAGGCTTTATTAATAGTTAAGCGTATTACTATTATGGGTCTAAGCCTAGTAATATGTAATGAGTTTAATCTTGTCAATTAAGTTCAATAAATTGTCCCGCTTAGTGCAGTTAGAGTCCAGTCGAGCCAAAGTCTGGCCCAGTTGGTTAAACCAGTCCAGTTGGTTAGGTTAATCAGGTAAAGAGATTTGATTTGTACATGATTTCTAATTTGGGAATTGATCCTTGATTCAGAGATCAACATAGGATTAATTCCAAAATCTAGTACATCATTTTTGTCTTTTCCATTTTTTTTTACCAAATTAAGGATACCTAATGTCCCAAAATTCTTGAAAAAATATAGTTAATTATCTGGCCGGTGCTTTCATAAAAAAACTGTCAGTTGACTTTTCTTGATCTTTGATTTAAATCACATATTTTGTCATATCGGAGATATTAGACTCGAAAATTTCATCTTTACCATTTCTGTCAGCCCTTAGACCTCTATAGGTTGATCTCCAGGGCTACAAAACAAAGGTTCTTCCTCTCTAGAAATAGAGGACCTTTCTCCAAGATAAAATTATGCAAAACACCTATATGTGTGTGTGTAGGGGGAGGGAGAGGGAGAGTGTAATACCCCAAAAATTTTCTTTTTCTTATGCAAAATTTGTATATTTTTGAATAAATTAGTTTGTGACCTTTTGTTAAAACTAAGAAAATGAATTGGGATTATTTTTGAAATTTTTTGGTCAGATGAACAGTAACTTTTAGTCGAATTTAAAAGGTTTTAGTTGACTAAAAGAGTGTTTCGGTCGACTAAAAAGTATTTAAATTGTGTAAAAATAGTTTTTTGGAGTTTTAGTCGAATTTAAAGGTTTGAGTCGACTAAAAGAGTGTTTTCAGTCGACTAAAAGTTTTAGTCGATGAACAGTGTTTTGAATAGTAATTCTGAACAGTACTTTAGTCAGTGAACAGTACTTTTAGTCGACTAAAAGTACTGTTCAGTCGACTAAAAGTGTTTTTAGTCGACTAAAACTATGTTTCGGTTGAATGAAAACTTGATTTTTGTCCCATATAAATAGCCTCTTTGTTTTATTTTAGCAATTTT
Organism: Escallonia herrerae; assembly: GCA_033070095.1. Lineage (NCBI taxonomy): Eukaryota > Viridiplantae > Streptophyta > Magnoliopsida > Escalloniales > Escalloniaceae > Escallonia > Escallonia herrerae. The sequence continues at coordinate 41,683 of JAVXUP010000455.1, forward strand.
GTTCTTGGTTCCTTGTTCCTTTGTGGAGGAGATAAAGAGAATAGAAGGCTTGGAAAGCTCTTTTGGCGCTAGAGTGGTGCTTGGAGGTTTTCTTTTGGTCAGAAGCTTGTTTGAGGTAAGGGTTTGAACGTTCTTGCTGTGGTAAAGGTTTGTAACGTTTTTGCTATGGTATAGATTGCTTCGTTAAATCTGAAAAAGAGTTGTTGAAGTTGATTAATCTTGTTTTGTAAGGGATTATACATTTTGATTTTGGCTTGGGTTTCCTTCTTTAAATCGGGAAAAATATTGGATTTTGATCAAGCTTGTTGCGAAAGGGATTTTATCATCCTTTTTGCTACGGGAAAGGTGTTTTTCGGAATCCGAAGGTTTATGCTTCGTCAATTTCGGTTCATCTATATTTGTTTGCATTTGATTTGTCCCACTTTTGCCCTCTTTTGAGAACAATGTTTACCGCTTTTCGTTTGTGCCTGATGATACACATCATTGAATTCGTATTTTTGTGACCGTCAATTTAAGATTGACACAACTATGTTGAACAACTCTCGAAAATAGAGAGGGTCATATGGACACATGTTTGTTATACTAGAGACCCGAAGCCTCCTAGTATGCTCCGGAGCACACGTTTGATGTTTGATGTTTGGTTCGACATTTGGGTCTTATGACCACCATAGTCATCGTATGTTTGTAGCGTACCCGACATATAATTGAAATATGTTTTGGGTTAAACGGTTAATGACGTTTGCTTTGGTATTTGGCAGTAAGATATGATTGCATTTTCATACCTTCGGGCTTGTATTTGATTTTGGTTCTTTGGACCACCTTATGAACATTTTGCACATTTGATTTGCCTTATTTACATTGTAGCCAATTGTTTTACCTTGTGTGTATTTGATTTGGGTTCTTTGGACCACCTTGTGAACATTTCATATATTTGATTCGCCTTATTTACGTTGTAGTTAATTGCTATATATGTTCGTCAAATATTTGGTTTTTTTTGGACTACGAATCATCGTATTTGCTTCCTATTTGTTTTCCACTTACTGGGCTATTCGAGCTCATCCCTCCTATTCGTTTGTTTTGTCCTTTACCACAGGTATCGGACGTGATTTTGGGCGTGACATGTTTGGGGGAAATTAGAGCATTTAATTTTGTTAGTATCTTTGAGCAATGTAAATCATTTGAGGACTCTACTCGGAAGTGGGTTAGTTGGTTATGAGACTTGAAAATTGTATTGAATAGTAGAGTCTTGGTCATATTAGTTGGTTTTAGTAGATTTTGATGAGAAAGATTATTAGTTAAGTTTTTGAAAGGATTGTATTTTAAACTCTTGGATCTTTTGAGATGAGTAAGATTGAGATTTAGTTACTGGTGTTTGTGGCATCATAGATGCATTGTATACATTTATAATGGTTATGTCATCGACGTGTTTGGGTCTTGGTTTAAAGACATGTTTGGACCCTGAAGTTAGAATATTGATCTTATGAGCAAAATTTGATAATGAAATTCTTTTGGAGACCATTACCCCGATATGGGTGCTTTGATAGAATTAATTCTTGTGTAATTTGTTTCACCGCTGCGTTTGGTAATTATTTTTGTAAAGGAATACTCAGTGGAATTATTTTGGTGAACGTATTGTCTTAGACTTTTGTTTGTGGAGATATTTCATCTTAAAGGGTTTAGTTGCTCTGTCTATACCGTTATCTTTAGAATTGTAATGGTATATAATGAAGTTTGATTGTAGTCGCTGCCTCTCGTTTTCGGGGCGTGACAGGAATGGTATCAAAGCTTTGGTTTGAGATTGTGTAGACTCCTAAGCCTAGACATATGTGAATGGGATTAAACCTTGAAAAGGTGGATTAAGTTTGGAAAATTTATTTCTTATTGGAGCATAAGATTGAGATTGGCCATAAGTTTTGGGATTGGGTTCAGTACGCAATCGTAAAACGAATGTTAGTTGTCTTTGGATTTTAGATATTTTAAGTGTTAATCAAAGAAAATAGTTAAAGGATATGACTATGATCTTTGAATGTCTATGAGTAGCTCTATCAGATAGTATATGGAAAAAGGTTGTGATCTCAGGAAATGATTGATATGGTGACTGAGACTTCGTGCGGAATTTGAAAATAAGATTTGGCATTACTAGATCATAATGCCCCTTTAATCTTGTTGTTTTGATATCCTTTTGTGAGCATCTAAGTGTTGAACCTAGAAATTCGAAACTTGTCTAGATATAGATACCTTTATGGAATCCTGTGGTGACCCTTATGGTTTATAATTCTTGCCTCATCAATATTGATTATGGATATTTAAGAGTTGGCAAAATTTTGGATATGAAACACTTTGATCTTATTTTGGGGGTATGGACTGGACTGATCGACTTCTGATAATGCCAAGATGGATTGCTTTAGAAAAGAGGATGATTATGATCTTTGGATGAATAACTCTGAAAACTAGAAGTTATCTGTAAAATTTGTGACTGAGAGACATAAATGATGTGGTATTTAAAGGCTTAAATCTTTGATGGATGTGCGATATAAATGTGAAATTAAGAATAGTATGTTTTTCTCTGTGATAAATCTGATAATAGTTTGGATCAGTTTTGCTTTGAGGCATCAGAGTGCGCTGTGGAAGTGTGGTGGTCGTTTGGTAAGACGTGTAAGTGCTTATTGATGTTGATTATCCGGTTTCGGTAGAAGTATTATTTCTCAAGGGTTATCTGATGGTTTTGGTTTTGGTGTCAGAATAAAATTTGATGGGGGAAAATATTGAAATATTGATTATTAGGTGATCTCATGGGTCGGTTAGTGAATTGATTAGATATTATGTCGTTGTAATTTTCGTTAAGCCTTAGATTTTGAGTTTGTGACCTTTTATGGTTGACCTATATGGGCAGAAAGTTGAGTTTTATGTTACCTTAAGTAACCGTGTGTTGAAGTAATAAAATGTTTTTGGAGTATAGAATCTTGGGATATTTGATGTTGGTGATTTCATCATGGACGTATTTGAAAGTCTAACAATGTGGGTGATGCTTTGGACGGAAGGCGTACAAAGAGTTTAGCAACTTTGGTTATGAGTTACACTCAGTTATCAGTGAAATGTTATTAAGAGCGTATTTTAATGGCTCTAATTGTGACTTCGTACAGGGGTAATTTTTTTTTGAAGATAATAGAGTACAAATCCTTTGGGATTAATGTGAAGGTTGGTCACTGCTTTTGGTGTACGATTGAAGTTAAGCGTGTCAATGTTAGGCATTGTACCAAGGCTATGGTTTGATGTGTTATTTTAATAGTACAATGTGAGCCTGTCGGTATTGTATTAATTTCAGATGATTTGAATTTTGATTGGAGTAACTTGATTCAGCAAGTTTCATTTGTTAGCCAAGTACTTTGAGGAGCAGTCTGAATATATTTCTGGAATGGTGATGACAGTGGAAGTTAGAAACTTAAGTTTGAATTTCGTAAAAACACCTCATATTGGATGAGAATTGCTTAGTACGTGGTACACCTCAAGCGTGAAGTTAAACGTGTTATCCAGATTGCGTAAAGTATATGATTTGGTATATTATCAGAGTAACGCAGTGGAGGCGTTACATATTGGAGATTGATTTCGTTTGTTGAATTTTTTTGAATGTCGTAATTTTGCTCAGTACATTTTGTAGGCCAGTTAAGCCTTACATGTTTCGAAGTCAGATTTTCAGTTAACAGTATAAGTAATGTTTTGACTCGTATTGAAAAGTAAAAGCTACTTTTGATAATTAAAGTACGTTTTTAATTCCGCGACGGAATTCTTTTAAGGGGGGGAAAATGTAATACCCCGAAAATTTTCTTTTCCTTATGCAAAATTTGTATATTTTTGAATAAATAAGTTTGTGACTTTTTGTTAAAACTAAGAAAATGAATTGGGATTATTTTTGAAATTTTTTGTCAAATGAACAGTAACTTTTAGTCAAATTTAAAAGGTTTTAGTTGACTAAAAGAGTGTTTCGGTCAACTAAAAAATATTTAAATTGTGTAAAAATGGTTTTTTGGAGTTTAGTCGAATTTAAAGGTTTTAGTTGACTAAAAGAGTGTTTTCAGTCGACTAAAAGTTTTAGTCGATGAACAGTAACTATGAACAGTATTTTTGAACAGTACTTTAGTCGGTGAACGACTAAAAGTACTATTCAGTCGACTAAAAGTATTTTTAGTCGACTGAAACTATGTTTTGGTCGAATGAAAACTTGATTTTTGTCCCATATAAATAGCCTCTTTGTTTTTATTTTAGCCCTTTTGTTCTTGGTTCCTTGTTCCTTTGCGAAGGAGATAGAGAGAATAGAAGGCTTGGAAAGCTCTTTTGGCGCTAGAGTGGTGCTTGGAGGTTTTCTTTTGGTCGGAAGCTTGTTTGAGGTAAGGGTTTGAACGTTCTTGCTGTGGTAGATGTTTGTAACTTTTTTGCTATGGTATGGGTTGCTTCGTTAAATCTGAAAAAGAGTTCTTGGAGTTGATTAATCTTGTTTTGTAAGGTATTCTACCTTTTGATTTTGGCTTGGGTTTCCTTCTTTAAATCAGGAAAAATATTGGATTTTGATCAAGCTTGTTGTGAAAGGGATTTTATCATCGTTTTTGCTACGGGAAAGATGTCTTTTTTGGAATTCGAAGGTTTATGCTTCGTCAATTTCGGTTCATCTATATTTGTTTGCATTTGATTTGTCCCACTTTTGCCCTCATTTGAGAACAATGTTTACCGCTTTTCGTTTGTGCCTGATGATGCACATCATTGAATTCGTATATTTGTGACCGTCAATTTAAGATTGACACGACTATGTTGAACAACTCTCGAAAATAGAGAGGGTCCTATGGACACATGTTTGTTATACTAGAGAGCCGAAGCCTCCTAGTATGCTCCGGAGCACACGTTTGATGTTTGATGTTTGGTTCGACATTTGGGTCTTATGACCACCATAGTCATCGTATGTTTGTAGCGTACCCGACATATAATTGAAATATGTTTTGGGTTAAACGGTTAATGACGTTTGCTTTGGTATTTGGCAGTAAGATATGATTGCATTTTCATACCTTCGGGCTTGTATTTGATTTTGGTTCTTTGGACCACCTTATGAACATTTTGTATATTTGATTTGCTTTATTTGCATCGTAGCCAATTGTTATACCTTGTGTGTATTTGATTTGGGTTCTATGGACCACCTTGTGAACATTTCATATATTTGATTCGCCTTGTTTACGTTGTAGTTAATTGCTATATATGTTCGTCAAATATTTGGTTTTTTTTTGGACTACGAATCATCGTATTTGCTTCCCATTTGTTTTCCACTTACTGGGCTATTCGAGCTCATCCCTCCTATTCGTTTGTTTTGTCCTTTACCACAGGTATCGGACGTGATTTTGGGCGTGACATGTTTGGGGGAAATTAGAGCATTTAGTTTTGTTAGTATCTTTGAGCAATGTAAATCATTTGAGGACTCTACCCGGAAGTGGGTTAGTTGGTTATGAGACTTGAAAATTGTATTGAATAGTAAAGTCTTGGTCATATTAGTTGGTTTTAGTAGATTTTGATGAGAAAGATTATTAGTTAAGTTTTTGAAAGGATTGTATTTAAACTCTTGGATCTTTTGAGATGAGTAAGATTGAGATTTAGTTAATGGTGTTTGTGGCATCGTAGATGCTTTGTATACATTTATAATGGTTATGTCATCGACGTGTTTGGGTCTTGGTTTAAAGACATGTATGGACCCTGAAGTTAGAATATTGATCTTATGAGCAAAATTTGATAATGAAATTCTTTTGGAGACCATTACCCCGATATGGGTGCTTTGATAGAATTAATTCTTGTGTAATTTGTTTCACCGCTGTGTTTGGTAATTATTTTTGTAAAGGAATACTGAGTGGAATTATTTTGGTGAACGGATTGTCTTAGACTTTTGTTTGTGGAGATATTTCATCTTAAAGGGTTTAGTTGCTCTGTCTATACCGTTATCTTTAGAATTGTAATGGTATATAATGAAGTTTGATGATAGTCGCTGCCTCTCGTTTTCGGGGCGTGAGAGAGAGAGAGAGAGAGAGAGAGAGAGAGAGAGAGACCCAAGAAATCCCGACTTCCCATGTACCGAAACGTTCACTGGCGTACAATACTCGATTTAGGTGATTCAAACTTCTAAATTACGTTCTTTTTTTTAAAGGTACAACTTTATGGAAGCAGTCAGATTCGTATAAAAATGTAGTCAGGACCAAACCAAGGTTTTTCTATTCAGGCAGATTACTGTTCTTGGTTTTCGGCGTGAAATTGATTTTTGGATCAAGCAATTGGGCGATCTGGGTAATGGTATGATTCTCTCCCTCTCTTGAATATTTTTATTTCTAGATTGTCTTCCTTCCATGTGATCGGATCTCGGTTAACAACATAAAAATATTAAAATTATAATCGGAGTTTTCTATTTCATCTCACTTAGAATTCTAGACAACTAGAAGTGTAATCAATTAGATTTCAATGTCTTCTCTGACCAAAAGAAGTCGAGTCTATCTAAAAGAGTCGAATACCACGATTAGGTCACCTCTCTTGGTATCCAGTGGAAGCATGACATTTTTTATTCCGGTTTGTCCTACCGAATACGTAGACCATTTGACCTCGTTGTCAAATTCAAACTAGATCAGGTTTAATTATTATTTGTTTTGGGATGAAAATCATGAAAAGCGCATAAAAACGGTTTAGAGACCAATTAGGGTATATCGGGTGCCTAACACCTTCCTTTGAATAATATAGTTCCCAAACCCGAATCTCCAGTTTCTTAGGCCAGAAGTTTCAATTGGACAGTTTGTACTCAAATTAGAGTTCTTGTTTCCTCTTAAAAAAACTAAATTAACCCTAAAAATAATATGACGACTCGAGTTAGACCTTCACGGGTTTAGATTTTCTGAGCGGTTCGCTACAAGAACGGACATGCATTATGTTGGCATTTTGGATGAGATTTATATATCTTTAGGCTTGGTTGTTTTTAGTGACATTTCATTTGTATGATATTGAAAATGAGAACCTCTGGATGATTATTGTTAAGATGTGGATGTTGAATGTCTTTTGGTTATATGGCATTAGCTTGTAGTTGGTTTTAATGACGAATTTATTAGCTCATATATATATATATATATATATATATATATATATATATATATAGGGAGCTGATCCATTGATAGCGCTAGCAAAATGGAGTATTTGCTAGCGCGACCTGGGCCGTCCATCCTGAAAGATGGACGGCCCAGATCGCGCCTTTTTCGAAAACTGTCAGTCGTCCGCGACACTATGTCGCGGACGGATTTTTTTACCTTTTTGCCCCTCCACCCGTCCGCTACATTGTATCGCGGACGACTGACAGGCCCTGACGCATGTCAAAAAAAAGTAGTCCGCGACACAATATCGCGGACGACATTTTTTACCTTTTTGCCCCTCCATGCCGTCCGCGACATAGTATCGCGGACGAATGACAGGCCCACACATGTGTGGTATGACTTTTCTGTGTCATTAATGTGTCCGCAAGGGAGGGAAAAGAGAAGACTAGTCCGCTACATAATGTAGCGGACTAGTCTTCTCTTTTCCCTCCCTTCTCTCATTCTGACTTCTTCTTTTTCTCTCTCTTCTTACTTTGATCCTGATGAACAAATCTTCATGAAGTTCGTTGGCAACAGATTGCCATTGGTAAAAAAGACTCCAAAACGAGCACACTCAATTAGCACATCCACCTGCAGGCTGGAACCATTCATGAAATTGGCTGGCAACAGATTGCCATTTTGTTCTAGGGTCTTCAACCTCCTCCATTTCTATCACCCTTTATCAAAAATGAAAAGATTTAAAAAAAAAACTTAATTTCTCAAACCCATGACAACCAGATCAAAGCACATCATAACTATTTGAAGCGGCAAGATAGAAAGAGAAGGAAGAGTTTTCAAATGGTTGTGGCCTCGATCGCCACTCGCACGCTCACAAGGGAGAGAGAGAAGATGAGAGATGAGGGGGAAAGATCGTTGTGTCCTTGATCGCCGGACACGGGAGGTGCTGTCCAACTACCCCGAAGGAACCACCGTCTTGAAGGAGCTCATCCAGAAGAGAGAAGATGAGAGATGAGGGGGAAAGAGAAAATAAAAGTTGGTTGTCTTTTTTCCAGAGCTGACAACACAGATGTCTCTTTTCGAGAAAGTAAAATAGTCCGCTACATAATGTAGCGGACGGTTTTTTTGTTAAAAAAACGTCCGCTACATTATGTAGCGGACGAACTTAAAAAAACGTAAAAGAAGATTTGGACCGTCCGCGATACAATGTAGCGGACGGGTGGAGGGGCAAAAAGGTAAAAAAATCCGTCCGCGACATAGTATCGCGGACGACTGACAGTTTTCGAAAAAGGCGCGATCTGGGCCGTCCATCTTTCAGGATGGACGGCCCAGGTCGCGCTAGCAAATACTCCATTTTGCTAGCGCTATCAATGGATCAGCTCCCATATATATATATATATATATATATATATATATATATATATATATATATATATATATATATATATATATATATATATAGGGAGCTGATCCGTTGATAGCGCTAGCAATGCTAGCGCGATCTGGCCGTCCATCCTGAAAGATGGACGGCCCAGATCGCGCCTTTTTCCAAAACTGTCAGCTGTCCGCCATACAGTCTCGCGGACGGGATTTTTTACCTTTTTGCCCTCCTCCCATGTCCGCGAGACTGTCTCGCGGACGACTTTCGGTTCCTGACATGTGTCAGGAAAAAGGCGTCCGCGAGACAGTATAGCGGACGCCCTCTAGGCTGACACATGTCAGGACTTGTCCCGTCGGTCGCCTAGAAAGTCTCTTGTCAGAGCCCCGAGAACTGTTCCCCTTGGTATCTGTGACGTCAACAGTGTCCGCTTTGTGGGAGCTCTTTCAGCAAAATTTTCGCGGCCGATTGACAGTCTTGCTTCCATTTTCAGCTCCCTAATTCTCGGCTCTTTCAGCAAAATTTTTGCGGGCTTCAGATTCACTTGCTTCCATTTTCAGCACCCTTCAAGCTTCAAGTAACACTTGATTCAAGCATCACTCAAGCAAGGTAAGTTTGTGATCTTGCTACCGTTTTCTGGGTGGATTGACTGATAAAATATAATTTTTTTTTCGACAAAAAATTATAGATCTTTGGTGATGTTCTAGAAATTTGTCACTCTATTCATCAACTTGTGATGTTCTAGAAATTAATTTGTTAACTTTAAACTAATTCATTGTAGTTAATTTCGATTTTTTTGAGGTTCGCTAACTTCGACACGTGTATCCTATTAAAATTCGAATTTTTTGAGATATGTTTGTTGTATTTTGGCATGGTGAATTTGTCTGTTTATCTTAGTAATTTTAATTTGTTATGTTCAGTAAATATATAATTAGCAAAATGGGAGACACTTTTGAGATTATGTATATGGTATCCTAAATCGGTCTATTCGTCAAGATAATTTTGAGATAATAAGCGTAGTCTATTTCTACATAGGTCTTGTTTCACAATGTCTGATTTCGTGTCGAGCTCCAACACCCCCGTAGATGCTAGTGATCCGTATCTAGGACGAACCTTTCAAACATTGGAAGAAGCTGGAGAATGTTTTCGAGCGTATTCATTGAGGGTTGGTTTTGGCATTAGAATAAAAACTACAAGAACAAGCAGCGTATCGAAAAGGATATGCTCTCGCTTATACGAGTGTCATAGGGGCAGAAACCCAGTGCAAAATGAGACACGCGTAGGCAACGATGACAGTGATGATGACGAAATAGGGTATGCGCGGAGAAGACGGGATTGCTTTGCGCGCACAAATTGCCAGGTCAAGATGTTCGTAAGCTATAAAGCCAAACAAGATCATTGGCTTATTACCAGCCTGGAACTGGCACACAATCACCCGTTAGTAACCCCTTCTAAGGTGAGTCAGATGCATCAACACAAGAAGATGGGTAAGGTCGCGAGGAGCCTAATTCACACAATGAGCGATGCGCGGCTAGGACCTACCGACATGATTAATGTTCTTGCTGAACAGGCTGGGGGAATTCAAAATTTAAACTTTAACACGACAGACGTTCGTAACGCGGTCCGAACCCATAGACGAGCCGCGTATGACCTCAATGATGCGCAAGCGACAATGAGCCTATTGAAACGGATGCAGATGGAGGACCCGCAGTTTACCTTCGACTATAAACTTGACGACGAGCATCGAGTTAGCACAATTTTTTGGGTCGACGGTCGTTCGAGGCTAGCTTATAAGCATTTTGGGGATGTCGTGACTTTCGACACCACATACCGTACCAACAAGTACTCGATGCCATTCGCTCCTTTCACGGGCGTCAATCATCATTATCACTCCATCCTGTTCGGGTTCGCCTTGTTAAGGGACGAGAGCGAGAGTTCTTTTGAATGGTTGTTTAGGGTGTGGCTGGAAGCAATGAACTTCAAAGCACCGACTGTTATCATCACCGATCAAGATTTGGCAATGAAGAAGGCTATTGCTACCGTCTTCCCAGATACTCGACACAACTTGTGCACTTGGCACATAAGCAACAAATACCCGGAACGTCTGCATCACATGTACGCAAAGTATCCAGACTTTAAACAGGATTTTGACAAATGCGTCCTCAAGTCATTAACGATTGAGGAATTCGAGGAGAGGTGGGAAAAGCTTGTTCGGGATTACTCATTGCAAGACAACGAGTGGCTCCAGCACTTGTACGGGCTCAAAGAGCAATGGATTGGTGTTTACACGAGAAGTCATTTTTCTGCGGGCATGAAAACGACGGGCAGGAGTGAATCTATGAATGCCACGTTCGATAGTTATGTGGGTACAGCTACCAATTTGAAGAGTTTCGTCACATCTGCACAAAAAGCGGTTGCGTCGTTGTTCGTGAAAGAAAGGGCTGCAGACTTTGCAACCACGTACAAGCAAAGGAGAAGGTTGCTTGAGACCCCGCTGGAGCTGAACGGTGCCAAAGTCTATACGAAGGAGATCTTCCTGCTATACCAAGTAGAGCTGCAAAAATCGGGCCGATACAGTATATACAAGGTGGCAGAAAAGTCGTCGCGTGAGTACAAGGTTTATTCGCTCGTGAATGACCTCGTCCCTGAGAAGCTGCGCAGAATTTATACGGTGACCCACGACACATTGACGGACTCGGTGACATGTGTTTGCAAGAAGTTTGAGTTCCATGGCATCCTGTGTAGACACATTCTGCGGTTTTTCACACAGAAGAATATCAGGACAATCCCCGATAAATACGTCCTGCCACGGTGGACGAAAGGTGCAAACAGGTTGCACGGTACCATTTCCTTTCCGGAGCACCCGTATACTGACTTTGAAGAATCAGAGACGTTGCGGTATAATCATCTGGTGACGATGTTCACCCGTTTGTCCGTAAAGGGTGCTGCTACAATGGTCGGATATAAACATCTCCTCGAGGTAGCTCAGCAGCAAGAGCCCATCGTCGACCAATTGGAAGCAGCTTCAGTCAGCAATGCGGTTGACACCGAGCCTACGACCGGATCAGAAGATGACGAGCCGGGGGAGGGAGACGACAATGATATCCGGCCTTTGGATCCAATTATATCGCAAACGAAAGGCCGCAAGAGATCTACGCGGATGAAAAGCTCTATTGAGACGGCAACTCAACCAAAAAAGCTGAGAAGGTGTGCATTGTGCAACAAAATGACCGACCACGACAAGCGGAACCATTACAAGGCACTGGGGATAAGTCCAGTGCCTTTGCAAGAAGGGGAAGAAGATGATGCCGAGGATGAGGACGAACAAGCTGCAGTGGAACTTTAGTGTACTGAATATTTATTGTAATAATCTTTTATGAGCCATCAAACCTGTCGGACATTTTGTAATAATCTTTTAGTAATGATTTTTTTTGTAATAACCTTTACTCTCATTTTTTTATATGTGATTTCTTACACTGTCCGCTACACTGCGCAGCACAACATTAGAAACCTAAGGTATTTAGAATACCTCTCCAACACTTAGTTTTTTTTGGGTGTTTTCTCTACGTCCGCTATACTATGTAGCGGACGGCCCCGCAGAATACCCACCTCTCAAACACTTAGTTTTTTTTCTTTTGGTTGTCTTCTCTACGTCCGCTATACTATGTAGCGGACGGCCCCGCAGAATACCCACCTCTCCAACACTTAGGCTTCGTTTGACAAAATTTTTTTTTTGGTTTTCAGTTTTTAAAGAGCAATTTTTTAAAGAGCAGCTTAATTTTTTTTTTTTATAAAAACAAGTGGGTGTTTGATAACCCCTTTTTTTTGAGGTTTTTTTTTTTGGTGTTTGGTAACCCTTTTTATTTTGACTTTTTTTTTTTGGTGGTTTGCGGTGGCGGTGGTGGGGCGTAGCGGTGGTCGACGGTGGTGGTGGCCGACGGCCGGAGGTGGCTGCCGGCAGTCACCGGCGGTGGTGGCCGGCGGCCGGAGGTAGCTGCCGGCAGTCTCCGGCGGTGGTCGCCGGAGGTGGCTGCCGGCAGTCACCGGCGGTGGTGGCCGGCGGCCGGAGGTAGCTGCCGGCCGTCTCCGGCGGTGGTGGCCGGCGGCCGGAGGTGGCTGCCGGCAGTCTCCGGCGGTGGTCGCCGGCGGCCGGAGATGGCTGCCGACAGTCTCCGGCGGTGGCTGCCGGCGGCCGGAGGTGGCTGCCGGTAGTCGCCGGCGGCCGGAGGTGGTTGTCGGCAGTCTCCGGCGGTGGTCGCCGGCGGCCGGAGGTGGCTGCCGGCGGCCGGCAGTCTCCGGCGGTGGTCGCCTGAGGTGGCTGCCGGCGGTGGGAGGGTGGTGGTGGTGGTCGAAAAAAAAAACCAAAAGTGAAAAAAAAAAACCAGTTTTTGGAGTTTTTTTTTTACTCTGCAGTTTAAAAACTGGTTTTTTAAATTGAAAAAAAAATGGTTACCAAACGCTCCTTTTTTTTCAGTTTTTAAAACTGAAAAAAAAGAGGGAAAAAAAGAGTGTCAAACGGGGCCTTAGTTTTTTTGTTTTGGTTGTCTTCTCTGCGTCCGCTATACTATGTAGCGGACGGCCCCGCAGAATACCCACCTCTCCAACACTTAGTTTTTTTTTTTGGTTGTGTTCTCTACGTCCGCTATACTATGTAGCGGACGGCCGGGCAGAAAGACTGATTATCGAACACTTGGTTATTTTTTGAACACTTGCCCTGCAGATAGACAGATATCCAACAGACAAATATCCAACACTTGGTTTCCCTCCGTTAAATCATATCGGTCAATAAAATCAATCGCATTCAATAAATTTTTTTTAAAAAAGTGTTGAATATAACGTTACAATGTGAATTGGGGAACATCATCTCTCGCGGGAATGATGTTCCTTACACAGATTTACAATAAACCTAATAGCTCTAAGCCGGCCATTCATAATTTGCCAAGCAATCCTATACCTAAAGTCTTGTATGCATTCTTGGCTCCAGACAGTCTTCTTGAGGCTCTCAGACCGGCAAATGTAATCCATGTACATGCAGAGGAAGACGCCGCAGTCCGAGGAATTATGTTGCTTGGGCCTACTCCTCTTCAATCGGAAAATGAGGTCCGGCCTGCGCGATACCTTCTCCCGACGCCTACTATTGACCAGGGCAGCAAAAAGATTCTGCAAGAAACATAATAAGCATTAAACATTAAACATAGCAAACAAAATAAGAATAATCAGTTTTATAATATGCAAGTTACAATAAAAAGGAAACAGGATCTTACCATGGCATCCAACTGGCCTATGCCTCGGTACATATCAATCACAGGCATCACGTCGGTATCATCGTAGAGACTGTCGACGACTGATACCGTGCTCTGTAATGGTTCGTAGCAAACCAAGTACCAGTGGGCATTCCCTAAAAAGGGGATTAGAAACACGTCGGCAACACTTGCGCTCACTGGACTATCCCTAGCAAGATATGCTTGTAGGTTAGGGGACGGTTTCCACTGGGCCATGGTTCTCCCCTTCCCCTTCCTTGCATTGCCACCCGTCGCGCCAAACGTATGTACGGTGCCCAACGCATTTGGCCCGGAGATAGACGGTCGAACTCCCCTCGATAGTACGTAATGTTGTGATGGAGATCGACTCTCCTCTTGTAGTGGCTAGCGCTCCGGCTGTACTCCCAAGCACACAACCGAGGCCAGACTTTATCGGTTCCATCCCTACGCGTTGGTGCACCGGGAGCAAGGTGTTCATAAGGCCACACCTGAGAACATCAAAAAATTATATTTATATCGTCGATTCAACAAAAATAAAACACAATAACGAAGACATGATTTATATGATATACCTGCAATAGCGAGAGACATGCATATATGGCTTTGGAGTTAGGCCTCGTTGCCTTGTGCAATGCTCGGTACAGATACGAAAGAACCGCTGCACCCCAGGCATAATCCTCAACCTCCGACAGGTTACCCAACAACGGTAAATATTTCACGCTGACCGTGTTCTTCGACGTCATTGGGAATAAAATTTCCCCCATCACCCACAAGAGGAAGGCCTTTGTGTACACCACAAGCTCACGGCCCGTATAGTTTTCTGACAAAACCCCGTAGGTATCTACCAACCACTTCAACTTTATACCACCAGTGCTAAATTGATCCTGGGGTATCGAAGTGAAGAAGTTCCGCGCCGTTCTCTTATTCGTTGCGTCTGACGGAGGAGCAATTACCGGCCACCCCGTCACCGGCAACCCCAAGATGAACCCTACATCTTCTAGGGTAATTGTCATCTCTCCGAGTGGGAAGTGAAACGTATTCGTTTCACTTCTCCACCTCTCAACAAGGGCACCTATCAAGGCCCGGTCAAGCTGTTGAAAGATCTGCCCATGCGTGAAAATCCCAAACCCAATTCCACGTAGTATCCTTTTCTGGGACTTGTTCAATTTCCATCTCGTGAACTCGCGAGATACTTCTACGGTGGTGAGAAGTTCTCTTTCCTACAAATTATTAATAAATAAAATTTAAGCAAAATGAACGGTAAAACAACGTTCGTAATAATAAGAAAGTTGATAAATAATGTATCTTACTCCACCATCCCATATGAGCGTACTGATATGGTTGGCTTGGTCGTATAACACGGATGAATCTTCTGGTCCAGGGATAAATTCCATTTTTTGCAACTGAAACTATGGAAAAACCTTCTCAGTTTGGATTTTTCGTTTTGGATTTTGATAATCGCTCGCAAAAATACGACGCTAGCACATGCATAATAGATATATAGACATATACGGAATCGGATTTTACAAACGCTAGCACATGAACAAATACATACATATATAAATCCTCATCATCGCTAGCACATGCTCAATGCATAATCAAAACCACGCATAAAACACAATATTGATCACAACTATAGATTAGAAACATGTAAAGGATTGATTTTGTGAACTTACGTGATCTATTAGGGTATTAAAGCTGCTCTTATGAAGAAATTGCGCAGATCTGCGTGCCAACGCCGCTGGGAATATTTGTGAGTAGGAAGAACGGAGAAGAGTGTCGAAGTTAGGACTTTTTTGAATATATATTTGCTGTCCGCTATACAATGTAGCGGATAACACCTGTCCGCTATATAGTATCGCGGATGACACCAGTCTGTTCATTCTGCGGGACTGTCCGCTATATAGTATTGCGAACGATAGACTGTCCGCTATATAGTATCGCGGATATAGATACCGAAAACAAAAAAAATAGTGTTGGACCAGAAAATGGTTGGCACAGACCAGACATTTAGTTCTGGGTCCAGAAAATGGATGGCACGGACCAGACATTTAGTTTCGACCTTCCCGAACCCCGGCCTAAGCAGAGGCCTTATATTCGCTATATTGTAGAGCTAGACTTTGGTGTCCGCTATATATAGAGCTATACAATGTAGCGTAATGTAATAAATTAGAATAAATTGGCGCCCGTAATGCAGTTTTAATAAATTGAAATAAATTGGCGCCCGAAGACTTGTTTTAGCGACATAGTAGGTTAATGCTATTTTAATAAACTGACGCCCGAAGACTTGTTTTAGCGATGGAATCAACAATCTCAATAAACAAAAAATAATGTACGATTCACAATCAATGATCTCAATATATCAAGGCAACAAAAAAAGGCACAATTAAGCAAGAAAAAATTTGGAAACATAATGAACAAGAACATAAATTTTTTTATTATAATAATAAACTAGGGTTCACAAATGGGGTACGAAAGTTTTTCACAAGCGCTCCGATCAAAGATTACAACTTGAAAATCCCACCACCCAAGGTGTTCGAACACTACAAAGTCCCCGAGTTCGAGGCCATGCTGGCGCACGAAGACGTTCCAACCCTCTGCGAATTGCTTTTTTTGGGGTCGGCCGGGCTTCAGCTTGATTTCAACCTGTCATGCCCCCTTGCGGCTATATAATCTTGCACTATCATGAATTGTTGTAAATTGATTGGTAAATGCTTCCGGTATGTCCTACCAAACACAATACAAAAAATAGGTTAGTTTTGGTTAAGAAAAACAAAAGATCAAACTTTTAACACACGAAAATATAGAGAAAGAGAAAGAGGGATAGCCTACAAGTTCATGCTCAAATCCTGGCATCATGACTTTGAAAAAGTGTTTGCCTACCAGGTGCAAGTTGCCAATATAATAATAGGCGTAGGTGGTCTCCGATCCAGAAGCCATCGAGATCGGCGTTGAGGGGAGGACGGTGGTGTCGCCGGAGATGTGGGTGACCGGAGATGTGGGTCACCAGAGATGTGGGTCGCCGTAGATGGGGTAGCGGCTTGGGTTAGATGTTCAACAGAGAGAGTGAGAGAGAGGGGACGTCGTCCGCTACATTAATATATATAGCCCGATCTGATTAATATTTATAGCAGGAGAGAGTGGACGAAGGGACGCCGTCCGCTACATTGTACAGCTCCCACAAAGCGGACACTGTTGACGTCACAGATACCAAGGGGAACAGTTCTCGGGGCTCTGACATGAGACTTTCTAGGCGACCGACGGGACAGGTCCTGACATGTGTCAGCCTAGAGGGCGTCCGCTACACTGTCTCGCGGACGCCTTTTTCCTGACACATGTCAGCAGGAACCGAAAGTCGTCCGCGAGACAGTCTCGCGGACATGGGAGGAGGGCAAAAAGGTAAAAAATCCCGTCCGCGAGACTGTATGGCGGACGGCTGACAGTTTTGAAAAAAGGCGCGATCTGGGCCGTCCATCTTTCAGGATGGACGGCCAGATCGCGCTAGCAAAATACCCCATTTTGCTAGCGCTATCAACGGATCAGCTCCCATATATATATATATATATATATATATATATATATATATATATATATATATATATATATATATATATATCCACTTAGTTGTTCATTATTTGTGGCAGGGATTATACAAGTACTTCACTTTCACCTTATTTTTTGGGAAATGTTTCTATTATCAGTGTTTGGCCAATGTTTTTTCAAGAAATGTCACAATATGCCAGGCAAAAGTTTAGTGACAGCTGCATAAAAGTGCAATAAATAGGAATAACATTTGGAAGATAATGCCGCCAAACAAAAACCGACACTTTGATGGAAGTGTTGTTAATTTAGCAGCATTTTTTTTTTTGCGAAGTTTTGCTTTCTAAAGTTGACTACTGACCCCATAAAAGAGACTGTAAGTGTAGCATATAAGTGACGGAAGTTAGAGACCAACATGTATAAGAAGTGTCGAAATTTCCCGAGTGACAAATTTGCGACGTTTGAGAAAAGCATTAATGAAATGTCCGAAAATCACTTTGCGATTCTTTTGCTGTCATTGGTGAGACTTCCGAACTCCAAACTGTAACGGTGATGAGGATGAAGCTCCCTTTAGTTCCGTTAGAGCTTAGCCGTTAGAAAAAACAAAATTTTAGCTTCTTCTTTGGCATGTTGTAATAAGCTGAATGTGATATATTTTAGGATACAGATTAACATTAACTCGAAAACAAACCCTAAAACAGATTGGATCTTTCAATTGTAATCTCTCTCATTTATAGAGAAACCACGAACTTCTAGACTCACAAATAGCCGAATCATAAACAAACACAAAACGCCAAAAACAAAAAACGAAAGGCGGAAAAATCGAAAGTGAGAAAGAGGCCCATTTGCTTAGGAAACTATCAGCACGCCAATAGGATTCCATTTGTCACAAAGTTAGCCCATTTTGTGAACAATTTCCGAATTACATTCTCTTTAACGTGTTCCTTCAACAAAGACTTTATGAAAATCAAACATCCTAAACGCGTCAACCATGTTAAAAAGATTATGGTCAAGATATGTTAGTAAATATGGTAATCACTATTAATTTCCAAGAAAAAGGAACGAACGTTAAAGATTATACTAAAGATATGACCCAGTCAAAGAAAAGCATAAATCGGGGTCAAGATTTGCAATGCCGGTCAAAATTTTGGCAATTAGATCAGTTGTTGTAGAAGTACAATCCAACGGCTGCCTAGTGCCGAAATACCATCCTTGTATGTTATATGTACCGCACAGCCCAGCGGCCATATCTGGAAGCCCATTACAAAACCATACAATGAAGAATCTGCCTAGAATGCATCTTGTTTTACTTGCTCTTCTGTTTGCTCTGAGTTCCATTCACTATGCAGCCTCAGATGCAGTCTATGACAAGTTTGTTCAATGCCTATCAAGCCACTCCAACACAAGTGATCAAATCTCGTCGATAGTCTTTAGTCCCGAGAACCCATCTTACAAGTCCGTGCTACTGAACTACATCAGAAACCTGCGTTTCACCACAGCGAAGACTCCCAAACCCGCCATCATTGTCACCCCGACAAGTGAAGCGCATGTCCAAGCCGCGGTCATCTGCGCCAAAAGCAACAACCTGCTCATGAAAGTCCGTAGCGGCGGCCATGATTACGAGGGTATATCTTATATCTCAAATGGCACATTTATAATTCTTGATATGTTCAACCTTAGAGCAATCGATATTAGTATTGCGGACGAGTCTGCTATTGTTCAAGCCGGCGCAACTTTAGGCGAACTTTACTACAGTATTTGGGAGAAAAGTAAAGTTCATGGATTCCCTGCTGGGGTTTGCCCAACTGTAGGCGTTGGTGGCCATGTAAGTGGCGGGGGGTACGGAAACATGTTGAGAAAATACGGGTTAACGGTAGATCATGTATACGATGCAAAGATAGTAGATGTTAATGGTAGGATTTTGGACAGGTATGCCATGGGAGATCTCTTTTGGGCAATTAGAGGTGGTGGTGGTGCTAGTTTTGGTGTTATTTTGTCATACAGTCTTAAACTCGTCCAAGTGCCCGAAACTGTGACATATTTTCGGCTTATGAAGACCTTGGCTCAAAATGCCACCGACATTGTGTACCAGTGGCAGTATGCCATGCGAAAGATCGATAATGATCTTTTCATTAGATTGCTTCTGCAACCAGTGGATTCGGACACAAAAGGCCAGAAAACTTTGAGGGTGTCATTTATAGGAAACTTCTTGGGTGATGCGGATAGGCTAATCAATGTTATGAGTGAGGAGCTTCCTGAATTGGGTTTGAAGAAAGAGGATTGTACGGAAATGAGTTGGATACAGTCGATGCTTGTTTGGGCGAATTTTGATGAGGGAACACCACCCTCAGCTTTTCTCAACCGGACTTATGATTCGAATTTTCTTAAGAGGAAATCAGATTACGTGAAGAAACCGATTTCCAAGGCTGGGTTGGATTCGATCTGGAAGAAGATGATTGCACTAGGGAAAACTGGACTTGTTTTCAATGCCTATGGTGGGAGGATGAGTGAAATTCCCGAGGACGAAACGCCTTTTCCTCACCGGGCAGGGAATTTGTACAAAATCCAGTACTCGGTGAATTGGGAAGATGGAGGAATTGACGCTGAAAGCAAGTACTTGGATCAGATTAGGCAGCTTTACAGTTTTATGACCCCTTTTGTGTCAAACAACCCGAGAGAGTCTTATCTAAACTATAGGGACCTGGACATTGGTGTTTCGGACAATGGTAGAAACGGTTACAATGAAGCTTTGGTTTATGGGAGGAAGTATTTCAAGGGAAATTTTGATAGGCTGGTGGCAGTGAAGTCTGCAGTGGATCCAGATAATTTCTTCAGGAATGAACAAAGTATCCCCGTTCAGCCATCCAAAGGAAACAAATAGCTAGGAAGAAGAGGGAGACCATGTGGTGCAGAATTGTTCTTCTTCCATGTGATCATCGGCTCATCGTGTTCAAGTAAAATTGCTATTGGTTGGCTTATATCTCATTCATAGTGGCGTAAATGCGTCTCTTTGTTTTGCCCTTCATTCCTTTTTGACTTTCTTTCAGTCGCCAACTATAGGCTACATGTTCAGTGGTGGTGGTTTATTATCTTCACATGCAAACATTATCCTATGAGCAACAACGTGCATTTAAGGCAATAAAATATTTGACTTGTTCTACGATTGTCAAGTCCGTGATAGAAGCGTTGGAATAGGAACTGGTGTTCACATTCGCATTTTCTATTGTGCATGGGCAGACCAAGGCCAGAGAAGAGAACATTCAGGTTTTTGCAAAAGTTGACCGAGTGCACCAAACATCTTATTTCTTTACGCCAATTGAAAACTTGTGGAGGGTATAACTGTTTGGTGCAATGCCATCGTTATACAAGATGTACCTACTACTCTATTACATCGAACAAAATCGCCTTATATATAGAAACCCAAAAAAAGGATGGTGTGGGAATCCTGGATTTATGTTTCCTCTGTTAGACGGGTGCATTGTTGGCGTAGTAAAAACATGATATATAATGCAATGACGAATCATAGGTCAGGCTAAATCTAAGACCTTTTTCTTTTTCGCTAAATCTATTGAAAATGATTCAAACTCATTTTCTTCTTTTGCGTAAAATTTATATTTTGTACTTGAAATGTTCACATCTTGACCATTGTGAATTTACACGTCTTTGTCGATACTTTCATTTTCCATCTCCTCCATTTGAGCATTGTCATCATTATTTGTGTTCTCACTCTACTCTATTTCTTCAGCAATTTCATTAGCTTCATTCACAATCTCCTCCATGTTTTTAGATTGCTCTTCACGAGTTGTCAACTTTTTGTCATTATGGCTTCAAAAGCCTTGAACTCTTCTTCATCCTTTGTCTCCTCTACTTCTTCAGCTTCAAAAGCATGAAACTTGTTTTCATTCTCCATTGGAGTTTCTTTCTCGAGATGTTGACCAACGTCATTTGTCTACCTATCTTCTTCCCAGCTTTGAACCCGATACTCCTCGAGACAAAAGTCACATATTGATTGTTTACCAAACATCACATGGAGATCTTAAATCTCCCATGCGCATCAAAGTCTCTGTATTGACGGCCTTCGGCAACATTTGGTGTGCCTTATCTTCTTTTGTCAAACTCCTTTCAACAAACTACTATCTGGTCTTCACCAATCACATCCCAAAACTCACATGGGAGATATAATGAAAGGATGCTTATCGTTTTCACATAATTGGAGAACATCAATTTCTCACATTAGATGTTCACTTTGGATAGTTTTTCAAAACTGTGGGGACTCTAAAACACTAATGCCGCAACGTCCACAAGGATTGCTGTGGCTCTCATATCATTTTGTTGATAACAAAGGGTCATTCAAACTCACACACTCATAAATATGACGAGAATATAGAGAGAACTTGAAGAGATCGAGCACACCGTAACACTTAAAATTTCGTCTCTTACTTCTTACACTTGCATATTTATACCACCAATACTTTATTATCAACAGTAAATAAAACAAATTTATTTTCCAACACAAAACGTGTAATTTGATACTTTGGATTTTACTCTACTTAGCCCTAGTCTCCCAAAATTTGCACAAACAATTAATTCTTACACCACCAAGACTGTCAGCCATGCACACCTCCAACTCTCTCTCTCTCTCTCTCTCTCTCTCTCTCTCTCTCACACACACACACACACACTTTCTTTCTTTATCCTTGCTTCAACTCTGTCAGCAAAAAGGCACACCACTACCTTGACAAGGCTGTAGCCAACCACCATTATTACTTGCCTACGTCGCTACTTGCAGCTGCCACCACCACAAGGCCGTAGCAGGCTTCAAAGCCCTCTAGTTTTCCTCAATCTATTCATCAATTCATTCCTCATGTTCAATAGTATGGTTTTTTTTTTTTCTGTTTGTGTTGTTATGTGTGCATAAATTTAAATGAATTTAACTACTCTATGTCTTATCAGTGACTTAGCTGTGAAAATGGTGATGCCACTCAACTAGTTCATCTTTGGCTTATTTTTTGCGAGTTGAAACCAGTGCAAGGTTCCTATTCAGACCTAAGTAGAATTCAAGGTTCTAGAGTAGGTTTGGAGTGTTGTAACTGCGGGATCGACATTATTATAGGAGGTTTGTGCAACCAAGCATGTCGCGTATGGCTAAAGCCGGGGGGGGGGGGGGGGGGGGGCTATGTAACTTTGGAACGAAGTTCGAGGGAGGGGGTTGGGAGGAGTTGTACCACGTATATGATGTTGATCTCGAAAATTAAGAACAAGCAGTCAAATGATCCTTTTATAAACACGCATTCTTGCAGACCTTATTTTATATATTTATCATAGGCTTTGTTATACGTTTTTAGGCCTTACTTTAATTTTATGAGTCCAATTTAGTTAGCCCAGTTCAGTTTGTTCTATACAATCAATTTTTTCAGTAAATAATATACAATCAATTTTGGCTTTACTCAAGTTACACTCTAGAAAAAATAAGAGGTCTAATAGTCAATTTGGCTTTGATTTGGATGTATGCCCTGAATTCAAATTAATCACAGTTAATTTAGTTAAAAACACTGGTCTTTTTCCTTTAGAGTTGGGTTAAAAAATAAACTAGGTGAGGGAAGAGGACCGGCCGATTTTTAGCTAAACCCGTCAATTCTCGACTAAACCGGTCGGTTCTCCCAAGAATGTCGATTGGTACCCCCGTTGACCGGTTGTTCTTCAATTTCTGGGGCAATAAGGTCGTTAAGGTCTTTTTGTCTCTTCCAGGCTTATCTCTTAGAGGAAATAAGGAGGACCAAGTTGTCTCCCTTTATATTCCTTCTACTCCTAGACCTCTACAGGAAGGGCTTTTGGCTCACCCGAAAGGACAGTAAACTTGAGAGAGAAATCCCTGCAAAAGGTTGTTAAATTTCTCTGGTAGCTAAATTAGCAAGAGAGAGATTAGAGAGATAAAAATCCCATTCATGTGATTCATCTTTCACATCGTGGATAATCCACACTGATGGTCAAGCGACCCAAGTAATCAAGACTAGGAGCCAATTCTATTGCTGTTGTCCGGCTATTTTTCATTGAATGGTTTACAGTAGCCATAGATTAGATCAGAGTAATTTGAAATTACTTTAGATTTCCCTTTCCTGCGACAAGGTTTTGGTCTATGATAAAAATAAGAAAACCAGCCTCAAATCTTGCCACTAGAAGAAGTCAGTTAGGATTGAAACTCTATTAGGATTAGTCATCTGTTTACATTAGACTTCTAGCCTAATAAGAGTTTTTTAAAACATTCAACTAGAAGTAATTGAATTTAATTAAGTCTATGAAGAAAAATAGACCAAGATTTAGGCTCGCCTTGCCTAGGGTCTGTTGAATTATGAGCTTTTGATCCTGATTTATCCGATTGATGCGTAGGCCATTTAACCCTCACTATCGAATTCAAACTAGGATTTGTTGGTCTTTATTGATTTTTGTTTAATTTGTGTTATGCAGATAAAATTACAAAAATCACTTATAAACAAAGAGACCATCAGTGTATGACAAGGGTCTAACACCTTCCCATCATATAACTTAGTTCCTAAATCAAAACTTCCGGTTTCCAAGGTTAGAAGCTTTAATTTGATAATCTAGAGCCGAACTTGAGATTTTCTTATTTTTCTTTGTTAGTCATCAGACTAACTTACTTAGACATTACTACTTGTTTGTTCAAATAGTGTTACTTCACTGTTTAGCATTTTACTTAGTGGATTAGTAGTATTTATCACTCTGTAAACTATATGGTATTGTACTGCAATATTTTTGCAGACTTCACGTAATTCGGTCATACCTTAAGTCTGAATCATCAGTCCTAATGCTTTATTGAGATAACGATCTTTTAAGGACATGAAGTAATTTGGTGTAGTTTTAAACCAAACTGGTCTATTATACAAGTTACTTTGGATACCCCTATTAGGGCTTTTTCAAAAGTTTTCCACCGATTATCTGTAAACAATAGATTACTGGTGTATCTCTGCCATCTGTGAATAATGGATAAAGTTTAACTTGTATCATACCAATAAGGACATAGTAATATCCTTCTCTAATGTATTGTTTTGCCTTATCTGTCTTAAAGAGAGGAATGTCTAGTATTCTTTTTTGAGTTTGACCTACTGAGGTTCTCCTTCAGAGATATCTACATTCATCTTACTCCTAAACCTGAATATGGAGTTTTTGTATATTTTTCCAACCTTGATTTTAGGCATCTCCTATTGGTTTATAGTAGAACCGGGAGTTTCTTTCTCAATTAATTCACTCTGACTAATTATGTTATTAGACAAATGGATCATCTCTTCCTCATGGTCGTAGGTTTCTGACATCATAAAGATTGTGCCTATGCCTTTTAAAGTTCTGTTTAAACTTTCTTCATCATATAATGTTGTTTCATCATCAGATTCGTAGTCGTACTCTGATACAAGCTCTTCTGCTTCATCTTCAGAATCTAATTCGTAGCTTATTCGTATCTCTTCAACGATAAGAAGATCTTATATTTTGTTTTCTTTGCATCATTTATTTGCATAATGTCCTTTTTCGTCATATAACTAGCAGCAATCAGTGATTTTCTTTTTGGGCATGAAGGCTTTTTATACAGAATAATAGATCTAATATATCATGACTCTTAATGGATTAAATTTTATTTTCTGAAGTTTTTTCATTTCTTCACATATCTTTTTTCATTTCCAAATATCTTCGTGAAGTTTGGCTTCTTTTCACATCCTTAGCTGTTTACCTTATTATCGACTTTAGAACAACAGTCATAAATCATATGAGCTTTTTTCATATCTTTTATTGTGTGTCCTTCAGTACAATATTTCTTTAGAACTTCTTCTACAGTTGCAATCTTTCCTCCTAAAGAATAGCAAAGCATTCCGTCATTTAGGAGTTTAGTAAATTTTATTTCTGCTAACTCGTCCCATGGTTTAGGAAGTTTGGTAATAAATTGCTTTTGTCAATAAAGGCTGTCTCTAAGTTCTAACTTGTAAAAATATTTTTTAAATTCACAAGTGTAATTTTTAAAATAGCACATATCACATATTTGTAATTTTGTCAAATTTGTGAAAGCATTTTTTTCTTGGATACTTATGTTATTTATAGATATTACACAGAATTCTCGTTTGAGGTTATCTGCATAAAACATTATCCGTTCTTCAAAAATGTTAAGCTTGCTTTAGGTTTCAATTATCATTTCGTTATCTGCTATGCTATTCCAGAACCTATCTGTGTTTCCTCGCAGGGTTGCTCGAATAAAATGTTTCATAGCATGTCTTTCTGTTAAATTACCTCCTATTATGACAATTATTAATACTTGTGCCCAATTATCAATTTTTTCTTCAATATTTAAAATAGAATCGATATTAAGATATATGCCGTATTGATTTATGGACTCATTTCTTTCATTTTTAGGAACAAATTCTTGTTTTAAATTTATCCTTATAGGAGCGTTATTGAATTTATAATTTTTTTCTAAATTTAATTCTGGATTCCACGCTCCTACATAATTTGGATCGGTTTCTCCATTCCATAAGTTCATATCAGCAAACGCCTTATTTACTTCTTATATGACTCTTTTTTCTTCTTATTTATATTGCTGTTCTTTTAGAACAACTTGATCTATTTCATCTATCATTGATTTTTCTTTTTCTACTTTGTCTAATTAGTCATTTATTATTATTTTTTTATTTCTTCTATAACTATTTCGTTTCTGGATCTTTGGTGTCTTTTGAGCCACTTGAAGAGGTTTTTCGTTCCCCTTCACTACCACTGTATGATACAACTTCTTCAAATACGTATAAAGTTTCGTTGCTATAGTATTTATTGGTAGTGTCATATAACTTCTAATGTTTGAGAAGAAGTTATCTGAGTTTAGGATGTGATTTTCACTTCCTAACTCTTTATCTGAATTGTATAATTCGGTTAATATCTGATATGTTATCTTATTTAGAGTTCTACAGGTATTTAAAGTTTTATGAGATATATCAATTATTTGATTTAATAATCATGTAACCTCAGTTTTTTCAACTCCATGATTTAAGTGTATAATACATGTCATATGATCTAATAAACAATGAATTTTCATGAGTTACTCTGTTGAATCTCGCCTTTGATTAGGCTTTGATATCAATTTTGTATGACTAGTTTCTCCTTTGGTTAAGAATGACATGTTTTAATCTTGAGAGGAGTTAATTTTAGTCTTTTGAGAAGTATGAATGGTCTTAAGTAAACTGCTGAGAAGTTGAAGGGTTGAAAATGAAATTAGCCAGAGAGCTGGCAACTTGCTGGCATTTTATCTTCTCCCATATGCAATTGGTCCTTATCATTTGGGCGTGCTTAATGATGGATGGCAGTGAACTCGACCATTGCAAAGTTGAAATGCGATGAACCTTAAGCTTAACTATAATCTAGGACAATGAAATGTTGTTGACAACTTGGGCGTCCAAGACTTTGGCCGGCCAAGCACTTTATAAGATTTTGATTTCATATGTACTTTGGAGGGATCTCTTCCCTAACATCGATAGCTCACATTCTAGACTAAATCAGAGGTTGAAACTTGACTAATGTATGAATGACCTGCATAATGAGGCCAGCAATATGCTTAGTCCTCTTGGGGCCCATAGCCGAACTCCGATTCCTTTGTGAGATAGATCAATGCGAGGCTCCCAGGCAGGAACTCTAGAAGGATATATATCTTTTATTTACGACTTTCATGCTGGGGAATGCGAATGTCGTGAAAAAAAGCAAAAAACCAAGACCCCCTATTGAAATTAAAGCCTTTTCGGATACCCTATTTCATTTACTTTTCTACTTCCTTCCTTTAGTTCTTGTTTTTAAGAAATTCATATTTCAGCTTCACAACTTCGAAAGAAAATGAAAAAAACGTTTTTGGTAACACATTTTTGTACATTAAAGCAAGGAAGACATGGAACAATTAAGTTTTCATGCTTCGTCCCTAGTGATAGAGTTTCCATGCAACCGGAACAAGTGATTTAAATCACTGATCCCAGTATTAGGAAATGCTTGGGTAGTGTTGAGTCAATTTTGTGACCAAAGGCTAGCACTAGTTGGACTTCTTGGCGTATAGTGTACTCGGTCACGCTAACGTCCCTTTGACTCGGTCCGCCAGATTACTTTATGACCATAACAACAAAGGGCCGACTGACCACAACAACAAAGGGCCGTACTAAAATTCATTCAATAGGAGCATTTGGATAGAAGTTGCCAAAGGGTTTTGGCATTCTTCATAACACAGATGTTTTGTCCCCCCAATATCTCAATTATAAGATCTTCAACTCTTTTCTGTTGAAAGTACACAACGCTAATGCTTCGCATCTCAGACTGACTTCACTTATCTATGTTTCAGTATATCCAAGGATCAATGATGGCATATCATGTCTTATTTTTGGGTTTATTAGCTCTTGCTTCCATTCTGGTAGATGGCTTTCAGCCTAGTTCTTTACAAGATTTTTGTGTTGCAGACTTCAACAGCTCAGGTCCGCAACCCACTTTTTTTTTTCCCCCTCCCTTTGTTATTCGGGTGTGCGCCTTATTTGTGTGTTTGTGCTATGGATTTTGGTCACTGATTGTAGTGCGTTGGAATAGCGTTGCGTGTCTGGGTCTCAGTTACATTCATAATTTCTGAAAATGACGCAATTATATTATAGGAACGGGGTTTTAGCACTAATGATAATCAATTTTTGAAAATGCTGTCTTTAGTGGCTCTTCAAATAGAACCTTAAGTGACGCATAATACTTTAGCTAGTGCGATCAGAATTGGGGTGAGAATTAGTGACTATAAGGTTGAGCTTACATTTATAGAAATACCTATTTATGGCAGATTTGCAAGTAAACTACAGTAGCTACATGAACACTTCTGTCAAACAGGAACTTCTGGATGATTGTTTCTTTTTTCTTAATTTATGCCTAATATTCTTTTTCTTGATTGGACCTTGGCAGTACTAGTCAATGGCTACGCTTGCATGGATCCGAAGCTTGTAAAAGCTGATCATTTTTTTGTCAGTGGCCTTCATCTTGATGGCAGCACGTCGAACCCCTTTGGTAGCAGCGTGAACCGGATCACAGTATCTCAACTACCAGGATTGAACACGCTTGGCCTTTCCACGGTGCATGTCAACTATGCACGAGGTGGTGTTGTTCCGCCACACATACACCCCCGTGCCACAGAGATATTAACAGTTCTAGAGGGAAACCTTCGCGTTGGCTTTGTGACGTCCAACCCTGATGAAAACCGGCTAATCACTAAAGACCTTCGAGAGGGTGATGTCTTTGTCTTCCCTATTGGCCATGTTCACTTTCAGCAGAATGTGGGCGATGGTAATGTCAGTGTTATCGCCTTTCTTAGCAGCTCAAACCCGGGTGTCATTACAGTGGCTAATGCTGTTTTCGGATCTAACCCATCTATAGCAAATGACGTCCTTGCCAGGGCCTTTCAGGTTGACAAGGCCGTTATCGATCAGTTTCAATTGCATTTCTAGATTAGGGCAACAATATGAAGTAATTTTCTTTTATTGCAACTACAATTACATGGATACATGTTTCTTTTGCTTATTCAGTTCTTACTAATAATGATTCGATTTTTAATGGTAGTAGATGAACCATGGTCTGCTAAGAATTTTAGAGTACTTTTAAGTGCGAATTACTAAAGGAATGATGACCATGTGCTTATAAAAGTTGTCATGTTAATTGACTTGTTCCTCCATTTTGCACATTAGGTAATAAAATAAGATAAATTCCATCGACCCCCCTTTCCTTTTTTTCAATTTCCTTCGTCTCCCCTCTGGTTCCCGCAGGGGCTTGTCCAAAATACATGTACCTCCCTCGCCATTTATAGAATTTCACTGTTCTACCATATGCTTCCCTTATCGGTTTGACAAAAATACATGCTCCTCCCTTTCTTTTTCTAGAATTCCAAGTTCTCCCCTCTGCTTCCATTGTCAGTTTCACAGACTTACCTAGGGGTGGTATCACATTAAGGTCATCAAAGGTTCTCTCCCAAATGCCTACTCTCAGCTCATAATAACCGTTAAAAACTTTGGTGGGAAAGTTTACATAAGTTAGCAGAGTCCCAACCGGCATTGGACCAACTACTGTCGCAATCGCTATTAGGCCTACTACCAAAGTCGAGATCCAACACTATATCTACCTCTAGTGCCACCTCCATTTTTATGAGCACCAACAACCACCACCATTACTACTAATGACAACAATAGCCATGGGAAATTGAAGCCACCATCACCGTCATAGAAATATGATCGAGTCCATCATTGACGCCACCTAGCAAATGGCTGTATATGAACCGAGTTCGAGCCGAACAAGGGCGTGTTCGAACTCAGTTCGTATATTTTCAGACATGTTTGGGCTCAGCTCGTGCTCTTTAAGAGCACTAATCTTGATGTTTGAACTCGGCTCAAGTTCGTCACCACGGAACTCAGGCTCGGCTCGTTCATCTAACCTTGTGAACCGAGTTCAAGCTTCAAAATCCATTCAAGAACTCCAGATGGAACCGACCTGAACTACCAATGCTGACCACCGTACTACAAAGTACTCACAGATTGAGAGCTTCCATCGACCAAATTTATTATATTGATTGGATTTGGAGATGAATCTTGACGAAGATTTGAACAGAGAGGATGTTGGATCCCAGTTCTTATTTTCTTTAATGGCTTTGGCATAGGATCCAAAGTTGTCATTACTCAGTTGTCAATCAGTAATGGGTGCGTGTTTGTCAATGAGGGTGAGAGAGTGTCTCTGTGTATTTTTGTATGTCTCTGGGTGACATGAGAGAGAGAGAGAGAGAGAGAGAGAGAGAGAGAGAGAGAGAGCGCACCAGAAAGGTGAGTGTGGCGAGAGAAAGAAAAAGGCAGAAAGGTGGAGATCGAGGGGTAGTTGGTTGAGAATATATAGTTGTTAGGGCTTTCTCGTTAGGGTTTTTAAATGGGTTAATAATTAGGGGTTGGACTTCGGAACTTTATTATATATCACATGGGCTGTATGTTTAAATGGGCTTGAGGGTCTTTGGGCTAATTGTGTTGGTATTGCAATGTTGGTCATTGCTTCAGGTTTGGTTGTGGCTTATAATATGATATGATTTATGTAAATGGTATATTTAAAATGTATAATTATAATTAATTTATTATTGACACGAGCTGTTCGCGAACACATTCGCGAACACATTCGCAGACGCAGTCAGTTTGCCTGCCCGACATAGCTTCATTCTATATGTCTAGAGGATCGACAAATGTGCTCGACTCAACCACTCGTCCAATACCCTTGCTAAGTCTACAAAGCATCAAGAGACACTGAGAACTTGATAATAGTGGGAACCTTGATGCCAAACTGCATGCAAACCAGGGGCATTACCCATTATAGACATGTTATCGTTATCGAGTAGCCTGAGGCCTATGCTCCTTGAAAGTGCTGATACAATTTTGGAGCATCTGAACTAATCACACAGTCACCCTGTCAGGGATAGTGCCCTGGAGTAGTCAGGTTCCAGAACACTCAAAGAGCATTAAGGTGGTCTCTTGGAGGAGTTGGCTAGACAAAGGATTGCATTAGTATCTAAGATGATTCGACTACTTGGCAAAGGAGGAGATCTTGCTAGGAGCTCTTAGGTACAAATAGTGTCTCGGAGGGTCCATCTCCTGCAACCATTCCTTGTGTCGGGGTAGTATTGTAGAGGACTCGCTTACTGGTGGAATCGGAGTAATCCTGCCTTAGCACTTGGAGCTCCCTGAGGTAGTGTAACTAAAGATACCTAACCAAAATGATGATGCACACTCCATAGAGCATGTCAAAGCATGGTCTAGGACTAAGGAAAATGGCTCGTGGTGTACTAGAGATAAGCACCACATAAAACTCAAGAAGAGAATGCAGTGTCGAGGGCACCTTGCATGGAGATAGTGCAGCACGAGGACAGAAGGATTTAGTGTAGAGGATCTAGTGTCAGAATAAAGTGATACTGGGGGCATGTAATGAAGCATGAGCACGACCAATGTATGTGGTGCCTGGGGCTGGGGACTTAGAGAGGGCATGGGTGTAGTCGAGCGCCATTGCATGAGGACCACGATGAATTTAAGAGATTTGGTAAAGTATCAATTTCTCCAAAAGAGGTTTGTGACAGTTTTACTTGAAAGAAGAAGGTATATGGCAGCTGTATCTTCAAAAGAAAGATGGTCATCACATGAGAGTGATGATGCATGTCATGGGGTGTCCAAGTAATCACGAAATGGTGTCAAGTTGCCCAAAGTGGAGGGTGTCAAGAAGTCCAAAGGGTAGAAGGTTGCACAAAAAAATAAGAATAGAGGAAGTGGCGACAAAGGAAAGATGTCATGCAATTGGCTTTCTTTGGCAGGAAGTATTTTATCAAGTAGACCTCACTTATCCTTGGCAGGTCACGTGCTTTAGGCACGAGGTCCCGCTTCGTGCAAGTAGTGTTCTCACTTGTGGTAGTCATATGGACTTGGCGGCTTCAATTTAGGCCCTAGATAGTTTCCATAATATTTTGAAGACACGTGATATTAAGGGTACATTTCTGGGTTGATCGGATGTTTCAACAGTTGACCTTTGGTACTTGTTGATGTGTTAAAGAAAGTGGGCTCCGAACACCGGCAAGTTTGTGTAGCGGTTAGCAACATGAGACCCATGCATACGGTGAAGGTGCACACCACAGAAGTTACTGACCTAGTGGTGAAGGTGTTGGAACATTTGGAGCTTCTTGAGGTGGCATGCCTGAGAGTCACCTACTTAAACAGATGATTGGCACTCTTAAGAGTAGGTCAAAGCATGTTCCACGATCAAGACCACCGACATATCGTGTAGTAAACATACGCATCATCATCCGAAGTCGGACAATAAGATGCAGTGCCGAGGTACTTTGTTTAGAGACGATGCGACATGAAGGCTAATATAAGAAATCTAGTTCTGGGGACACGCTATATTGGCATGATGTAAGAACATGGTGGAAGGATGTAGTGCTGGGGGAATTCAACTTGCAGATAGCATATAGGATGATCAACTGATATAATGCCGATGGCAAAGCTCATGGACACTGTGCATGGGCATTTTTAGGCATCATGGATTGAGGGGCATGACGAAGCATGTCATAGATCATGGAAAGCCCATGTTCATTTAATAGACAAAGTATCAGAATCTCCAAGATTGGTTCTTGCTAGCTGCACTATGAGAGGAGACTTGGTCTAGCTTCATGAGAGAGGTGACAGTCATATAAGAGCGACAATGTGCATTATATGTCCAAGAAACCAAGACAGGTTATCAAGGTAGCCAACATTTGGTGTTAAGATGTCCATGCAGAAAAATGCGGCATGGAAAGGGAAAAAATAAGGAAAAGGTGACCAAGACGATGTCATGAAATTGAATGCTCTTCTTGTACTTGTACTGGCATGCTGAAATTGGATCAGGCAGGTCGTAGCGAACTGCCTCAAGAAGTTCCCTTTCAACTTGTGAAAGGGAACTTTTAGGGAACTAAGTTATATCACGAGAAGGTGTTAGGCATCCATCATACCCTAATGATCTCTACCTTGTTTTTATGACTTTTTTGGCCTTTTAGTACATAACAATAGATATGCAATAAATACACTCTATTCCTAATTCCATATTTTTTGGTTTGAATTCCACAAATGCGATAAAATGGTCTACTAGTTTGACCTGACCCTACGGGAGGCGACCTATGCTTCGGTCTTCGACATGAGCATAAGAACTTGAATTTGGAAGACTCTTTCTATAAAGCTTACTTTTTAGATCTAAATTTTGTTGCATGAAGAGGAAATATTCCAGATTTCTTTAAACCAAACTAAACTAAATAAGGTAGCACTATAAGGTTACCTCTAATGGCTTAGAGAACTTCGAACCACTTTGAAATGAATCCACGATGCAATGTAGATCACCAATATGAAGAGATTATTTGAAAATTCTAAAGTTCTCTTTACAAATTATGCACCATTTCAAGGAAGAAATGGTACAAAAATTCTAGAACTATCACTGTAATACCCTAACTTAATCTAATTATGAGTTAGATTAATTAACGACATAAATTTTATTGATAGTATTATTTTTATCGATAATTGAGTAATTAGAATAATATGAGTGGTTACTTTGGCTTTGGGGCCAAAATATAATTTTACAAAACTTAGGGACTAAAATGTAATCATCTAAAAGTTATGGGGTCAAAGTGCAATTATGCAAAAGTTGAGGGGCTAAATTGTGATTTTACAAACATGGCGATTAGTGGCCAAAAATGTGTCACCTGGTGGGGATTAACTCGGGGGAGTTGTACACCTCTTACTTTAATTTGGGGGGGGGGTGACTAATTGATTTATGTTATAAAAAATGAATTTTTTGGGGAATTAAAAAGGAAAAAGAAAAAAGAAAAAAAGGAAAAAGAAGCAAAACTCGGCAGAGAAAGAGAAAGAAAAGGAGGGAAGATGAAGGAGAAAGAGAAAAGAGAAAGAAGAAAAAGACATTAAAACCCTAATGATATAACTCAAATATAACTCCCAATAATTGGAGATACCCGGCAATCCCAGTCAAACTGAAAGGTTGATGATTTTCTATTTTTTCAAAGTTGTTATTTTGTAGCTGTGCTCTAACTTAAGTGGCAAATCAATTCCTATTGGGACACATATGATAGGAACAACTCGTATAAAGAATCCACTCTCCATCTGAGGAAGTGATAGTTACTGAGAGAACATCCGCACCATCAGAATTATCTTCTACTACTCCAGCATCAGCAATCTTGGAATTATCTTTTTTCTTCCCTTTATACTCAGGACAATCCTTTCTATAATGTCCTTCTTTTTGACAATGATAACACTTCAATTTTTTGGCCTTTGACTGAGACCTCGATGTTTCTTTATTTTTAGACCCGGCATGGTCAGTGCTTCGGCCTCAAGCCATCAGACCATCACCATGTTCCTCTCTCCTATTTTCTGAAACCTTCTTCCATAATTCTTGAGAATTTATCACAGCTTCAACCACCTTCATGGAGATATTTTCCTTCCCATATAATAAGGTAGTAACAAGTTGTTTATATGACGGAGGTAACGAACACAACAATAGTAAAGCTTTATCCTCATCTTCTATCTTGATATCAATATTTTGCAGGTCTAGTATTACCTTGTTATATTCATCAAGATGATCAATGATCGATGCACCTTCTTTCATCCGAAGAGTATACAGTCGTTGCTTTAAATACAGGTGATTTGTCAGAGACTTCGTCATGTATAAGCTCTCCAATTTCAGCCACAATCCAGCCACAGTGGTTTCCTGATAAACCTTTCGCAACACGTTATCAGCTAAACACAGCAACGGGGCACTATGGGTTGTCTCCAAAATGTCTTCTTTTTCATCAACAGACATCGTATCAGGAAGCCCTTGCTTTCCTTTTAACGCTTTCAACAACCCTTGTTGAATTAGAACAGCACGCATCTTCATCCTCCATAAACTGAAATCGTTCAATCCATCAAACTTCTCCAAATCATACTTCGTCGAAGAATTTGGCACCATTGCAAGGTGCTTTCAATCTATTGTTGAACCTCAGCTCTGATACCACTTGTTAAACAATATACTAGATTCTGCACCAAGTAATGAAGAAGAGAATAAAAAACAATAACAGAAAATAGAGGCACACAAGACACATGGAGCGAGAGAGACGAGGCAGGTGGATAACTTCCTTTGGCACTTAGAGCGGTACTTTAAAGCCCTCGACATTGACGAAGAGGAAGAGAAGGTGCAACAGATTATCGCAAGTCAGGTGAAGCTAATCTTCAATAGATTATATAACTTAGAGGTAGACAGTCGATTAATTGTGCTGGAGCGAAAACTCGATGTGTTCATGGAGGAGCTAGATGACTTAATCGAGGAGAGGGTTGCCCATTTCACTAAGTGGGAGGTGAAACAGCGCAAGGACCTCAAGGGACAAGTCACGGACCTCCAAGAAGAACTAGCTTCTTGTAAGAGGGAGCTTACTAGAGCTACGAGGCAGGGGTGTATCGCGATGCAGCCAAGGCGAAAGAAAATGCCAGAGCAGAGATCGTACGATGGAGCGAGGGAGGCGAGGCAGGTGGATAAATTCTTTTGGCACTTGGAGCGGTACTTTGAAGCCCTCGACATCGACAGCGAGGATAAGGTGCAGACGGCGGTCATCGCCATATCTTCGAAGAGCGCCGAATATATGGCGATGATCAACCTTTGACAGCTGAGACAGAAGGGAAGCATCCAAGATTACGTGAAGGAGTACTTGGCTTTGATGCTCTGGTACCAATTGTTACGAAATCGCTCTAGATAAATATGTATAAAACACGATTACGAAATAAAAGAACACAAGAAATATGAGGGAAACTCAAATCTATTTTGCACAAGTCAGATTTACAACGCTCCCTCACGTGTATCTCTCAATTTTTTGTTATTAAAAGAAGGGCTCTTCTTTCTTGACTTTAAACACAATACAAGATACATTACTTATACGTAGAGATAAGCAGTGATCTTCTCTATATAACCAATGTGGGACAAGATGTCTTATATACTAAGGGTCAAGTTGCAACATTCTTTGAGTAACCGATGTGGGACATAACTACAAGACATATATCAACACTATGTTTGTGCACTTTTTCTGTTACATTATTCTTCTAATATATCTGACCTCTTTCGGATAATAACATGTTCATTCTTTTTCTGTAGAGAATATTGTACATAAGCAATATGGAAAAAGATAAATGATAGCAACTAGCAACTAAAGCCACAAGCAAGTATCCGCTGAAGTCAAAAGACTATTAATCAAGCAAATGAAGTAGATACTTCAAACATATACTTTTAGAAATTGGTTGTAGATGAATTAACTGCAAAATGGTTAAGAGGAATGTGCAATCACAGGGCTTCAAAATCTTTGCATTGAATCAATCTTCATTTTAGAAACACTATGGCTGTAAAGCGCAAAAAAGGGGAGAGTTTAGTTGAGGGCAAAAAATTTAACAACTCAAGAGTTTACCTCCAATTACAGTTGGCAATAAAACAACGTGGAAATTGCTTATCGCAAGGCCCTATTAAATTGTAATTTTCAGGCCCGTTTTGGGGTTTCTAAAGATAACGCAAATAAAGATTCATTTAAATATTTTTCTTTATTGAGTAATAAATTTCCTTGAATAAAGCATTTCTTGTAGCAATGCAACATTAATAGATATTTTAACCTAGCATTTAAAGTTACAAAAAAAAAAAACAATGAGAGAATGCGTCGATTCACGAATTGTGACAAGAGTTCTATCTCTTTAAATATTTGCATAAAGAAAGAATCAAAAAAGAATTTTTTCTTTAAGGTGCACTTTCTATATATATTTTTTTTAACTCTGCTGCTTCACATCTTGTAACTTACAAGATGTGAAACAGAGCTTTTCATAGCAAGACATCTTGTACCTCCCCCCTTCTGTTGGATTAAATGTGGTTCGACAACGGGTTAGGGTTTTGGCTATAGCTACGATAAAGTTATGGGTGTTGGGTTGGTGATCCTGTAGCGGTGGTGTTGGAGAGGGCTGTGGACTGGCAAGATACTGCTAGCAGGTGCTAGACGGCTTTAACTGGTGGTGGTCCCGTAGTCGGCGACGAGGACGAAGGCTACAGAATCTGTCACCACGATGGTTGTGGTGCACTCAGTGGTGGTGCGTTGGTGTAGTCTCGATGTTGGAAAAATTGTTGGGAAATGAAAACAAAAAAGGTTTTGAAGCGTATCTAGAGAAACTTTCATTAAAACGTTGTTTGCGCCTACTCTTTGCTGATACGTTGCAGACAAATTTGTTCTCAAGATATAACCAAGTCTGAGAACTGCGATTAGCAATATCGAAGATTTTGAAAATCCTTTTGAAACATATTTTGAGAGATTACGGGACACACAAGCATCTGGATCACAAGAGAGAAGGACGTGAAGCCTCTTCCAGAATTTATCACGGCGGTAATGAATTTTAGATTCATATTAGCAAATTCACATCGGATTCAACCGTTGTTTTCTTCAATGGCGCCGATGAATGAAGAGTGGCAAATTGCACCGCTTCATAAATGCTGCCTCTTCACTTTGAATTCAAAAGAAATGGCTGCTGCTTCATTGTGAATAAGAAGACTGCTGCACCAATCTTCATGCCAGCTTCTCCATTCAAGTGAAGGCTGCCTTCTCTATTCGAGTGGTGGCTGCCTCCCATATAAAAGAAAAGGAAATCTACTCTAAGTTTATCAAATACCCAAGTTAATTAGATAATCAAACACCCGTGATATTTAAGATTAAATCTCAACACTCGAGATACGTGGCTGTGTGCGCGGGTGTCGAGAGGGCTATTGTGTGTTGCTGTGTTTGTTACCCACCTCCTCTCATTACCAAACAAACCCGTCAACCCACTTAAAACCCACAATTTTCTAGCTACCAGCATCATCAAAAACTACCTTGTCAAGGGGCTCGTAAATGAAGCATGCAAATTGTTCAACAAAATGCCTGAGAAAGAAGGTTGTCCAAATTGTCCTACCACATTTAATCCAACAGAGGGGGAAGGTACGAGATGTCTCTGCTATGAAAAGCTCTGTTTCACATCTTGTAAGTTACAAGATGTGACGCAGAGTTCCAAGAAAAGTCGCCTGGATTGCCATGATTGCCGGTTGCACATCTTGTAATGTCCAGACCAATGCGTGGACACTGCCCTCTGAAATTCTAAGGGAAGGTGCCGGCGTTGAAAGCTTGTGAACGCATGAAGATGCTTTCTAATCGCATGAAGATGCTTTCTAATAAAACCATATACTTCAATAAGGTTATTACAGGAAAGATGCTCAACATTGTATAAGAAGTCAAAATACCCTTATTTTTTTAGTAAGCCTATATCCAAAAAGAGTATTTTATGGGAACAAAATGTTATAACTTGAAAATACTTCTAGTCACCCTTAACCTTTTATGAAGAATTCAATTAAAAAAAAGTACTTTAAAGCAAAAAATATTAGTCATTTAACTTCATCCGTACCTTTATATATATACATAATAGGCTTAAGCAAACTCATTTGTCGTATTATTTGCTTTTCATTTTTTTTTTCAGTGATGAATGTAAA
Source organism: Escallonia herrerae (assembly GCA_033070095.1). Classification (NCBI taxonomy): domain Eukaryota; kingdom Viridiplantae; phylum Streptophyta; class Magnoliopsida; order Escalloniales; family Escalloniaceae; genus Escallonia; species Escallonia herrerae. Next base: position 80,070 of record JAVXUP010000455.1, read on the forward strand.
ATTGGAAGGATAGCAAAACTGGGGCTCTTCTCCTTACAACCAAGGCCCCGTACGTTTAGGCTTTTAGTATCCTGTTTTTGTTTTCCGTTTTTATTTTTCATATTCTTGTATTCAGTTCCAAAATTTGACCGTGTACTTTTATCATTTTTTCAGTTTTTCATTTTTACTTTTTTCAATTAATCTTGTACGTTTACCATATTCATTTTCATTTTCAGTAACTTTTTTGGATCCATTCTTGTATATTTAGCATTTCCTACACTATTTGTATCCATATTTTCCCATTTTAACCCTACCTTTAACTTACCAAATTATTTTTATACCCTCTATATCTCCTCAATAACTCCTCCATACCCACCTTTTACATTTCCCAATAAGTTCATCAGTCTGACCATGGACCGGCTTCCCATTATTCAGTCTCAGACTTCCCCTCCCCCTTTCCCAGTCATTACTTTTCTCTTCTTCTCTCTCTTCTCTCAATCTTGCTGCTACTCACAGTGACTCGACCTTCACCTCTTCTCTCGACCAAACCTTCACTCCCCCCACAGCGACAAACCACCTTCATGGCTCCACCTCACCATCCACCTAACAGTGCACGAAACACCCTCCGTCCACCATCTCCACCAGTGGCGGAACTACATTCACCTCATCACCTGGTCTCTGAGACTGCAACTTGCCCTACGCCGGCAGACCGGATAGGTAGGCGGACTAGCAGACCGCACTATCGCAGACACCCACTTGGCCATTTGCTAGCGACGGGCAATGACGAGTGAAGGCCAGCTCAAATCTGGAATGAATTGAGGCGCCGATTGCCGAGGTGGTTTCTTCAGTTCTGGAACCGTCAACCGAAGAAGCAGGGACCTGATCGGCAAGTGCGATGGCGAGGCGAGGAGTCCACCGGGCAACAACCCTCTGCCGGCGATGAGGCGTCGACAATAGGTGACCTGTGACCGGTCAATTGTCTTCATCATTTTCAGATTTAGGTACACATTTTCAGATTTTTATAGATTTGATCATTTGCTTTCCCAATTGCTTTCGTAATTTGATTTTCATATATTGATGCATCATGCATTTGATTTCTTGATTACATGTTGATTGACAATTATGGGGGTATATTTACATGGCATGCATAATCATCAATGTCGACAGAGAGTTAACCTAGTTAGAATGCGTAAAATTTATGGGCTTATGGCCAAATACCTAGTCATATACGTAAAATTTTTGCTCCTTTACCAACTAATATTTCTAATTATGTGGATGTGTTGTTGAGGATGAGGTGAAGAGATGTGAGGCTAAGACACAAAAGTCATGCTCCTTTCATCCCTAGATGTGGGGGTAGCTTGAGCTATTTAGGCGATAGATGTTTTTCAGGTCATTCATGGTTCTTCATCAATTTCACTTCCACACATAAGTATTTAGTTTGATACCACGCTAAATGTTAATGCTAACCTCTCCAGTTTTTCATTTTAAATTATTTTGTCTGTCTTGGGTGGGTGGGGGTGTGCAGAAATGCATTCACTGGTTCTTAATTATAAAGACACATGAATCTTGTTTGACATGGTAGTCTTTGACCAGGTTTTACCTTAGGTAGTTATTTGTGTAATTATTCACTAACAAGTCTTGGGTATTTTGTGTCTTCGACTAGTTTAGTTGCTTTTTCTTTGGATCCTTCTCATATTATTTGGTTATCACCATAACCAATTGTTTGTTGGTTGTTATCCCGATTAATTTTCTTTGCAGTACTGCTAATACGTCTACCCACTACAGCGAAGATAATGCCTTTTCTTCAAAAGAAGGCAGAGACGCTAACAATGTAGAAGCAAGTCATGTGATTCAAGAAGTTTCTATATTTCTTAGTTATCAGACTTTAGGAACTACCTCGCTGCATTTTGTATTTATATTTGTTGCTTTCCAAGTCAAGCTATTTCTTTCCTTGGCGATGTATAATTTATTTGAACGTGTATTCTATTACTTTACAATTTTGTACTCTGGAACAAATTATTTTGATTTGTTGTCAATTTGTTTTAATACAGACTTTACAATCTTTACAATCTTGTAACGTTGTTTTGAAAAATGAGGGTAGGTCAGCGAGTCGGGGCAAATCGACGCAAGTTATTTCACAGTTACAATTTCACAGGCCGAAGTAGCGTGACATAGAAGGCCATGAATAAAAAATGAAAACACAGATTGTTAAAAAGCTGAAATAGCATTATCAAGCATTGTCATAGTACATATAAAAATTCATAATAAAACATACCCAAATTAAAATCATAAAACATACTCGTCGTAGCTCTATGACAATCAATAAGTAGTTGTAACCCAATAATCACATTCAATGGTGGCGATTAGTAGCAGCAATATGATCCCTCCATATATGATCAGTCAACCCATCCCTGAAGTTGGCCATGCGGTTACACGCTGGTTGCGACAAGTCGGGAGTTGCAAAAACAGTTGCCTCATCCCCAAGTACACGAGTCCCTTCTGCCATGTACTCGTTGAAAAGAGGGTCGTCTGGCGTATTCAGGCAGATGAAGTTATGCAAAACAAAACAAGCGTTGACAATATTGTTTTGCCTGATCAGGTTGTAGTTCAACATTAACCTTAAAATTGGAAACCTGGCCTTTAGAGCTCCGAAGCATCGTTCAATAACATTACGCAACGATGCGTGTCTGTAGTTAAAGATTTCCCTAGGTCCTCTCGGTGCATTCCTTGCTCCCTCAAAGTCGTGAAGGTGGTAGCGCTTGCCACAATATGGGGCTAAATAACCATCCACATTACTGTATCCACTGTTGACGACGTCATATTTATCTGCAAACCAAAATCCATGTATCGTCACATTGTATTTTGACTTTAACTAATGAGAATATAATCATAATGTGGTAACTTATTTACTTACTCGGAGGGGGTCGAGGGAATTCAACCTCTACTGATGTGATGACCTCGACATGAACTCTTGAATCATTCGCACTTCCCTCCCATCCCACATTGACAAATGTGAACATCATGTTGAAGTTACATGCATCCATCGTGTTTTGGGATATATTCCCTTTTCTTGAACGAGATGCATTCATCTTCGACTTGGGTACAACGGCCGCCACAATTGTACCGTCAATCGCACCAATGCAATCCTGTAGAAACATTGCCAGATTAAATCACGTTAGTCAGCGGCCCAACATTAATCTGAATAACGAACACCATAGCCATAACTGAAGGTTATACCTTGAAGTATGGGTAGTACTTTGAACTGTTTCGTATGTGTGGATCGACGCCGTCAGTAGCCTGCGGCTTTATTATTAACATTCCAAGATAACCCAAAGCCCGAGCAACACATTTAATGGTTCGCAGTATGGTATCAAGGCAGCGTTGAAATCATTCACACAGTTGACGCATTCGTTCTGTGTGACTAACACAATTCAGGAAAAACCCAAAGCCTCTTCAACACCGACGTGAGTGTGTGCGTCATCAATAAGCCATCCGTTATTCCTAAGAGTCGCTGCCAACGTTCTAAACGCATCTGGATACATCCTCATTACATTATACATTCTAGACGGATGACCATTTAATAATTCTTGCACATGATCACTCCCAGAGAGTTGAGATGTATACATAGCCCTTGGGACCCTATCTAATGCTGCACATCTCCGTTCTATTTCCTCTAACATGTAAATGTTATGAAGGTCATCATCTGACGATGACGTGTCACCATTAGCCTAGGTAGCATTGGCTTGCGAAGATGACATTGTAGTATAATAACTATGCGAATGGTAACTTCAATAACCTGCTACTAAATGAACAATATATTTGTCAAGCATCTTGTTTACACATACAGGCATCCTAATATAAGATAGAACATTGCATAAATTTCAAAGAGTCAACGTTAATATAAGATAAAAACCATAATCTACCACACTAATCACTCCCAAAATTGCCACTGATACACAACAGTGGACTTGCTCAACACAAATGTTCAGGTAGTAAAAGTAACAGAAACTCACACATAGCATGGCTGATGGGGAAAACACAGTTCATCGTAACCAAACATAGATCCTATGGAACCAAAGACGCCAACCACTGTAAACGGCGAAAATCAGGGATTTCAATGAACATGATGCGGTTATCCCTCTCTTTAAAACAGTGCATTGCGGCCACGTATTGCTCACCAGGAACGTCCGAAATTTGATTGAACTCCTGTATGCACCTCACCGTGTTGTACACATCATCGACCTGGTCTTGTTGGAATACGGAGTTACCCTCTCACTGATATTTCTGTGCTCTGGCCTTGGAGCACTCCGTCCAAGCATCAAGCGCAATGTCCATTTTAATCGACTTGGACTCCTTGCTAGCACGCGCATCGACGAGGGTACCCTCTGACCTACGTTTCGTCCCCACAACCGTAACAGGAATATCATCATCAAGGTCAATAGTAGCACCCCTCCTACTAGAAGCTCCGACATACTCATGGTATTGGTCATTCTCCTTATCACTATTCAAAGGTCGCTGCGTTGATGAACGAGCCAATTTATCGGTAGCCGTGGACTCCGAGAAAATCAAGGCCAGATTGTCATAATTTGCACACCCATTTCCCACGGAACTGCTTGGCCCCTATGTTCGCCTACATAAAAATTGGTGTGTTAAACGTATCTATGTAAAAGTGCAATCTAAATTAATATGGTTATAAGGTATAGCTAAGATGATTGTGGTACCATTAAATAGTTATCCCAAACGTCGTCCAAAGCAGTGCATGTCTGGGTTGCGTGATCCCATCCAAACCCAGTGTGATTCCGCAACTTGGGAAACTCGCCATACTTCGCACGCAACCTATTGTACTTTAACTTTAACTGTGACCGTTTGAACCTAGTGCCGACCCCCGCAAAAATTTCATTCGCAAGCTTGTCCCACTGTTTCTCCTTAAATGTGGAAGACTGATGGGGACGTTTTCGTTTCAGCTCCGACATTAAATTGACAAACAATGTTTCTACACGCGGAGGCCACAAAGCTTCTTCGAGTCTTTCGTCATTGGAAACTCCCCCTCGAAGACCAGAAATGTCCACAAACGAATCGGCCATCTACAGTTATGCACTTAGACATATTTACACGTCTCATTTGTCCGGTTTCATGTCATGTAGCTACTTTACATCGTGCAATAGTATATGATAACGTCACATTGTATTTAATTGCTCTAATTGAACGAGTGTGTGTCATCTTCAACGTTAAAAAAGGGGTATACAACCGCGCATGTCTAACGTAAATATGTAAGGTAACAATATACAGTACGCAATGATTAATAAAGATACTCAACATTATTGCAGCGTACAATTGTCATTAACAATCTTCACAATAAGTGTTCAAAGCATATAACAGTATAGTACACGTCTCATTAACAACAAATGACAGCTAAAAGGATGCGGGTTCACTTCTTGGGCCACTATTGGCCCTAATCCATGCCATCGGAGGCATTGGGGGGAAGTGTGCTAGAGACTCGTCGTGCAATTGTGTTTCGCTTGGTCCACCAAATCCTTGCTAATGAATTGCTAGGTTGGCCATGGGTGACACTGCCGGAAGAGGTTGTTCAGGAGGTTCAATACGTCTTTCCCAACGAGATTTGTAAAGAACATAAGCAGCACTGGCTTCACTACATTTACGGTATTTTTTAAAAGCACAATTAGGAAATCTAGACACTTGCAGTTGACATTCTTCCCATGTGTCGTAAATGCCAGGCACTCGACCGATAAATATAACATACCAGCTTGGCATTTATTATCCCTATCATAAAAAAGGACATATACAGCATGAGATTTATTAGCTTTTAATGTTATGATTAAACCTTAATGAACATCGGTACATTAGAGTGTCCTATAGTTCCTAACAAAAGAGAAAAGACATGCAATGTAATACTAAGTCCATTACATTCTTGATGAAAGTCCATTTAATTTTCCGTCAGAGACCACTGTGTTTTACTAATCTATCTGAATAGTTTGTACTTTGTACTAATCTCATATGAAGAATTATTTGGCAAGTAATCACTGTTTATTTTCTTTCACGGATGAAGTTTGACAATTAAAGATGCAAGCTTGAAATCATCTATAACCATTTTAGATGCAAATCGACATATGTTGGAGTCTACAGCCAGGACCAACCATGAAAGTCCAAAAAAGGACAACCATGAAAGTCCTCATAGCTAGATGCGGGTTAGGAAGTCTTCAAATTGATGAATGTTATTTGCTTCCCTAAAATGACACTTGCAATCTGTTACAGCAGTGGCTACATATTTCTGAGGTGGGTGTTACATGGCATAGTGATAAAAGAAAAAGAATGAGTATCGTGCCTAAGGAGACAGTTGAGGTCATCGCACAAAGCATTGGAATTAATAACTTGTCTCCAGATGCTGCTCTTGCACTTGCTCCTAATGTGGAATATCGGATGCGTGAGATCATGCAGGTAATATGAGTTATCGTTATTGTCTATTAGGACAATGAAAGGATCAATCACTTGGTTGCTATCTGGACATGTTCCAAGACTTGGTCTTGCCATAAATAGGCTCCATAGAACCAGGTATCTGGCTGAGTCAATGGTAAGGAGTTAAAGCTAAAATATATCTTTGATATAAGTCATTGAGTGATGGGTATGTATAATAAGCCATTGGAACTTTGAGCTTGAGAGTTGAGACTACTACTAATAAATCTCCATTCTGGGTAAGGATTTGTGGATTACCTCCAAATAGGATGACAATAAGGTAGGTAATCGCAAATATGTATTCATTGGACTCAACTTGCATTTGAGATAAAAGCTCAACTGCCAATAAAGGTTTCCCGCCTTGGTCGTAACCAGAGATCATAACGGACCAGGTAACAAGGTTTCTCTCGGACATACCATTGAACATTTGGCGAGCAGAGTTCAAGTTGCCACACTTAGCATACACGTTCAGCAAATGATTTGAGACAACAACATCACATTGCATTCCAGTTTTGATGACAGCAACATGAAGGGAAAGACCATATTTGCAATGCCCTGCTTTTGGAGCATTGGTGCAAAAGTGAACCAAGAGTTTCTGGTATCATTAGGAATCAAATATCATACACCTAATGTTATAGCTATTATCAGGAAGGACCTCTTCTTTTGCAACCTACATCAACTCAAAAACCTCAAACTGTTGAGGCTCTTTAGTAACTACTAAAGTATTTTTCCTGGATATGGGGTAGATAAATGTGTTGATGGTGGGAGGAGTTGAGTTGCGGCCTTCAAGAGTGATGACCACAAAGGAGATGGGAACCGAGGGCCTGTTTTCTGCTTATAAAAAGCTTGGGCACCCATGAAAGTCCAAGAAAGGACATTTGTTGGGATTCAGAGAAATGGAAATAGAGAGGAGAACCCAGAAATGGAAACAGAGGAAACCATCTTTAATCAATCAACCCACAAACAAAAATCAAAGAGAAAATAGAAACATAAAGCAGAGTAGCAGATCGGCCATCTAAAGAAGAATAAAGAGAGAAATTGGTAAAAACCTTGGACAACTGTGCAGGCGATAGGACGTCGTTCTCTCCGGTCACGGATCGTTGGCTACTTGTTAGGGAGATGGTAGGTACTCGGCTGGAGGAAAGAGGCAAGGCTTTGACAGATCCACTGGATGGAATGGAAATGTGTAGCTGAACTAGAGGCGACATCTCCTTCTTCTCTGTATTGGGTCTTCGGCAGCTAAGGGGAACAAATAACACCGGAGCAGCTTCTCTAATAACTTCGGCAGCTTGAGAAATGGAGTGAGTTGTAGTTGGGGATCTGATCATTAAAAATAAGGGGATAAGAAATGAACCACAGGCAGAGAGGGAAGTGGAGAGGAGAGCTATGATGTGACTATGCATGTAGGGGTCATAAAGGTTGTAAGAGAAACGGCTGAACAGTGGAAACCATGCCCAGTCTTCTTTCATTTTCTCTGAAACACTCTGGCACGAGATGCGGCAAATTGAGAAAAGGTGAAAATACCCTTGAGGTGTTTTCACTTTTTCTACACTGTTTCGATTTTTTGATTCGATACAAATATAGAAAATGGTAAAAGTACACGAAAAAGGCATTTTTTCTTAATCATTACAAAAACGAAAAAAAATACTCTAAACATACGGGGCCCAAGTTTCTCTCTTCATCCGTCTCATCGTGTATTACTGGTATGGCAGCAGCTCGTGTCTCTCGGGACCTTTAGCATCACCATTACATAGCTTCGACATTTTAAGTCCTAAATAGTACCTTGGTACTGGAGCAACTCGTTTCTCTTGGGAACCTTTGGTCTTTCAAGTCCTTTGTCTCCTAGTGCGGTAGCAGCTCATGTCTCAGGGTACCTTTGTTGCTTACATTGCCAATATCATATTTTTTTCAAGCAATACTTAAAGGTGGGGAGGACAGGCCATGGGATCTCGCAGTTCGGCCCCTCTTGCCTACTTTCATGTCCGATACTTCGCTTGAGCCCCTAGCGTAGAAAATCTAATAGAGTGGTTATGCTTAGAAGTGCACCGACAAACTTTTACGATTGTGGAATCTTCAAATGTGGCATCCACTACCTCGCCTACATTACTTGGCGCACAAGTCAAGTTAACATTATGAACTCTTACATTTCATCAAAGGACATATGGATATTACAATTAAAAGCTATATTATAACGCCCCGAACTTGAGGGTCCGATCACGTCCTTAAACCAAAATCTAATCACGTCTTTAATGTAACTATTATTATGGTAGGACAGAGCATCCAAAATATGTAAACATAAAAATCTCAAACACTTCACTCCCAAAACAATCCAATACTTAATTACAATCTTTTTAGACGAACTATTTGAATCCAAAATTCTTAACAAAAAAATAACTAATACTTCGTCTAAAGAAAATTGACAGGCTCTATGATTCTCAATTGCGACTCAAAGCAATTTCACTATTGTGCTAGCATCTCACCCTCTGTGCTACTTTTGACCTGGAAGGGGGAGGATACGAAAAGCAAGGGGGTAAGCACATATTACTCAGCAAGAGATCTTACACATAAAAGGCCAAAAGCGGACACATATTTGAGTTATTAAATGGAGCCAATAAATATAAATTTTGATAACTCAATTAAGTTTCACAAATGAATGACAAAAAGTGACCGAAAGCGGGTTAATAAATCAATAAACCAAATGTCAAACATAATTTATTAAATCTTGTGGGTGTCACATACATAATTGCTTATTATTAAAAATCACAAATTATGGTCATCCCATATCAAACATTGCATCTGGCACACGTCACATATAAGTTACGATTTTGAAAACTGACTTCCGAATATAACTGTCACTCACTAAGTAATTTGATAAGTTTATCAAATATTCATTCAAAGCTCAAAAGTAATTATAACATACTCGAATTGAAGAGCACAAAAGTACGAATTCATTTAAATAAAAATTAGCTCAATTGGAGATTGGATGAGTGAGATATTGTCAAAAGAAATTTTCAATAGAAATTAAAGGCATGAAAACCAAGAAATACATGAAAGAGACACGTGGCATTTCATTATCTATTCAAAGTCACGACCTTTTTATTTTTGGATAAGGTCAGGATTGCATTATATTATTAAAAAAAATGAGTCCTTATACAACAGAGGTTGACCACTGGAGTGGCCTAAACTAAAATAATACAAGAGCTATAACTAGAAATACAAAAGAAACTAGGGGACGAAGGTGAAGCCGATGAGCAATGGTCACAAAATATACTTCTATCAAGGGGAAAGAGTACATCTGGCAATATACAGAGGAGATCCTCTTATCAGTTTCCTAAGATCCAAGACCACTCCAAGTTGGTGGACCGGTTTACTGGACTTGGCTGTTGAGCGAACACTTTGGCATCGTACATGATGTTTGGATGCCATATGGTTAATCTCCACTCTGCAAAAAAGGAGTAGTGGGAACATATATCATATATAATGGGCTTCAGCTCAGCCCCATATCCTCAATCTCCGCCATCTGCAACATAAGTTGTAAGGAATTAGTAAGTAGCCAAATATGTTTAAAATTATTTTCATTGGCCTATCAGCATGCTTGAATAAGAGAAAGTGCACTAATCAACAAAGCGCTGGGGGTTGCTCCTTTTGGTACTGAAGCTGCTCACTCGGCCGCAATACATCCCATACCCATTGTGAAAGTCCCTATAGTCTAATGGGTCGCAATAAAAATATGAATGGGGTTTGTTATAGGGTCATTATTATCATTGTGTTTGGAGTGTAGTTTCAGAAGTAGGGATGCTAGGAATCGAGATGGCCGTTGCAGTTGCACAGGGTGGGAAGAACTGCTAGCAGTTTGGAATGTGTGACATTGGTTAGAGGTGTTTCCAAGCGAGGTGTATAAGGCATGGGTCTGGCTTGTTGTTTGTAGATGAGAAAAACAATGATGCTAAAATATATACCCGTTCTGTTGTAGCCATATGCGCCAAAGAATGTAGAAAACACATATTTGGGATGAAAAGTTTGCATTGTGAGATTTGTGGGGGTGCAAGATCCATGCATGCAGCCATTCTTTACAGGATGGGATCAGTTGTACGGGCAAGAGACCTAGGTGACTCCCAAATCAGATAGCCCACAAATTGGGGCATTGTAAGAAAATATGATTGTAGTTTCTATTTCTCAGTGGCAAAAGGCATATTTGTCTCAGAAGGGATATTTTGGATGACCAACTTGGGCTTTAATGGCAATCTATCCAGGAGTACTTGCCAAAGAAACATCTGAATATACTGGGAATTTTAGAGTTGCCATAATGACTTCCAAATAATCTCTGAAAAAACTTACGTTGGATTGAAAGTCGGGTTGACTAATAACCATCTCATCCATTTCTTGGTCATGCAGTAACTAAAACGCTGATTTAACTGTAAAGTGCCCAATGTTAGAGGCCCCCCAAAAGAAGGACTACAAAAACCTCCAGTAGAGATATAAACACTAAACATTTGGGTCACCATATTTGTGGAGAAGATACCGTTGAGAAGAGGGTATTCAAAAGTAGGGGAGCATGATTCAAATGCGGTATACCTACATTAGTTAATGTGGCTTTAGGGTGAGTTCAGAACCAGTCGACTTTCGAGTACCCCCGATCATGCTTTTCAAAAGTACAGGCATCTCTCTTTTCCATTCAGTGAAGTATAAAAGTGGACCACACCATTTGATTTTCACTAGGCCAAGGTCCTGAACAAAGCAATTTAAATACTGATAGCCCAAGTAATCAACTTTGTAACGACGAATTTTCGTCTCTGATGAAAGGACAATTAAAGTCTCCCAATAAAACCAAAGGACCACTAAATCCAGATAAAATAAGGCTGAGAGCTTTCCATGTTTGCTTCCATTTGGAAATGCTTGGATGACCACACACAAAGCAAGCAAGAAATGTCTGATGACTATTGCAAGTAAAACGAATGAAAAGAAGGTGTTTCGAAATAAATAAAGGCATGCCTTCCAGGTGAGACAGCATTACCCACAGATAGAGGCATGCCTTGCAAGTTTCACGTTACCCATAATCCTCCTTTACTATTGCACTTAGCATCCTTCCCACGGATATTTGCGAACCAACGAGAGTGAAATTTTCAAAAGACCTAATGAGAGAGCCCATGCGTTTCTTGAAAGGAAATAATATAAGGACAATGAAGACGGATCAAATGGTAAGTTGCTCGAACTATACAAGGTTAAGCCAACCCTTGACAGTCTAGCTGAGTAGGTTCATTAGGAGGGAAGGGTTTGTACAGGGACAACACCTGGAACCCTATTAACTGAAGGAAGGGATAGATTAGAAACTGGTTGAAGACAAATTCACGAGGACCGATAAAAAGTCTCCACCCTTTTTTGTTTCAGACTAGTTTGGTAGGGCAATGACAGGATAGGAACGGAAAGTTTGATTTCTTATTTTTCACGTGAGCAGGTATGGAAGTGACTATGGATGGGATCACCGTTTCGAAAGTCTAAGAGAAATGGAGTCCATTTCCTTTTCGAAGGGAAATGGTGATTTATGTGCATAATGGAAAGTTTAGGATAAACTAGCAAAAAACAACGAGATTTAGGATTGTACGGGCATCACATTATATTTATATATATGGAGAAGATAAAATGCCAGTGTTGGCAAGTTGCCAGCTCTTTGGCTAATTTCATTTTCAACCCCTCAACTTCTTAGCAGTTCACTTAAAACCATTCATACTTCTCAAAAGACTAAAATTGACCCCTCTCAAGATTAGAACACGTCATTCTTGACCAAAGGAGAATTTGACCATACAAAATTGATATCAGAGCCTAATCAAAGGATAGATTCAACCTAGAAACTCATGGAAATTCCTTGTTTATTAGATCATAGGACATGAATTATACATTTAGACCATGAAGTTGAAAAATCTGAGATAACAGAATTATTAAATCAAATAATGGATGTATCTCATGAAACTTTAAATATCTATAGAACTATAAACATGATAACATCTCAGATATTAACTGAATTACACAATTCAGATAAAGGGTTAGGAAGTGAGAATTACGTCCTAAACTCAGATAACTTTTCAAACTTTGAAAGTTATGATACTACCAATAAATATTATAGCAACAAAATTTTATACGTATTTGAAGAAGTTATAGCATACAGTGGTAGGGAAGGGGAAAAAAACCTTTTTCAAATGGTTCAAAAGACACCAAAGATCCCGTAAAGGGAATAGGTGCAGAAGAAATAGAAAAAAAAATAATAAATGACTACTTAGACAAAGTAGAAAAAGAAAAATTATTAAAAAACCCATTGGTGGATGAAATAGATCCAGCTGTTCTAAAAGAACAGCAATTTAAACAAGAAGAAAAAATAGCCATATCAGAAGTAAATAAGGTGTTTGCTGATATGAATTTATGGAACGGAGAAACCAATCCAAACTATGTAAGAACGTGAAATCCAGAATTAAATTTAAAATAAAAGTAAATTCAATAACGCCCCTATAAGGACAAATTTAAAAGAAGAATTTGTTCCTAAAAATTGAGGAAATGAGCCCGTAAATCAATACGGCATATATCTTGATATCGATTGTATTTCAAATACTAAAGAAATAATCAATAATTGGGCACAAGCCTTAAGAATTGCCATAATAGGTGGTAATTTAACAGAAAGTCATACTATGAAACATTTTATTCGAGCAATCCTGCGAGAAAACGTAACTAGGTTCAGGAATAGCATAACAGATAACGAAATGATAATTGAAGCCCAAAGCAAGTTTAACATTTCTGAAGAATGGATAACGTTTTATGCAGGCAACCTCAACGAGAGTTCTGCGAAATAACTATAAATAACATAGGTATTCAAGAAAAAAGTACTTTCACAAATTTGACAAAACTATAAATATGTGATATTTTAAAAATTACACTTGTGAATTTTAAAAAAATATTTTTACAAGTTATAACTTAGAGACAGCCTCCATGGGCAAAAGTAATTTATCACCAAACTTCCTAAATCATAGGACGAGTTAGTAGAAAAAGAATTTACTAAACTCCTAAACAACGAAATGCTTTGCGATTCCTTATGAGGAAGGATTGCAGCCGTAAAAGAAGTTCTAAATAAATGTTGTACTGACATACAATAAAAGATATGAAAAAAGCTCATATGAGTTATGACTGTTGTTCTAAAGTCGATAACATGGTAGACAACTATGGATGTGAATAGAAGCCAAACTTCATGAAGAAAAAATTTGAGAAGAAAAGGTTTTAGAAATGAAAAAAATGGAAAAATTTTCAGAAAATAAGATTTGATCCATCAAGAGAAAAATCAAAACCATGGGGAAGATATATTAGAAAAAAATCTAATATTCCGTATAAAAGGCCTTCATGTCCAAAAGGAAAATCACTAGAGGAGTGTGATTGTTGCTGGTTATGTGGCAAAAAAGGACATTACACAAAAAAATGTCCAAGTAAGAAAAGAAAACAAAATATAAGATCTTTCTTATTCGCTGAAGAAAGATACGAACCAGCATGAGGTTACGAATTAGATTCTGATGATGAAGCAGAAGAGCTTGTATCAGAGTACGACTACGAATCTGATGATGAAACAACATCAAATGATAAAGAAAGTTTAAACAGAACTTTAAAAGGCATAGGCACGATCTTCATGATGTCAAAAACCCTACGACTATGAAGAAAAGATGATTCATTTCTCTAATAAAATAATTAGCCAGAGTGAATCAATTGAGGAAGAAACTCTCGGTTCTACTATAAACCATTGGGAGATGCCTAAAATCAAGGTTGGAGAAATATACAAAAATACCATATTCATGTTCAAGAGTAAGATGAATGTAGAGATCTCTGAAGGAGTAACCTCAGTAGGTCAAACTGAAGAAAGAATACTAGACATTCCTCTCTTCAAGACAGATAAGGCAAACAATACATTAGAGAAGGATATCACTATGTCCATATTGGTATGATACAAGTTAACCTTTGTCCATTATTCATAGATGGCAGAGATACACCAGTAATCTGTTGTTTAACAGATAATCGGTGGAAAACTTTTGAAAAAACCCTAATAGGGGGTATCCAAAGTAACTTGTATAACAGACCAGTTTGGTTTAAAACTACTTCATGTCCTTAAAAGATCCTTATCTTACTAAAGTATTAGGATTGAGGATTTAGACTCAAAGCATGACCGAATTACGTGAAGTCTGCAAAAATATTGCAATACAATACCTTCTACTTATAGAGTGGTAAATACCATTAATCCACTAAGTAAAACGCTAAACAGTGAATATAACTATTTGAACAAATAAGTAGTAATGTCCAAGCAATAAAAGCACGGAAGATAAATCCAAAGCAACTATCATGGCCTAAAAAATGGGTGATAGGAGAAGGATTAGCTAGTAAACAACTAAAGCAAATGCATATTAGGGAAAATAAATGTGTGGTTATCCTCGAAGAGCCAACGAGACACTCTGTCTCTTCAATGCCTTCCACGTCTACAAATTCAAAAGGCAAAGGGAAGGAAAAAATAGTGGAAGAAGCTATCAAAGAAAAAGACAGTTCTGATGAAGATATCATAGGGTACAAAACAGTTTACCATTTCGATCAGACGAAGCATGTCATCACGTATAGAAACCACAACATCAGTAAATGACACTGTCAAGAAGAAGCTTAAAGAAATAGGCTTGACAGGAGATGAGCTTAAAAAGGGTATTCAAGACATTATGAGTATTATCGAAAAGAAAAGAAGGTCCGAAAAAATGAATAATAAACGAGTGGCGGTATGTCCAAACAATTCTTATATAGAATTAGGTTTCAAATTTTAGGGTTATCATCCTTTTAAAATAGATGCTTTAGTAGATACTAGAGCATCCTATTGCCTGGCACAAACATGAATTTTACCCTCTGAAAAATGGATCAAAACAGATCAACTCATGAGCATGCACATGGCAAATGGCGATGAGTTCGAGCTAAAATATAAAGCATATCATATTCCGGTCATAATAAATAGAAAACAATTCATTATAGAGCGATTAATCCAGTTCGACGACTTAGACGGAGATTTTCTAATAGGAAATGCTTTCCTCAAATAAGCTGAAAATTGACCATTTATTCAGAAAGAATTTCATATTGAAATACAACGTCAAAAAATTTCGTTGTTAAAATATGCTGCTCAAAAAATGTAAATTCGACTTTCATCCAGAAAAACTAGAAGAAATTCAAAAACATATGAAAAAGGTTACTTGAAGAAGAAGTAAATAAAGAAGAGTTACATAACAAAGGAGTAACTAAAGAAGATGACAGTTGGGTTAAAAAAATAAGCCAACATTATTAATGAAAACAAGGAAAAGAAATTCCTAGTCTTGATAGTATAAAAAAGATGTTAGAAAATAATTTTAGTGAAGACCCGCTAAAATTATGGAAAAATGATAAACCTTGGGAAACATTGATCCTTAAAGATAAAGATTATATGGCTAACGTAAAACCAATGCAACATTGTCGTGAGATGGTTCAGGAATTTGAAAGACAGATTCCTGAAATACTAAAACAAGGGTTAAAAAAACCCAGCGAGAGTCCTCATTCAAGTCCAACTTTTATGGTAAAAAATCATGTAGAACAGGCTAGAGGAAAAGCCATATTAGTCATAGATTATAGAGCTTTAAACACAGCAGCAGTCAAAGATGGCTATAAAATTCTAAACTAGGATATGCTGATAAACAAAATTCAGCTAGCCAATTTTTTCTCGAAGTTCGATTTAAAAAGT
Source organism: Escallonia herrerae (assembly GCA_033070095.1). Classification (NCBI taxonomy): domain Eukaryota; kingdom Viridiplantae; phylum Streptophyta; class Magnoliopsida; order Escalloniales; family Escalloniaceae; genus Escallonia; species Escallonia herrerae. The sequence continues at coordinate 96,286 of JAVXUP010000455.1, forward strand.
GGATATTGGCAAATCAAATGGAAGAATCATCAATTCCATTAACTGCCTTTAGCGCATCACAAGGGCACTATGAATCAACAGTGTTACCATTCGAATTAAAAAATGTTCCACCTTTATTCCAAATAAGGATTGATAACATTTTTAGAAAGCACGGAGATTATTGTGTAGTATACATAGATGACATACTAGTATTCTCAAAAATCAGAGAAGAACATAAAAATCATCTAAAAAGATAGCATAATAATTCATTGACCATGGATTAGTACTATCGCAAATGAAATGTGAATGGGAGCAAACCACCATTAACTTTATGAGATTGAGAATAAAAGACAGTAGAAAAATTGTCCTTCAAGATCACATAGCTGAAAAAATAAAGCTATTTTCATAACAAATCGATGATGTAAAATAACTTCAAAGATTTATTGGGTTGTTAAATAATGCGAGAAAATTCATCCGCATTTATTAAACCTAACAGAAACCTTAAGTAACAAGCATAGAAAAGGAAAATGGATATGGAAAGATGAAGGCCACGTTTGACGCAGCTTTTTTTCCAGTTTTTCAGTTTTGGAAACTGGAAAAAAAAGTGCGTTTGGTAACCATTTTTTTTTCCTTCTCCAATTTAAAAAACCAGTTTTTAAACTGCAGAGTAAAAAAAAAACTCCAGAAACTGGTTTTTTTTTTTTCACTTTTGGTTTTTTTTTTTGGAGACCACCACCAACACCCTCCCACCGCCGGCAGCCACCTCCGGCGGCCGGCCACCACTGCCGGCAGCCACCGCCGGCAGCTGACAGCCACCTCCGGCGGCCGGCGACCACCGTCGGCTACTGCCAGCAGCCACCGGCGACTGTCGGCGCCACCTCCGGCAGCCACCAACCACCGCCGGCCACCACCACCGTCCGCCACCGCTACGCCCCACCACCACCACCACCGCAAACCACCCAAAAAAAAAGTCAAAATAAAAAGGGTTACCAAACACCAAAAAAAAAAACTCAAAAAAAAAAGGGTTATCAAACACCCACTTGTTTTTGTAAAAAAAAAAAATTGTCAAACGAACCCGAAGTTACCCAAAATGTTCTTTGGATAAAAGCTCAAGTTAAAAGCCTATCAAAATTAAGTTTGCCTAACCAAGGAACAAGTTAGTTCTAGAAACTGACACTTCTGAAAATTGTTGGGGTGCAGTATTAAAAGCAATACCCCCTGATCAAGCTGAAGAACAATTGTGTGGATACTGGAGTGGAATCTTTAAGGATGCAGAAACTCGGTATCACATAAACGAAAAAGAGTTTTTAGCTATAAAACGTGGCATAAAATCTTTTTACATATTTCTAGCTTCAAAACACTTTCTTATCAGAACATATAATAGGTGTTTGAAGGCTTTCCTCAAAAGAGACCTAAGAGATATTAGTCAAACAAGACTGTATCGATGGCACCAATAGTTCAGCTATTATACTTTTGATGTAGAATACATCTCATCAGCCAAAAATGCACTTGTAGATAGCCTAACCAGGGAATTATGTTTTATGATACAGGGAGTTGGTGTTACCGCAAAAAGACTACTCAAAAGACCTTAAAAGAAATGTATGAAGCAGGAGATCCTGAAGTTGGTCTACTGGGAGAACGATCAGAGAAATTTGACTCCTATGTCATTTACCCTAAAATGAAGATGACAGTTCTTTGACACTCAAAAATCCTCCCCCAGTAGCGGAAAAAGATGGTTAGAACTACCAACCTGAAAGTTCTAAAACAGGACGATACAAAACTAAGCTTTCAAAACTAATGGATAAGTTTTGGAATAAAGAGAGTAAGGCTAAAACCTTGACAGCAAGGCGCCCTAAACAAATGGGCAAGAAAATAAAAAATTACTATCCTAACAATAAGGATTTAAAAAGAAAAGTGGAAACTAACGAGGATGAAAAATCTTCAAAGCAAAATGCTACCATAACACAAACCAATGATAATAAAACAAAAATGGTTTATGATCCAGGGTTATGTAAAGAGAGTAAAAAAACTCTTTGAAAATGTTTGGCATTATCTGAGAGAAAATTACCGAAAAGAGTTACAAAGAACCCTCAGTTAATTAACTAATAATGTTAAGCACTTAGAAGAAGACTTAATACAAACAATGAAGAGGAATGATAGTCCTACAAGACAAGGAAAAAGAATTCGATTGCTAGAAGAACTAGAATCATTGCTCCCAATTGATATCACTACAAAAATAAAAGAACTAGCCAGGAAAGAGAATGAAAACGTAGAGATCCTTTGCAAACCAGAAATAAAGGCGTTCTTGAATTAGGATTATGGATGGCCAGGCCTCACATTACCATCAGAGTTGCGAATAATTAGTTACCAAGATCTGATTATGAGAGACAAGGTTGATCTTAAATGGATTGAACATGGACTCGTAGACACATTCGAAATAAATCGAGATGATTATCAACTCATGTAACGCCTCGAAAAGTTCGAAACTCTATTGCTCCGGACACCCGAGGCGTTAACCTATAACATCACACAAATCAAAGCACCTGTCATACTTTCAAATTCTTAAACAACATCACGCTAAGTTCTTCCAACAATATAAAGTTCCACAAAAAGAATTCCAGACTTAAGAGGTTACAACTCGTACATAAGTTCTTAACAAGCACACTAACTATACAGGCCCACGCAGGGGTCTTATTTACACCGACTAGGGTAGCTGCCCTAAAGGTCTTACCCGATGCTAGCTTTTCCCACACAAGCTACCGCTGAGGTCTACCTGCAAAACGGAACAATTAAGGGTGAGCTTTTGAGAGCTCAGTAAGGTCGCTCAAAGAATTCTCGGAGGGAGTTACAACAATTCAAAGACAACAGTTCAGGGATTTCAAACAATTGTTCTTAGAAATTTTTGAACAATAAATTCAGCTATAATGCACATACATTCATGGGTAGTAGCCATGTCATACAGGCAAGGCTCAGAAAATGTACACATGCATGATGTACCAGAATACTAGTCCATTTAGGTAGTAGCCTGCATTCCACGCAGGATTCAGACCAGCCTTATAAGGTCCGCCTTAGAACAGAACCGATTCCCATGTCAATATACAGCAGACATTTATCACATAATCAATACACAGATTAATGCTCAATATACAATAAAAGGTGAGCACCGACAGGAGTTCAATAATTGAATCAGGCTCAATATCAGGATTTACTTGGCAAGAACATATCAAAGTCAATGCATACTTAGAATTCAACGACGGCCATAAGTAACAAAAGAATAATTTCGGAAGCAAGGATGGCTTGAGGTTCGGACAGAAACCCTTACCTGGTTCACAATTATGATAACCTACCCGAAACATTCCTTACTTTAACCTAAATGGAACAGTTCAAAGATTAGAATGTAGCTTACAATATTGTATTATAACTCACGCATAGTCCCATAACAACCCCCTCGCTGGATGTGTAAAATTACCAAAATACCCCCAGGTAATAAAATTACCAAAATACCCCTCTTGTTCCTAAACAACCAAAATAGTGTTTCCATGATTAAACTTGCCAGAATAGTCTTTATCATATATGGATGTACATAAAAATACCTTTTATAAGTAAAATTATCAAAATACCCCCAGAATTTTCAACACCGAAAACCCCAAAAATATCATAAAATAGTATTATAAGCATCCTGAAGTCATTTCTGGGTTAAAAAGTATTTTAGAAAATTTTCGCCCAAAAATCCCGAATCGGTGTCCGGACTGAGCACTTAAAAGTCGGTTCGGCTAAAAATACCTATCGCCCTCGAAATGGTACCAAATTTTAGAATATGAATCATATCATTAAAATAAGGTTTCCATAAAATTCTCAGCTTAAAATAACTTAGTTTACTTGATTAAATAACCCGATAACTCTGATTAATTGATGCCCTACTTTAGCACCCAATGCAGACACTGAAAATTCCCGAAAAATTTCAGAGCGTATGTCTCGTAAAAACATTTGGTTACAGTTTTGGACTTCATCTAGTTTTGACCCTAGATATTTATAAAAATTCATTGAAAACTGCCTAATTTAAATTTAACCTTTTGCGACAATTTCAATTACTATTTGGATTGCCACACCTAATATTCGCCTAAACACACACACACACACCCCTTCTTCCATCTTCAGCTGCCGTGACCCATTTTACTTACAAAACCTTCATCTTTCACTCTAATGCACACAGTTTTATATATACACCCATTGTACTCTTAGGCACCCATTAATTTCATCATTTCATACAACTAACAACCATTTGCATCCACCATTACTTATACCACCCAGCCATGAACCCACATGCAAGAACACACTCGCGGCACACACTAAACCACGATCACCATTGTCTCACCTCATCTCACATACACACCAAACATTCACCAACACACCCTAATACATTCTACACACAATTTCACTCTTTAATTCATACTCATGTCCATAATCCTCCATAACTACAACCGATATATATATATATATATATATATATATATATATATATATATATATATATATATATATATATGAGCTAATCCATTGATAGCGCTAGCAAAATAGGAAAAGTTACAAATGCGATTAGCCGTCGATCCTGAGATCTTTTTTTTCAAAAGCTGTCAAATGTTCGCTACACAGTGTAGCGGACGGGTTTTTTTTTACCAAACTGCCCCTCTTCCTTCGTCCGCTACACTGTGTAGCGGACGGCTTTTTGGTCTTGACATGTGTCAGGAAAAAAGTCATCCGCTACACAGTATAGCGGACGATTTTTTTTACTGACATACATCAAATTAGGATTGTACACATGTCACATCCTGTCCCCCGACTATCCGCCGTACAGTATCGCGAACGACTTGGCAGCTATACCCAAAAGTTCTCTAATTCTCAGCTCTTTTTGCATTCATGTCCTTGAGATTCACTTGCTTCCATTTTTAGCTCCCTTCAAGCTTCGAGTAACACTTGCTTCAAGCTTCATTCAAGCAAGGTAAGTTTGTGAATGGTGAAGTTTTCTTTAATGGTTGAATGATAAAGTTTAATTATTTTTTTTTGGATGAATATATAGAATTTTTTGGGTTTATGTTTGTTGGGAGTTATTAATCTATTTTAATTTGTGATGTTTAAGAAATTAATTTGTTAACTTCAAAAGAATTTAATATAGTTAAATTCAAAATTTTTGAGATTCATTAACTTCAAAAAATTTATTATAGTTAAATTCAAATTTTTGGTGTATTTTGGCATGATAAATTTGTTTATTTATCTTAGTAATTTTAATTTGTTATGTTCAAGAAATTAATAATTGTTAAATTGGAGACACTTTTGAGATTATGTTTGGTATATTTGTCATGCTAAATTGGTCTATTCATCAAGGTAATTTTGATTTGATATGTTCAAGAAACTTCATTTGATAGTTAAGCGTAATCTATTTCTACATAGGTCTTGTTTCACAATGTCTGATTTCGTGTCGAGCTCCAACACCCACGTAGATGCTAGTGATCCGTATCTAGGACGAACATTTCAAACATTGGAAGAAGCTGAAGAATGTTTTCGAGCGTATTCATTGAGGGTTGGTTTTGGCATTAGAATAAAGACTACAAGAACAAGCAACATAACAAAACAAATATGCTCTCGCTTATACGAGTGTCATAGGGGCAGAAACCCACTGCAAAATGAGACACGCGTAGGCAATGATGACAGTGATGATGAAATAGGATATGCGCGGAGAAGACGGGACTGCTTTGTGCGCACGAATTGCCAGGTCAAGATGTTCGTAAGCCATAAACCCAAGCAAGATCATTGGCTTATTACTAGCTTGGAACTGGCACACAATCACCCGTTAGTAACCCCTTCTAAGGTGAGTCAGATGCATCAACACAAGAAGATGGGTAAGGTCGCAAGGAGCCTAATTCACACAATGAGCAATGCGCGGATAGGACCTACCGACATTGTTAATGTTCTTGCTGAACAGGCTGGGGGAATTCAAAATTTAAACTTTAACACGACAGACGTTCGTAACGCGGTCCGAACCCATAGACGAGCCGCGTATGACCTCAATGATGCTCAATCCACAATGAGCCTATTGAAACGGATGCAGATGGAGGACCCGCAGTTTACCTTCGATTATAAACTTGACGACGAGCATCGAGTTAGCATAATTTTTTGGGTCGACGGTCGTTCGAGGCTAGCTTATAAGCATTTTGGGGATGTCGTGACTTTCGACACCACATACCGTACCAACAAGTACTCGATGTCGTTCGCTCCTTTCACGGGCGTCAATCATCATTATCACTCCATCCTGTTCGGGTTCGCCTTGTTAAGGGACGAGAGCGAGAGTTCTTTTGAATGGTTGTTTAGGGCGTGGCTGGAAGCCATGAACAACAAAGCACCCAAAGTTATCATCACCGATCAAGATTTGGCAATGAAGAAGGCTATTGCTACCGTCTTCCCAGATACTCGACACAACTTGTGCACTTGGCACATAAGCAACAAATACCCTGAACGTCTGCATCACGTGTATGCAAAGTATCCAGACTTTAAACATGATTTTGAAAAGTGCGTTAACAAGTCGTTAACGATTGAGGAATTTAAGGAGAGGTGGGAAAAGCTTGTTGAGGATTACTCATTGCAAGACAACGAGTGGCTCCAACACTTGTACGAGCTCAAAGAGCAATGGATTGGCGTTTACACGAGAAGGTATTTTTCTGCGGGCATGAGAGTGAATCTATGAATGCCACGTTCGATAGTTATGTGGGTACAGCTACCAATTTGAAGAGTTTCGTCACATCTGCCCAAAAAGCGGTTGCCTCGTTATTCGTGAAAGAAAGGGCTGCAGACTTTGCAAGCACGTACAAACAAAGAAGAAGGTTGCTTGAGACCCCGCTGGAGCTGAACGGTGCAAAAGTCTATACGAAGGAGATCTTCATGCTATACCAAGTAGAGCTGCAAAAATCAGGACGATACAGTATAAACAAGGTGGCAGAAAAGTCTACGCGTGAGTACAAGGTTTATTCGCTCGTGAATGACCTCGTCCCTGAAAAGCTGCGCAGAATGTATACGGTGAGCCATGACACATTGACGAATTCGGTGACATGTGTTTGCAAGAAGTTTGAGTTCCATGGCATCCTGTGTAGACACATTCTGCGGTTTTTCACCCAGAAGAATATCAGGACAATCCCCGATAAATACGTCCTGCCACGGTGGACGAAAGGTGCAAACAGGTTGCACGGTACCATTGCCTTTCCGGAGCATCCGTATACTGACTTTGAAGAATCAGAGACGTTGCGGTATAATCATCTGGTGACAATGTTTACCTATTTTTCCGTAAAGGGTGTTGCTACAATGGCCAGATATAAACATCTCTTCGAGGTAGCTCAGCAGCAAGAGCCCATCGTCAACCAATTTGAAATAGCTTCAGTCAGCAATGCGGTTGACACTGAGCCTACAACTGGATTAGAAGATGATGAGCCGGGGGAGGAAGATGACAATGATATCCGGCCTTTGGATCCAATTATATCGCAAACGAAAGGCCGCAAGAGATCTACGCGGATGGAGAGCTCTATTGAACAAGCAACTCAACCTAAAAAGCTGAGAAGGTGTGCACTGTGCAACAAAATGATCAACCATGACAAGCGGAACCATTACAAGGCACTGGGGATAAGTCCAGGGGGTTTGCAAGACGAGGAAGAAGATGACGCCGAAGATAAGGAAGAAGAAGATGCAGTGGACCTTTAGTCTAATGAATTTTTATTGTAATAATCTTTTATAAGCCATCAAGTCTGTTAGACTTTTGTAATTATTTTTTTAGTAATAATCTTTTGTGAGCCATCAAATCTAAGTTTCTCTCTTTTTTTTTGGTTTATTCTGCATTGTTCGCTGTCCGCTACACAGTCTAGCGGACGGTGCAGCAAAATTATTCAACATCAACACTTGGAATTTTTTGGTGTTCTTGGCTTCCGCTACATAGTCTGGCGAACGCCGCAACAGAAGCACTCAACTTCAACACTTAGAATTTTTTTGGGTGTTTTAGGGCACAAGACAATACTTAGAATTTTTTTTGAATGTTTAGTGTGTCCGCTACACTATATAGCGGACGGCGCAGCAGAAACATTCAACTTCAACACTTAGAATTATTTTGGTGTTCCTTGCGTCCGCTACATAGTGTAGCAGGCGGCGCAGCAGAAACATTCAGCTTCAACACTTGAAACTTTTTTTTTAGGGCACCTAACATTGAGACAATACTTAGAATTTTTTTGAATGTTTACTGTGTCCGCTACACTATATAGCGGACGGCGCAGTAGAAACATTCAACTTCAACACTTAGAATTATTTTGGTGTTCTTTGCTTCCGCTACATAGTGTAGCGGACGGCGCAGCAGAAACATTCAGCTTCAACACTTAGAATTTTCACTTAGCATTTTTCAGGGCACCTAACATCAGTCTTCAACACATAATTTTTTGAATGTTTAGTGTCTGCTATACTATCTAGCGGACGGCTCAACAGTTAGAATTTTTTCTTCCCACGCTATAATATTTTCTTACCACAATCAAACCTTTCTCAATAAGGGCCAAAAATCCACAACACACAAATAAACCAGCACAACACAAAAAAATACATGTCTCAATCGAACTTCGAATAAATTGGTATTCAAAATAAAATTGTTGTCTAAAAAATAATCGTTTACAAGAAGTCATCATCGGGCCTCATCTTGGGCCGTCCTTAGACGGATGTAGAATAAACCTAACTGGTCTAGGCCGGCCTTTATAAATTTGCCAAGCTATTATATATCTAAAGGCCTCTACTTCTACTGCGTTCCAAATGGCCGCCTTGAGGCTCTCACCTCGACTAATATAGTCCACGTACATGCAGACGAAGACGCCGCAGTCCGAGGTATTAGCTTGCTTTGGCCTGCTCCTCTTCACTCGAATCTGGAGCCATGGCCTCGCCGGTACTTCTAGTTCATGGAGAGAGTAGACCATGGCACATACCAGATTGTGTGGAGAAATAAAAAATGGCATAAGCTACGAGTTAACATTTACAATACGCAAATTACAATAAGCATTAAATAACAATCGTAAGATTACCACAGCATCCAACTGGGCTTTCCAAAGCTGCTTCATGGGCATTTGCTTGGTATCATCGTGAAGACTGTTGAGGACTGATATGACCCTCTGAGTTGGTTCATAGCAAACCAAGTACCAGTGGTTATTACAGCAAAATGGTATTAGGAACACGTCCGCATCACGGGCGCTCACGGGACTATCCCTATAATGAAATGCAAGGAGCGCATTGGACTGTGCCCATTGTTTCAAGGTTTTCTTCCCCCTTCCATCGACCCAAGCCTCCCATACTGATGCTAGAATGCCATGAAAATACACATCGAACAAAAAAATGCACGGATACTCATTCTGGATGTCCCGACTCCTTACCCTCAGAATCTCCATGTAGGCAGAGATCAGAGTGTCGCTCAACCGAGCCCCCGGAGCTAGGCTGGACATTTCCCCCCACTCGCAAGTGTAATCCAAGTTATTCTGGAAAATGACACTATATGACGCTTTGTTTCGAGGTCCCCCGCTAATGTAACTTGCATGGATTAGCTGGGCCTTTGCCGGCCATAGAGGCTTCAACGGATGTCCCTTGGGATAAGTGAGAGGGGAGGGGGTCGATCGGGGGATATTCCCCACTAGGGGCTTCGACCGGGGGGCGAACGGGGGATATTGCCCTCTCGGGGCTTTGGCCTGCTGATATTTCCCTTCGGGAGGCCGAAAGGTCCCGCCCACGGGACAATGGGCATTGACTCGGAGAGATTGATATTTGCGTATCGCCAGTCTTGTGTGACTTGACTGTGATTAAGGGTATTGGTTCCGACTCCGAAACCAAAGCAAACGAGGGGACACTGTAATCGTCCCATGGGGCTTGAGCCTCTCCCACTATGAAGGGACCACCAACTACCTGGCTCACCCCCAATGTCTGCCCCGAGGGATCAGTATATCCCTAGCTCACATAGGGAAGCTGCCACCCCTAATAGTCCATTCCCGGGGGGACACCCGGAGCTGGTCCTATATAATGGCGCATAATATCCCCGCAGCCTTGGGCCAATGCATCAGCCCGTTGGCAAAGTTCCAACCCATGGCATTCATCAAATCCTTCTGCTCACTCAGCTTCTGGAAGAATGCCAGCGAGGCGTTAACTTACATCCAAAGAGATAATAAGCATAACCACAAATAGACGAGATTGAATGTAAAACAAGAATCATTAAATCCAAGGTAATGGCATTGGTTGGTTAACTTACGAGAATAAATGCCCACTTCTCATCGATCTGACCCTAGGGTGGTATCTCTGCCCTCGTTCAAACCTTATCGGGGCTACTCTCTTCAGCATGATGCGGTAGTACCACTCGTTGTATTGCTCAATGCTGATCACGGGGTCAGGCTTCGACACAATGGCTGTCAGTGTGTCTTGCCAAGAGTTCCAAACCTCAATTTCTCGTGCGCACAAGTCGTGTGCATTCACCTTGCCAAACCGTCCGACACCTAGTAGGTTCCGGTTAACCCTTATAACTGGGGCATCTGCTGGCACCCCCTACACGCAGTCAAAATGGGGCATTGCGCGATCTTGCAGCTGCCACTTCGCAACCTCAAAGTGGATCAGGGGTGTGCGTTGCAACCCAGAGAGCGTGAAGATGAATGACTCTGCCACCCGTCGTGGGAAACGCTTGTACGGTGTCCAACGCATTTGGCCCAAAGATAGATAGTTGAGCTCCCCCCGATAGAGCGTAATGCTGTGATGGGGATCATCTCTCCGCGGGTAGTGGCTCAGCCTCTGGCTGTACTCCCAAGTGTACAACCGAGGCCACACATTATCGATCCATCCCTACGCTTGGGTGCGCCGGTAGCAATGTGTTCATAAGACCACACCTGAGAATAAAGACAAATTATATATAGTATCGTCAAAATTTATTGTGCACCAACTAATAAAAAAATATGAAAAACATAATTACAAAAAGTGATATGATTTACCTGCAACAGTCAGAGACATGCATATATAGCTTTGGCGTCGGGCCTCGTTGCCTTATGCAATGCTCGGTACAGGTATGCAAGAGTTGCTGCAGCCCAGGCATACTTCCCAACCTCTTATAGGTTAATCAACAACAGTAAATATTTGACGCTGACCATATTCTTTGACGTCGTCGGGATAGAATTTCCCCCATTACCCACAAGAGGAAAGCCTTTGTGTAGAGCACAAGCATCACATCGGTGTAGTTTTTTGGCAGAACCTTGTAGGTTTCTACCAACCACTTCAACTTTATCCCACCAGTGCTAAATTGATCTTCAGGTATGGAGGTAAAAAAGTCCCTAGTGGCTCTCTTATTCATTGCTTCCGACGGAGGAGCAATTACCGACCCCCCATCACCGGTAACCCTAAGATGAACCCTACATCTTCTAGGGTAATAGCCATCTCTCAAAAGGGAAGTGAAACGTATTCGTTTCACTTCTCCAACTCTCAAGAAGGGCACCTATCAAGTTTCGGTCAAGTTGTTGAAAGATCTACCCGTGCTTGAAAACCCCAAACCTAATTCTACGCAGCAATTGTTTTTTGTATTTGTTTAGTTTCCACAGTCTGAAATTATCGGATACTCCTACTGTGTTGAGGAGTGCTCTTTCCTACGAATTAATAAATACAATTTAAGCAAAGTAAACGGTATACAATGTTCGTGAGAATAAGAAAGTTGATAAAATAAGTATCTTATTCTATCATCCCATATGAGCGTACTGATATCGTTTTGCTTGGTCGTATAATACGGAGGGATCTTCTGGTCCATGGTTAAAGTCATTCTTTTTTGCAACTGAAATTATGGAATAATGTAAAGTTTGGAAGCTTTAATCAATTTCTGGCAAATTACCAACGCTAGCACATGCATAATACATACAACACTACCACATGCTCAATGCATACATACCTACACACACACACACACATATATATATATATAAACCAACGCTAGCACATGCTCAATACATAATCAAAACCATGCATAAGACGCAATACTCATAACAACTCTAGATTATGAACAAATAAAGGATTGGTTTGTGAACTTACGTGATTAATGAGACGATTAAAGGATTTTTTTGGGAAGAAATTGCGCAGATCTGCTTGCCAACGCCGCTAGAAAATTTTGTGAAGAGAAAGAATAGATAAGGGTTTCGAAGTTAGGTATTTTTGTGTATATATATGGACAGTCCGCTACATAGTTTAGCGGACATTAAAGGACGCCTGCTACACTATGTTGCAGACAATGTTTAGTTTTAAACAATATCTACTACATAATATAGCGGATATCGGGAATAAGGACAAAGCAACAGTCGTAACAGTCATGGGGGAACATGACTGATGTGATAACTGTCAGTTAGGATGTGGTCTGATCTGACTTGTGTAAGTCAAAAAGTCATCCGCTATACTGTGTAGCAGAAGAAGGAGGGGCAGTTTGGTAAAAAAACCGTCTGCTACACTATGTAGCGGACGTCTGACAGCTTTTGAAAAAAAAGATCTGGAAGGATGGGCGGCCAGATCGCGTTTGCAACTTCTCCTATTTTGCTAGTACCATCAATGGATGCATCCTCCCAAAATCACATTAAATTATAATCAAAATCCTCACCCGAACCATACATTCCCAGAACCTATCTTTCTGCTCAGCCATGTTCATGGCTTGCTCACGTGCTCCACAATTACGAGGCACATACATAAACACACACACTACAAAAGTGCATACTAGGGATTTAGGAAGGTTTACCTGTTGAATTTGCTATAAATCTTCCTCCCTTCTCTGATTTTTTTCCACTGTCGAGCCTTCTTCTTCCTCTATTTTTCCTTTCTTTCTTTCCACTCTGATTTTTTTTCTTCTTCTCTGGGTCTCTCTCTCTCTCTCTCTCTCTCTCTCTCTCTCTCTCTCTCTCTCTCAAGGCTCCTTATCCCCAAGAAACATTATTACACTCTTTAATTAGCCTAGCTTAGTCATCTAAGCTAGTATGGGGTGTCAATCTAAAAACAAAGCCTCTAAATTATATTTTATAAAATTGTACAATTGACTCCCAACTTTACCTATGTATAAAAGATTTGCGCTAGGAAAATGCGGGTATTACATTCTTCCCCCTTTAGAAAAATTTTGCCCTCGAAATTTAGCATACCTGGGTTAGTGAACAGATGAGGGTGAGAACTCAGCATAGCATCCTCCAGTTCCCAAGTAGCTTCTTCCACGGCATGATTTCTCCACAACATTTTGACCAACGGTATCACCTGGGTCTGCAGAACCTGATCTTGCCGATCTAGTATCTCCACCGATACCTATTTTTAACTCTGGTCGGTTTGAATCTCATCAGGAAGGTGTTGTAAGACATGAGTCGGATCATAAACGTACTTCCTCAAAATCGACACATGAAATACGTTATGAACGTGAGATAACTCTGACGATAATGCCAAACGATTAGCCACTGGTCCAATTCTTGCAAGGATTTCATAAGGACCAATATACCTAAGGCTAAGCTTGCCTTTCTTACCAAACCGCATTACCCCTTTCCAGGGAGAAATATTCAGAAACACCCGGTCACCAACTATAAACTCCAAATCGCGCGTACGCTTAGCGGCGTACATACGCTGCCTGTCTTGTGCTGCCTTGATATGTGACCGGATTAAATCAACTTTTTCACAAGTTACTTGAACTAACTCGAGGCAGAGGAGTCGACGCTCACCAACCTCGTCCCAACATAACGGAGTCCTACATCTTTGGCCGTATAAGGCCTCAAAAAGCACAATCTAAATAATGGCCTGATAATTGTTATTATATGCAAACTCAACCAATGTTAAATGGGTATCCCAGCTACCCTGGAAATACATAACACAAGCTCTCAACATATCTTCCAATGTCTGAATAGTTCTCTCAGACTGACCATCCGTCTGGGGATGGAAAGCAGTACTAAATCGCAACTCTGTCCCCATAGCTTTTTGAAAACTTTCCTAAAATCTCGACATGAAACGTGAATCTCTATCAAATATCACTGACACATGTACTCCATAGAGTCTCACAATCGAGTCCATGTACAGCTGGGCTAACTACTGTATAGTAAAATTGCCTCGAACAGGCAAAAAATGTGCTGATTTGGTGAGTCGATCCACTATCATCCAAATCATATCATAGCCCCGAACAGTCTTGGGTAAACCGCCCACGAAATCTATAGTCACGTGTTCTCACTTCCACTCGAGAATATCTATCAGTTGCACAGTTCCTGCCGGCTTTTGGTGCTCAGCTTTTATCTGCTGACACACCAAACTCCGAGACACAAATTTTGCTATGTCACTTTTCATTCCTGACCACCATAATTGCTCCCGGAGGTCATGATACATCTTAGTAGCTCCCGAATGTATTGAAAAGTATGAGCTATGAGCTTTCGATAATAAGGATCGCAACACCCCTTCGGAATCAACTACAAACTCAGTTTGATTCCCACTTCCAATACTGCCAATAATCTTAGCAACCTCGGGATCGTTTCCTTGTGCCATCTTAATCCTACTAACCAAGGTGGGCTGGGCTTGCATAGTGGAGAACACTGCACCATATCCTGGACATTTAATCTCCAAGTTGAATTGTTTCATTTCTTCTAGCAACTGAGGCTGTCTAGTAATCAATGATGCTAGATTCCCTGTACTTTTCCTACGAAGGGCGTTGGCCACCACATTGGCCTTACCGGGATGATAATGAATCAAACAATCATGATCCTTTAAAAGTTCTAGCCACCTACGCTGCCTCATATTAAGCTCCTTTTGGGTGAAAATATATTTAAGCTTTTGTGATTTGTGTAGATCTCACATGTCTCACCGTATAGGTAATGCCTCCATAACTTTAAAGCAAAAATAACCGCGGCCAGCTCCAAGTCATGAGTTGGATAATTCCATTCATGAACCTTTAATTGCCTTGACGTGTAGGCAATGACTTTCCCGAGCTGCATTAAAACACAACCAAGTCCATTCTTAGAAGCGTCACTATAAATGACAAACCCTCCTGATCCTAACGGCAATGCCAACACCGATCTATTACCAACCTTCATTTTAGCTCCTGAAAATTGGATTCACATTCCTCAGTCCAAACAAACCATGTATTCTTGCTCGTCAATCGAGTTAACGGTCCCGCAATTTTAGAAAAGCCTTCTACAAACCGTCTATAGTAGTACCCTGCTAGATCTAGAAAGCTCTGTATTTCTTTTACCGAGCTAGGCGTCTGTTATTCAATTACCACTTTAATCTTGGCTGGGTCCACCGAGATCCTATCCTTAGACACAATATGCCCTAAGAACCCGACTTACTGTAGCAAGAATTCACACTTCGAAAATTTTGCATATAACTTATTATCCCTCAGTTGTTGTAACACTAACTCCAGATGTTTCATATGCTCCGCCTCAGATTTCAAGTATATTATGATATCATCAATAAACACTATAACAATATGATCTAAATAGTCCTTAAATACTCTATTCATCAGATCCATGAACCCTCCTGGGGCGTTCGTCAAACCAAAAGGCATGAGTAGGAATTCATAATGTCCATAGCAAGTCCTAAATGCCGTTTTCAGAACATCTTCTTCCCTCACCTTCAACTGATGATATCCAGACCTTAAATCAAATTTTGAAAAATAACAAGCACCCTAAAGTTGATCAAACAAGTCATCAATACAAGGTAACGGGTACTTATTGCGGATTGTAATCTTATTTAATTCTCTGTAGTCAATACAGAGTCTCAAAGTACCGTCCTTTTTCTTCACAAAAAGGACTGGAGCACCCCACGGGGATACTTTGGAACGTATGAATCCCCAATCAAGCAACTCTAGTAACTGTTCCTTCAACTCTTTCATCTCTGTTGGGGCCATACGATACGGAGCTTTAAAAATAGGCTCCGCACCAGGAACAAAATCAATCACAAACTCAATTTCACGGTCAATCGGTTCCCCCGACAACTCCTCAAGGAACACGTCTGGATATCATTTTACCACAGGAATGGATGACAACCTTGGGCTATCTTGACATGTGTCTATGACATGTGCAATATATCCCCGACAACCTCGATGTAAAAATCATTGTGCTTTCATGGCTGAGATAATGTTAACCAACCCACTTGGTTTAGACCCGTAGTAAGTGAACTCGGACTCACCCTAGATATTGAACCAAATCAGTTTCTAATGGTAATCCAGCAATGCATAGTTAGAAGACAACCAATCCATACCTAGTATGACATCATAACCCCGAATTGCTAAAGGGATGATGTCCACAGGAAGATTTTTATCCCCAACCTGAACCATACAGTCTCAAAGGGCTATAGTGACAATCAAACACTTTCCCAACTGAGTGCCTATGTCAAGGTCTGTATCCAAAGGACGGGTTTTCACCCTCAATCGTCATGCAGAAGCAAGGGACACAAAAGAGCATGACGCTCCAGAATCAAACAATATATGGCCATCTAAAGAGTTCGCTGGGAGTGTACCTGACACCACATCGTTGGATGTCGCAGCATCATTAGTAGACATGGAATAGAGACGGGCTGACGTCTTAAGCTTCTGCCCCTGCTAAAACTAAGACTGTTGGGTCGAGCCCTGCTGACTCTATCCTCTTCCCTGTCAAAGGACAGTACTTGCTACTGTAGCAGGATGAAAAGCTATCTGGCTCCCGCTAGCCATTGGACAGTCCTGAACCTGATGCTCCGTACTACCACACTGGAAGCACCTGTCAGTAATCCTGTAGCACGGTCTACCACCATTAACTCTTCAGCATGCGTTACAAGGGATAGTTAGAGAGGCCAACCCACTACCCTGAC
Source organism: Escallonia herrerae (assembly GCA_033070095.1). Taxonomy (NCBI): domain Eukaryota; kingdom Viridiplantae; phylum Streptophyta; class Magnoliopsida; order Escalloniales; family Escalloniaceae; genus Escallonia; species Escallonia herrerae. The sequence continues at coordinate 113,128 of JAVXUP010000455.1, forward strand.
TACCACCCTAGGTAGATCGAGCTCTAAAGTTGTGTGGCGGTCCAAATTGAGTATTCTGAACCGGTCAGGTGCCTGCTCCTTGCGGCCCCCTAAAACCTGTGCTCTATCCCAGTCGGCTCCAAAAACCCTGCCTGAATCTGTTCCCCTAAGTCAAAGCATGCCTAAACCCTTAATTTTGTCTTATTCTCAGCCCTTGGGCACCCTGTTGGGATGACTGTGCAAACCACTGGTTTCCCATCGACTCTCGCAAACCTGTTCTGGGTGAACTCTTGCCTATCCCTCTTGTTACTGCCTGGCCTCATTCGATCCTCCTCTTATGATCGCACTTAGATTGCTTCAGAGCACGTGCTAAGTTGACACATTCCATATAACTTGTTAACCGCGCGGAGATCTCCCAGTCTCTCAGACCAGGTCTGAGCCCCCATTCAAACTTTAGGCATCTATCAGCCTCCGTCAACAACATCCTCCCTGCAAATCGAGCAAGGCACAAAACCTCATCTCAAATTCATCGATCGACTCGTGATCTGCTTGCATTACATTCGCAAATTCCCTTAGCATTTGTTCACGGTAACTCGTCGAGGAGTACCGATTGAAAAATAACTCTTTAAATTGGTTCCAAGTCATCTCGTCCAACCGTTGACGAGTATAACTCCCCTCCACCATCTTCCACCACCGATCCGCCTCACTCCTCAACTTATATATAGGAAACTCAATTTTTTGTCTCTCATTACAGTGGATGGCTCAAAAAAAAATTTACAGATCATTGACCCAGTTTTCTGCCTCCATATAGGGTCTAGGACCCCTTAAAACTGGTGGCATTCTGTTTATTAAACTCAGATAAGGTACTTCCATCCTGAATAGGGTTCCCCACGCCCTATTGCTGGTTAGTCATGTTCGCAGCCAACAGAGCCATAAGATGGTTCATAGTTTGTAGAACCGCCGTAAATGGTTCGGGGTTTTGCGGTTGACCCTCTCTCGGCGATGTTTCCCCTACCGGGACCTCTTGGCCTTTTGGAACAGTTCCACTATCGGTGTTGTGCACGTGCTCCATATTGATATCTCTAGCTATATATATACATAAACATGTGTTCCCAACCTATTCTGGTCGCACTCAAAAGTCCACTTGGAGTCCCATTGAGCATGACACATCCGCACAAACAACAGTCTTTTTTCAACGCTCACAACCGATCAAAGCATGCACGCTCAAGTCACGTGCACTTCTTAATTCTTCTTCATGACTTCGTCACCAAGAAACTCATCCTTGCGCGATGCCTCATGACGTCGCGACCATCGCATGTCGCACGTCGCCCGTCAACGCACCATGGCACTTGCCCAAAGAGGTTGGCCTTGGCCTCCCCCTTGGGGTCGGCCTCTGCCTTGGCCTTCCCCTTGGGGTCGGCCTCGGCCTTCCCCTTGGGGTCGGCCTCGGCCTTCCCCTTGGGGTCGGCCACAGCCTCCCCTTGAGGTTGGCCTTAGCCTTCCCCAAGGGTTGGCCCATGACTTCCATACTTAGCATTTTCACTTCTCTTCAAGGGACCATGCATCAACCTCGCGAAGTCCGTCGTGCATCACCTTACGGACGTTCGTCCATCAACCTCGCGACGTTCGTCGTGCATCAACCTCGCGACGTACGTCTGCATCACCTTACCGACGTTCGTCCATCAACCTCACGACGTCCGTCGTGCATCACCTTACGGACGTCCGTCCATCAACCTCGCGACGTCCGTCGTGCATCACCTTACGGACGTTCGTCCATCAACCTCGCGACGTCCGTCGTGCATCACCTTACGGACGTTCGTACATCAACCTCACAACGTCCGTCGTGCATCACCTTATAGATGTTCATCCATCAACCTCGCGACGTCTGTCGTACGTCGACCTCGCGACGTCCGTCGTCCACCAACCTCGCGACGTCCGTCGCGCACCATACTCGCGACATCCGTCGTGCATGAACCTCACGACGTCCGTCGTACGACGACCGCATACCATCATTTCCAACTTTGTCATTACTACATATTGCATTCATCATCTTGTTATGACAGGTACACTCAGCTCAAATCCCACCTTCGGGACACCCGACGCGTGCCCGTGCACCGTCTCCGCGACGTTCGTCGCCGCGCCCGTGCGCCATCTTCATGATACGTGCCCCCGGCACTAAGTATAGGTCAGCGATGTTCGTTGCCGCACCCGTGCGCTATTCTCATCATGCGTGTCCCCGGCACCAAGTATTGCTTCGCGACGTTCGTCGCCGCACCACTCTCATGACATGTGCTCCAGCACTGGGGGCTTTCGTTGGCACCTCTATGGACCATGACCCCCGGGTCACTCCAAGACGGGAGCAGGTCTTCGGAGGGCATCGCACCTAGTCCGCCTGGCAGTTGGGCGTCGGGTCTTCCCCACCACTGCCAGGCCTGTGGGACTCTACAAGGGCTTGGATTGGAGGCTAGATCAAGGGGTTTCTCTGGCCACACCGACGCTGTGGGAGCCAGTCTTTCCAGACAGACAGAGCGATGCTGTGCGGGGCAGGTGGGGTGAATATGCGATTCGACAGTCCGTGGAACACCGACAGCTGTGGACCCCTCGGTGACGTGTCACTCCCGGGGAACTCCACGTGTCGCGTGATGACATCATCACCTCAACCTCTATAAATAGAGGTCTTGATAATTCATTTAGGATGGACATTTTCAGAACACTTTCACTTTCTCACTCTAGAATCCTAGAAAGAGAAACATACAGGACCCTGACTTCGGACATAAGCATCAGACTGTGACTGTCGTCGTGTATTCCCTCTGCGCCATCGCCCTCGCAGCACTGCCACCCTCAAGCTCTGTCTAGGAAGCCCTTGGTCTCTGCCCTTGCTCCACCCTTACTGTGTCTCACATCATCACACTTGGCATCCGAGTCGGACTGCATTCCTTGTGGCACCTCCACGTCAACTGCGAACCCACTTTCCTTGGCATCAACATGTATCTGAAAGAGAACAACATAACTACAGATTACTATTTACATGCATACACTACGCTTGGTTTTACATACAAAAGAAGGGCCCAATTATCATACACAAAAATGAACCCTACTACCCTATACATTATATATACATCCGAAACGACTCCGTCTAAGAGCAGTCATAGCATTCCATGAATAGCTCAAAACTCCAATGGCCCTCATTTAAAATCAATCGTCGCTTATACTCAAAAAGGGCGCTATCATATAGCCATTCCTGGACAATTCGCTAAATTATCCGGATCACTTTCATACTCGCGTCCCAAGTCTGCTCTTGGACCTGGTGCACCATTTATGTCTCACGTTCACATTCTGCTTCTAACTTCCCTATGATCTGGCTGGTACTAATTTCTAAAGATGCTAACTGAGCTGCCAGATCACCTTTCTCCTTAATCAACCGGCAACACTTTCTTTTCCACAGCTCTACCTGAGCTACACTGACCATGTGCTCCTATCGTGGTTCAAAGTCTGCCACATAAAATTGTTCAGCCTCAGCTCCATCCTCGTTTCCTACAATTGGATCTTCTATCATAATTTCTTCGGGCCTTTTTCTATCTCTGGATTCTCCTCTGGGTCTCCCTCTGAATCCTCTTCCGGATAGTCATTTGGATCCTCTTCCGGATCTTCATCTGGATTAGGCTCCTCAAACATTCCATCATCAAGCCAGTTGTCAAAATCAAGGTGGTACTGTGCATAGTCCATTTCCTACAACCACAAAATACGAACATAAACTTATACGTTCATCGTCTCAATCCACAAATCCTAGAGAAATCTTCCTAATTGCCCTACCAAATATTTTGATATTCTCCTCACATCCTTAAAAGTCTACAGAATCATATTCCTAAGCTCTGATACCAACTGTAACGCCTCGAAAAGTCCGAAACTCCATTGCTCCGGACCCCCGAGGCGTTAACCTATAACATCACACAGATCAGAGCACCTGTCATACTTCCAGATGCTTAAACAACATCACGCTAAGTTCTTCCAACAGCATAAAGTTCCACAAAAAGGATTCCAGACTTAAGAGGTTACAACTTGTACATAAGTTCTTAACAAGCACACTAACTATACAGGCCCACGCAGGGGTCCTATTTACATTGACTAGGGTAGCTGCCCTAAAGATCTTACCCAATGCTAGCTTTTTCCACACAAGCTACCACTGAGGACTACCTCCAAAACGGAACAATTAAGGGTGAGCTTTTGAGAGCTCAGTAAGGTAGCTCAAAGAAATCTCGGAGGGAGTTACAACAATTCAAAGACAACAGTTCAGGGATTTCAAACAATTGTTCTCAGACATTTTTTAACAATAAATTCAGATACAATGCACGTACATTCAGAGGGTATTGATCATGGGTAGTAGCCATGCCATACAGGCAAGGCTCAAAAAATATACACATGCATGATGTACCAGAATACTAGTCCATTTAAGTACTAGCTTGCGTTCCACGCAGGATTCAGACCAACCTTATAATGCCCGCTTCAGAATAGAACAGATTCCCATGTCAATATACAGCAGACATATATCACATAATCAATACACAGATCAATGCTCAATATACAATAAAAGTTGAGCAACGACAGGAGTTCAATAATTGAATCAGGCTCAACATCAGGGTTTACTTGGCAAGAACATATAGAAGTCAATGCATACTTAGAGTTCAACAATGGCCATAAGTAACAAAAGAATAATTTGGAAAGCAAACTAATGGCTTGCGGTTCGGACAGAAACCCTTACTTGGTTCGCAGTTATGATAACCTACCCAAAACAATCCTTGCTTTAACACAAACAGAACATTTCAAAGATTAGAATGTATTATAACTACTATTAACTCATGCATAGTCCCATAACGACCCCCTCGCTGGATGTGTAAAATTATCAAAATTCCCCTAGGTGAAAAATTACCAAAAGGCCCCTATGTGAAAATAACCAAAATACCCCTCGTATTTCTAAACCACCAAAATAGCATTTCCATGATTAAACTTGCCAAAATAGTCTTATCATATGTAGATGTACTAAAAAATACCTTTTATACATAAAATTACCAAAATACACCTCCGGAGTGGCAAATTACCAAAATATCCCCGAGATTTTGGCACCGAAAAAATCCCAAAATATCTTAAAATACTATTTTAAGCATCCTGAAGTCATTTCTGAGTTAAAAAGTATTTTAAAAAAATTTTGTTGGTAAATCTCGAACACATATCGACCTCGGAATGGTACAAAATTTTAGAATATGAATCAAATCATTAAAATAATTGCATAAAATTCTCAGCTTAAAATAACTTAGTTTACTAGGTTAACTAATTCGCTAACTTTGATTAATTGATGCCCTACTTTAGCACCCTACGCTGACACTGAAAAATCTCAAAAAAATTCAGAGGGTACGTCTCATAAAAACATTAGGGGTTACTGTTTTGGATATCATCTACTTTTTACCCTAGATATTTATAAAAATTTATTAAAAAATGCCTAATTTAAATTTAACCTTTAGCGACAATTTCAGTTATTATTTGGATTGCCACACCTACTATTCACCTAAACACACACACACCTTCTTCCATCTTCGCCTGTCGTGACTCATTTTACTTAAAAAAAACCTCCATCTTTCACTCTAATGCGCACACAGTTTTATATATACACCCATTGTACTCCTAGGCACCCATTAATCTCATCATTTCACACAACTAACAACCATTTGCATCCACCATTACTTATACCGCCCAGCCATGAACCTACATGCAGGAACACACTCGTGGCACACACCGAACCACGGTCGCCGTTGCCTCACCTCATCTCACATACACACCAAACATTCACCAACCCACCCCAATACATTCTATACACAATTTCACTATTTAATTCCTACTCATGTCCATAATCCTCCACAACTACACCCGAATACACACACACACACACACTTACATACACACTGTTAACATATATGTAGTACCACCACACCATTCCAATCCATTTCTTTTAACGCTTTAAGCCCGAAAATTCTATTAACAATGAATGCATCCTCCCAAAATCACATTAAATTATAATCAAAATCCTCACCCGAACCATACACTCCCAGAACCTGTCTTTCTACTCAACCATGTTCATGGCTTGCTCACGTGCTCCACAATTACGAAGCACATACATAAACACCATAAACACACACTAGGAAGTGCATACTAGAGATTTGGGAAGGTTTACCTATTGAATTTGGTATAAATCTTCCTCCCTTCTCTGATTTTTTTCCCACTGTCGAGCCTTCTTCTTCTTCCTCTATTTTTTTTCTTTCTTTCCACTTTGATTTCTTTTTCTTCTTGTTTATGGGTCTGCTTCTTTCTCCCTCTCTCTTTTTTTCCTTCATCCGAGGCTCCCTATCCCCAAGAACCATTATTACACTCTTTAATTAGCCTAGCGTAGTCATCTAAGTTAGTATGAGGTGTCAACCTAAAAACAAAGCCTCTAAATTATATTTTATAAAATTGCACAATTGACCCCCAACTTTACCTATCGACAAAAGGTTCGCGCTAGGAAAATGTGGGTATTTCAACTCATGGATAATCTCTCAGCTATGTTAGATATGCTCTTGAAGTTATGAGATTTAGTCGACAGATTATCACAGTCCAAATACTATCAACACTAGTAGAAAGAAGCGAAACCAAATTCTACCAACCATACCAGATTTGGTTCATTTATCGATTCGCTAATAAAAAGTTAATGAATTTCTACCGACTATATAAGGATGAACTATGGAACACGTATAATCTGGAGAAAGACAAGATCGAAAGAATCAGTTGTTTTCATGCAACCATTGAAACCATGGTAGTCGATCCTATAGAAGCATATTTTTGTGATGGACGAATGATAGTAATCCTGAAGTGGTGTAGAGCAACCACAGATCCCTCCAAACAAGGTCAAGATCATGTAATCAAACTCTATGAACAGTTCAACAGCCAAGGAGAAGAAGAACCAGATCTGCCTAGCCAAACTTTTGATATGTACAAGAAGGTGCGGGACCATAGGTTACCATGCTAGAAATGGACATAATGGCCAACAAAAAATGACAAAGCCAAGTGGAGAAGAGAATAAAGTTTTCTGTCATAATGAAAAAGTAAATGACCCTACAAAAAATAATCGAGGATTTTTGCTGTTTAAGAATCCTATGTGCCTGATCCTTTCATCTATAAAATGGGTTGAAGTAAGAGTTAGAAGACAGAGAAAGTTTGAGTGAGTGTGAAGTAGTCTAAGAGTGTGAAGTGTGCTAAGATTTAGAGTGCAATAATATAAGGAAACATTCATTTCTATTGCTCCTATGTAATATTTCCTCTTAAGTATAAATAAAGAGGTATTGTTTTTAGTACGACATTTTCAACCGCTCTTTTCAAACCAATATCCTAGAAGCTTGTGAGTATTTGATAATAGCCATTAGCCAAATCTGAGAAACGTAAGGCAACGAGCTGTGTGTCCACTTTGTGAAAAGCTTGGATATCGAAAAGCAATAGGAGAAGCATGGCGGGCGTACATTCCAGGACCCAAAGTAGAATCTTTGTAAGTAGTATTATATCCTAAATTTTCTTTATAGCTTATATTGTAGGTGACTAAGTATTAGGGTGCATAAAATAATATGTTTCCAAAGTTTTGGGGTTAGATTGCAAATATGTTAAAGTAGTAGGGCTATCTAGCACTATTAAGGGAAAAGATTTAATATGGACCATCCATAGATCACAGATAGACGGTCAGATCGCATTGGTAAGAAGACTAAATTATCTACGTGGGCAGTGGACCTCGTCCTATATATATGATACCAAAATTTGGGGGGGTTGGCCAGAAGACACGTCCCCGGTTAGACCGAAACACCAGTTTTGGGAAAAGGTAGCATATCAGAGAGAAAAACAGTGAAATAGAAAGCAGATTTAAAGAAAGTATGGCAAAAATTGGAAGAGAGAGAGAGTCTGGGTTCAAGTTTGATATTCAAAATTTCAGGATGTTGGGTAGACTTATAACTAGACTAAATCTCTGGATGCTAGCTGAACTATCAGGGTTTTCTTTTTTGAAAAAAACTCAAGGCATGCGTTAGTCTGCGGGTTTTCAAAGCCATCACTCGACAACTAACCCTAAACGACTCGCTCCTACTTTTGTTTAAAACCTCGAAGATAACTATGAAAGTTCTTTTGAAAGCATAATCGATTTAAAATCTAGCTAACGGTTTGAGGTAAGCATAATCATTTTAAAAAAACAAAAAGGTCAGAGTCTCTCTTTATTCAAGTAAATGTCATATGATCTCTAAATCTTGCATATTCTTTGGCATGTTAAGTTTTGAGATATTTTTCGTTCAATTTACGGAAGACTTTTCACCACTTGAGCATTTTCACCCAGAATAACTAAAGACCTTTAAGTAAAAATAAAGTGCTTACTTGTAATCTAAGAGCGCAAGAGAGAGAGCCAGAAGAACTTCAGAAGAGCATGAACAAAGCATAGATTATATATATATATATATATATATATATACACACACACACACACACGTACGTATATATATTAGATTAGACTATATAAAAGACATTTATTGCATAGATCAATTATGCAATAAATTAAATAATATTAAAATTGACAAACGTAAAACAGTAAAGACACAAGAAAAATGGAAATTCTTAGTCTATAATAAGAAACGATAGTCATATTTTAGGCAGAGAAAATATAGAAGACAGAAATAGGACAGAAATATTAGCCACAGAAACAAGAAGACGAAATGAAAACACAGTTGGAAACTGTGTTCTACGGTTATTTAGGAATCCACCTTCACTCATAGCCTCTTTAGAATAAATAATAGATTTTGATAGACAAATTGAACAGTTTAGGCAAAACATATTAGATTTAATTTCTCCACAAATTTTATATCAAAACAATGCCACAGTAAGCCAAACGAGATTATTTATGCATTATTAGGAAATACAAAACAGATGTATAGGTGAAGATATAGTAAGCATAAATTTGATACACCCAGATTCAGAACAAAATTTAATTAGAAGAAATTTTAATTTAACTCATATAGGATTAATTGTAATAGAAATTAAAGACTTAACGAGAAGAGACACTGGCGCTAAAGTTTTTCTAGCTATCGTAGATGATAGATTTACTAGTGAACAAGCAATATTATGAGCAACAGAAGTAGATATGAATAACAATGGAGGCATATTTTTTTGTGCACCAGACTTTTGCTTAAATACAAAAGACTTTGCAAAAAACATTAAGATTAAAATTATGATAAAAGGCTATGAAGATTTTCAGTAAGGCAAAAACCTTTTAATTTGTACTACATTTATAGGAAAATTAACACAAAACAGCCAACTAGGATATCAGCTAACCATAGAAGATACAGCTAAATTTATTATAAATAGAGGAATTAGACTCTTACCACCTTACCGAGTAAACCCATTAGAAAATTCAGGAGAAGAATGGCAAGTAGACAAAATAATCGGTTCTAGTTCAAACAATATCGTTATACCTACAGGAAGTTTATGGTATAGAAACACTTCAGGAAGAATGTCAGTTCGATTTACTAATTATATTGAAGCAAATAATAACGTAGACATTCAAAAAAGTGAAACAGATGTTATTCAAGTAAATGTCATATGATCTCTAAATATTTCCTATATTAACTGCTCTTTGGCATGTTAAGCTTTGAGATATTTTTCGTTCAATTCACGGAAGACTTTCCACCACTTGATCATTTTCAACCAAGAATAACTAAAGACCTTTAAGTAAAATTAAAGAGCTTACTTGTAATCTAAGAGGCAAGTAGACAAAATAATCGGTTCTAATTCAAACAATAGCGTAATACCTACAGAAAGTTTATGGTATAGAAACACTTCAGGAAGAATGTCACTAATTATATTGAAGCAAATAATAACCCAGACATTCAAGAAAGTGAAATAGATGAATAATTTTAATATTCTTAAAAACATTGATATAAAAATCTTAAACCAAACCGTAGGTACTACACCAATAGGAAGAGGAATAAACTTTAAACAATTAAAAGACTTTATACAATTTACAGAACAAGAAGATAGCCTAGACATATTTAATCAACCTGAATGCAATATACATTTGAAAAAAGAAAAATTACAAAATAAAATTAGACAACAAAATTAACAAAGAATTAGAAGAAATAGAAAAGATAAGACAAGAAGAAATAACATTAGAAAAAGAAAATAATTTTCTAATAGAAGAAATGGATAATCTATTAGAAAATATAGATCACCTAAATGATACACTGTCAATAGACACAGATGAAGATAACAGAATAGAAGAAAGTTTACATAAAGAATATTTAGAGAAACTAGAAACAAGTTCTATAACAACAGAAATAGAATCCGTTAATACACAAATTACTACAAATAAAACAAAATTCAATTTAATGAATGAAACACCATACATACTTATGGATGAAAGTGGTGGTTTAGGAACCACTAATAATAGAAATAATGATGGTAGTAGATTTTATACGTCTCAACCAACTGCAAGACCACAATATGCATACGGAAATTTACCTAGACAAAGTGCAAACATTGAAAATACTAAATACGATAGACCTAGTTACAAACCTAAAGGTAAAAAACACCCGCTAGAACAAAATTTTAAAATACAAAAGGCAGCAGAACCAATGTTATTTTGTCTTCTAGGACAACTAGAACAATAGCACTAAAGCAGAAAGGAGAAAAGGACAACTTTAAAGAAGTCCGACAATTGTTAAGGCATCTCCTTTTGTAAAGCAATATAAGCATCTTTTACTTTACTTTTGAAATGTAAGTTTTTGCCATACTTTTTCTAAATCTGCTCTCTATTCTGCTGTTTTTCTCTCTAATATGCTACCTTTTCCCAAAACTGGTGCTTCGGTCTAATACCGTATCTCTAGTCCAGCTCCACGAGTAGCTGGTAAAGATAAATCAAACCCTGAGACCCTTGACCGTTTGAGAAAAATGGAAAAGAGACGTAAAGCACACAAGGAAGAAAAAAAGAAAATTTTAATAAGTAGTCTTAAAAAACAAGCAGCAGAGGCAATTTAAGTGTTTTTCAAGACATGGATTTGGCACAACGCCCAAGTGATGACAGTTCCTTAATCAAACCACTGGAAGAAGACTCTACTGATAGAACAACAACCCAAGACAAAGAAGCCAGCAGTAGCAAACAGTAAACAAGAACAGCTGGCCAGACAGCAAGCATCTACTTTATGACTTTAAATAAGACTCGTGACAACTTTTGGACTTTACAACAGAAGATAGCAGACAGCTATAAAAGACAAAAGGAAAGACAAAGGCACATGATGACAAAACAACTTTCTGAGACAAAAGACAGATGGCACAAGAAGACAAAGATAGCCGTAGCTTTCGACAATTTGCAAAAGCAAAAGACAGCTGGAATCTCTCTCTATGACTTTGCGTAAACACACTCAGACAGACAAATGAAGACTCGTGAAAAATAGCACTAAAGCATAAAGGAGAAAGGGACAGCTTTAAAGAAGTCCGACAATTGTTAAGGCATATCCTTTTGTAAAGCAATATAAGCATCTTTTACTTTACTTTTAAAATGTAAGAAAGACGTGTAGGCCGTATTTTCTAACATGCCTTGGGTTTAGAAATGGCTTTCTAGCTCTACTTTTTCGTAAAAAGTAAGTTTTTCTAGGTTGTTTGTATTTCTTAAGGGTTTCCTAGTGTATTTAGGTCTGGATTCTTCTTGACCGTAATGTTGTGGTGTACAGATTTCTTTACAAAAGTTTGTTTCATTTTTAAGTTGCCTAGCTATTTGTATATTAGTACATTTAGAAACTAAGATTTCGATAACTTGTTCAAATATACTTCCTAATGAAGGGGTCCAGTTAGGGTGTTCTTCATAGGATTTTTTAATTGTTTCATATATTTCTCCACATTTTAAATTCTTCTGTATCCAAATTGCTTGCTTCTATATTTGCTGTTTTAGCAATATAGTCTTGGATTAATGATGTCTAATTTATAATATATTTTGTTTAAATCCCATTGTTTGCTAGGATCTTATCCTATAAAATGTAGCCTATCCATTGCATTAATAATATCATATTTGTTTGTAAATCTGCTTATTAAATTATAACTTATCCTGTCTATATTGTACATGTCTTCAGTAATGTTGGTAATATTTTCTATATTAAGACATTCATCTAAATTTTCTATGGTCTTTATACAACAGTTTGTTTTTCCAGTACTGCAATCATTACATATTTTATCTTTGCCTTTAAATTCTATATACATCCCACCACGCTTTTGAGCATACTCTGATGGTGTGTCAATATTAATAGGTGTTTGGGTTGAGTGTTGTGCTAACTGGATGAAGTCTTTAGAAATTATTAGGGTATTATTGTTTGCTAGTAGAAAATTTATGCCTAAGATAATTTGTCTTCATCATGTAACACGGGTGTACTTGTTTACACGCGTCCTAACATGTCTTTCTTTCATTTCAAAAGTAAAGTAAAAGATGCTTATATTGCTTTACAAAAGGAGATGCCTTAACAATTGTCGGACTTCTTTAAAGCTGTCCTTTTCTCTTTTCTGCTTTAGTGCTATTTTTCACGAGTCTTCATTTGTCTTTTGAGTGTGTTTATGCAAAGTCATAGAGAGATATTCCAGTTGTCTTTTGCTTTTGCAAATTGTCGAAAGCTGTGGCTATATTTGTCCTCTTGTGCCGTCCATCTTTTGTCTCAGAAAGCTGTTTTGTCATCATGTGCCTTTGTCTTTCCTTTTGTCTTTTATAACTGCCTGCTATCTTCTTTTGTAAAGTCCGAAAGTTGTCACGGGTCTTATTTAAAGTCATAAAGCAAATGCTTGTTGTCTAGCCAGCTGTTCTTGTTTACTGTTTGCTACTGTTGGCTTCTTTGTCTTGATCTATATTTTCTAATAGATTATCCATTTTTTCTATTAGAAAATTATTTTCTTTTTCTAATCTTATTTCTTCTTGTCTTATCTTTTCTATTTCTTCTAATGCTTTGTTAATTTTGTTGTCTAATTTTATTTTGTAATTTATTTCAGGTTCAGGTACATCTATGCTAAGCGACTTATGGGAAGGTATTCTGCTTATGTCTAAATCTCTTAAGCTTTGCATTATGTCTATTTCTTTTTTCAAATGTATATTGCATTCAGGTTGATTAAATATGTCTAGACTATCTTCTTGTTCTGTAAATTGTATAAAGTCTTCTAATTGTTTAAATCTTATTCCTCTTCCTATTGATGTAGTACCTACGGTTTGGTTTAAGATTTTTATATCAATGTTTTTAAGAATATTAAAAAACTTAAAGATTCTGATGAGATATTTATCAAGTAAAGGAGAAGTACTGAGTAACCCAGAGCAAGTAACCCCTTTTGCATCATATCATGAGTAACAGACCTCCAAATCCTACGTTTTACAGTAGTTATTCAGAAGACATTGAAGAATATGCAATTAACATTACGCAATTTAATCATTTCTATGCATCGTTAATTAAATACAAAAGGCAGCAGAACCCTTTATTTTAAGTATAATTGTTGTTGACCCACAGCAAAGAACAAACTATATACAAGTATGGAAGATGCAGTAGTAGCAAATTTTATAACAAAACAATATGATAATTTAGAAACAAGAGAAGAAATGATAAGATACATGACACAATTCTTAAGCCCTATAGCTAAAGCCAATTTTGAAGAATGGCAAAAAGCATTTCCTAATGATCTAAAAGAAATGTCAGACTTAGGACCTAATTCTTACAATTTTGTTAATACTATACAATTAATATTAACTAGAAGAAATCCTAATACCAGAGACACCATAAAATAAGCGTTATATATATATATATATATATATATATATATATATATATATATATATATATATATATATATATATATATATATATATATATATATATATATATATATATAGCGTGTGCGTTGCACGTAAATGCATACCTTTGTAGAAAACGATATTAGAATACCTTTATGTGTAATCATATTTATCTGTAAAAACAACAAACATAGCTATTATATTATTTTTAGGATCTTGCTTTTGCTAAAGTTTTATTTGATGATATAAGTATCAAGGCTCCATAGCATCTGTAATATAGCTTTATGAAAAGAAAAAGTATATCGAAGGACATTCAGATTTAGATTTTAAAACTCATGTTCACTAACATATTCAAATGACAAGTCCAAACTTACAAGTTTTCAAGCAATCTTTACGTAGTTCATGTTATCTAAGCAGTTAATTATATCCATTATATTTACCATGTTATCCCACCAAACATTTTAATTATATAAAGCACGTTAACAAAAAATGTATCTACCATTACTCGTAGATTTTTATTATATTAATTGTTGTTATAAGTTAGACAAAGAAATAATTTATTTTACTTATTTCATCACAATGCAAAAAATGATTTAATCTCATCAAACTCTCATTAGGCTATAACCGGGTCGAATTTTTTTTTAATGCATTCTCTTGAGGAAATTTGTGTACTCAAATATGTAGATTGGATGCGCCACTCACCATTTGTGTGATTGCGATACTTTTATAGTTACATCAAGAATGAGATTCGTTACATGAAAATTATGGTGCTCATTTTTTGGCGACGTTGTGAAATTCATATGTGCGTATACTAATTTCAAAAAGAATTTATGTCTCCATTCTTTGGAGCAAAAGTGATAGATACTGCACCACTTTTGCTCGTTCAAACTAAGATCTCAAAGCTAGGGTGTGTGACATACAAATTTTCTACCTTGAAATTAAGCTTAGTGCTCTATTATAACAACCAAGTTATGATAATACAAAACTTTGCATATTCATCGCATATTTTCTATTTGTTGTCTTTACAACGGATGAAACACTTAATTAAACCTACAAACGCAATCTAGGGTAAACTTGATGTACTTTTTAATCGTCTTTAATTGCTTTAGGCATCAAGAAAATGAGGTCTAAGACTTAATTTAAGGATGGGCTCACTTGGTTTACTTGGAACAGGGTGTGTCCTTATTTATCTATCAAGATTAACGCTGATATAATGTTGCTAATTCTCTACGATCCATAGGTGTTCATCAAAAAATTTCAAAGTTATATAAATTATGAAAAAGATGTTTATTAACCTTGTTTTACTTATAGAGATTGTCCAAATGAAGATGATAGTCTTTTTATTAGCGTGAGTTTTTCAAGTTTAAATTAAGATGTATTGGTCTTAACTATTGGTAAATGACCGCCATATATTCACACATAAACGATTAGGTAAAGTTCTTTTATAGTCACAAGTTGAAAGCCTTTATGATTGATATAATTTTGCTCTAATATGATTTTGATCATAAGAACATCAATGTATATTTATGAGGATGTTACTATATCCATTAGAAAATATAATAAGAAAGTTTTTAAGACTCCTCACCCTTTTCTTAAAGTGAAAGGTAGCAAGCAGTTTTTTTTTTTTGTCAAATTTACTTTTGTTTCTCTTTGTAATCATAATATTGCAATATCTTGTATAACAATTTTACATACTCAGTGGTTGTGCAAATTGCAGTAGCAGAGTTTAGATGAGAGGCGTGAAAAAAATTTCAAGAGAACCGTTGTATGATGGTAATCCCATTTAATCATGTCCAAATTGATGTGGTGGAGATCAACATTTACTCAACAGAATTTTGTTGCAATTAAGAGAATAAGATGGAAAGCAAAAAAAAAAAAGGGGGATTGCTTGATATTATTGGCATTTATTTTTGAAATGTAAGATACATAAAAGAGATTGAATTTAAGTGAAACTAATATTTACAATTGAATGACGGAATCAAATCAATTAAATCAAGTGATATATTCTTGGTGTTAAAGAAGTTGAATGATTGGCTTAAAAGTCTCAATTAATTTCAGAAACAATACCCATACATCTAACATTTTAGCATTTGACAATTAATTTTGAGAGAGGAACCATGCATCTAGCATGGATATATATTTATATATATATATATATATATATATATATATATATATATATATATATATATATATATATATATATATATATCTGTTGACCGTGCGGGCAAAATGAGTTAGTTGCCCGCGCGATCTAACAGTCTAACGCGATCTGTGAACGGTCTAGATCTTTTTTTTGTATTTTTTTAAATTCGTCCGCTACATAATGTAGAGGATGATTTTTTTGACAAAACTATCCCTGATTCCGAATTGAGAACGTTATATTTTATAGGCCAATATCCGTCCGTCACATAACGTGGCGGACAATCCAAACTCATTTTTTTTCTTGTTTCTCTCATATATGGATCAGGCCCTGTTTTTCTTTTTGTCTTATGTCATATAATGAACCAGGCAAGGAGACAATTGTAGCTGCTCCTTCATCTCTCTCTCTTCTTTCGCTCTCGCTCGCGTCTGCCCACATAAGCAATATGCACAGATAGTATGCGATTGTGGAGCATTAGGAGAAGTAAACGTTGCGGCATGCAGTGAAATCGAGGGCGGCGCAATGCGCTATTGCAAGAGGTGACAAAAGTAGCTACATTGATGGGTAGATCTGTCGATGGTAAGTGGTGAAGTCGAGGGCGGCGCAACGCACTGTTGAAAGAGGTGACGACAGTAGCTATGGTGGCGGCTAGATTTGGGGACGACAAGATTGTAGATCGCAGATCGACGGTAGTGGTTAGATTTGGCGACGGCAAGGGTAAACTTGCATAGATTGAGTGAGAGGAATCTGATACTTTGATGTAGAATCTATGCTTTGGCCAAAGATTTTTCTCATCAAAATCTGCTGAGGATGTCTATCACCTGCAAAAGTCAGCTCCTGTGTTCATTGGTTGGCTTCACCCCTGAATTCGTACCTTTGAGAAGCTTCAGCAGGATCCCAGGGGCTAGTGTTGCCATGGCTTCTTAGGGTCTAATGAGCACAAAATAGTTGAAATTTTGGGAAGGATAAAATGATGAAAACAAACCACTATAGAAGAAGGCTATAGCTTTTCCACTTGAATCTCTAGTACCCAGAAATTCCTGGGTACTAAAGATTTTGTGATTATGAGACTTGCATACTTGAGTTCAATCTAAAAATGAATTAGCATGTTTGAGTGATTAGTTTTGTGCGATATTTGATTGCTTTGAGGAATTTGGGTTAATCAGGTTGATAAATGGTGGGTGTTTCTGTTTGAATATTTCGAGACACTACGACCATGGCTACTGTAATGGTGGAATTGGATCAATCAAGGATAAGGAAATTGAGAAGAGATGAAACAGAACAAAATTCAATCAATCAGATTTCATCATACATGCTAAAATGTTTCCCTCCTTCCCTAACTTCATCATACATGCTAAAATTTTCCTTGTCCGCCACATTATGTGGTGGACGGATACTGTGCCTATAAAATACAAACGTTCTTATTCAGGGATATTTTGTCAAAAAATTGTTCGCTACATTACGTAGCGAACTGACTTAAAAATACAAAAAAAATGATTGTACTGTCCACATATCGCTTGTGGACGACTAGATCGCGCGGGTAACATAGCCCATTTTTTCCGTGTGATATATATATATATATATATATATATATATATATATATATATATATATATATATATATATATATATATATATATATATAGCTGATCCATTGATAGCGCTAGCAAAATAGGAGAAGTTGCTAGCGCGATCTGGCCGTCCACGCGTGATCTGTGGACGGTCCAGATCTTTTTTTGCGTTTTGTTTAAGTACGCCCGCTACATAATGTAGCGGACAAGTTTTTTGACAAAAATACCCTCCAACTTCGTCCGCTACATTATGTAGTGGACAGAGGCCATACTTTTTTTTTGACTTTTTCTCTCTCCTTCTAGACCACTTTTTCTGACTCTCTCTCTCTCTTTCTCTTTCTGACTCTTTCTCTCTCTCTTGCTGGGAGATCGTCATATGCAGAGAAGCAACACGATGACCCAACTGCTCTCTTCCTGGTAAATTGATCTTCTTGGTAAATTGATAACCAGCCTTGTTAACAAAATCTCCTCTACAATAATAAGAATGCACCAAAATCATCGAGATCAGCCATAGCTGCTGCGTTAATAGAAAGAATCAAGAGATGAGTTTTTTTCCTCTAAAGAGAGAGAAGAAGAAGAACATGTAGTTCAGAGAGGGAGAGAGAGAGATGAACAAGAGATGGGTTTTTTTCCTCTAAAGAGAGAGAGTGAGAATTGACGTGGGGTTAGCAGACTGTCTGTCTTTTCTAAAATATGGTCCGTTACATTATGTAGCGACATATTTAGAAGACACTTGGAGATTGAGGGGTATATTCAGAAAAGACACTTGGAGATTGATGGTGCCGGAAATGGTTCGATGATACGTGGAGGTGCCACAAAGGATGCGGTCTGAGTTGGCTTCCAGGTAGGCAACGTGGGAGACAGCAAGGACGGCGCAAGGGCCGAGGACAAGGCTCCCCAGACAGGTCGTGAGGGGTGGCAGTGCTGCGCAGGCAAGGTGACGATGAACAGGACCGACAGTCTGCAGTCCGTAATGAGGGTATGGCGTCCAGGGTCCGTAGACGGGAGTTCAAGTATATTTCTCTCACTAGAATTCCAGAGAGAATGTTTCCTTTAGAGAGAGAAAGTGAAAAGTCCAAATGAGAATCCGATCCTTGAAAAAGCTCCAAAGTCCACTATTTATAGGCAAAAATGTGCATGTGTCATAAGTTGACATGTGTCGCCCCCTGGGAACGACACGTCACCAGGGGGCCAACGCACTGACCCTTCGTTGGACTGCCGGTTCCTAAGTTCGTGCTGCCCTGCCCTTGCAACACCTCTCTGCCTGTCTGAGGAGACTGATCATGCCGCGGTAGCATGGTCAGAGTAGCCCGTTGCCCCAGCCTCCAGTCCAAGCCCTTACTGAATCCCACAGGTCTGGCAGCGGCGGGGAAGACCCGACGCCCAGCTGCCAGGTGGACTAGGCAAGATGCCCTTCCGAAGACCTGCTCCCGTCTCCGAGTGACCCGGGGGTCATAGTCCTTAGGGGTGCCGACGCGAGCCCCCAGTGCCAGAGCACGTAGGCTAGTCACGCAGGCACCCTGGCGGAGATAGTGTCCTGGAGGAGTAGCCTATCCCGTAAGCATATAACATGATTGCAGCGCATGGGGCGCGGTTGAGTGCGGGCGACGAGGGTCGCAGAGTGATCTCCGAGCGACGAGGGTCGTTGCGTGGATGGCGCGCGACCGTGAGCGACGGTTGTCATGGCGACAGAGCGGCCACAAGTGACGGTCATCGAGACTACGGGCGACGGTCATCGCGACGAAGGGGCACGGCCGAGAGCGACGGTTGTCGTGACTATGGCGGAGTGCGGCCGCGAGCGACGGTCGTCGTGACAATGGGGTGGGGTCAAAGGTGACGGCGTCGGTGTTCAAGGCAGGTGGCCGACCCCCATGGGGTGGCCGACCCCCAAGGGAGGCCGACGCTTGGGGAGGCCGACCCTAGAGGGAGGCCGACCCCTCGGGGTGGCGACCCCCCAGGGTGGCCGACCCCCTTGAGGGAGGCCGACCCTAGAGGGAGGCCGACCCCCCAAGGGTGGCCGACCCCCAAGGGAGGCCGACCATTGGGGGAGGCCGACCCTAGAGGGAGGCCGACCCTAGAGGGTGGCCGACCCCTTGGGATGGAAGGCACGCCGAAGTCGCTTCACGAATGGTTCACGTGACTTGAGCATGCGTTGCTTTGACCGGCCCTCGAGCGTTGAAAGGTTGACCGCTGACTGGGTGATGTGTCGTGCGAAGTGGGTCCCTTGGCGGGTCTTGGGGTGCGACCAGAATAGGGTATGAACAGAGATTGAGAGGTATATTCGTAAAAAATATTGTCCGCTACATAATATAGCGGACAGATTGAGGGGTATATTCGTCAAAAAAACTTGTCCGCTACATTATGTAGCGGACGTATAAAAAAAAATGCAAAAAAAAAAAGATCTGAACCGTCTAGAGATCGCGCGTGGATGACCAGATCGCGCTAGCAACTTCTCCTATTTTGCTAGCGTTATCAATGGATCAGCTCCCATATATATATATATATATATATATATATATATATATATATATATAGATCTTTTTTTTTACGTTTTTTAAAGTATATATATGTATGTATATATATATATATATATACTTTTTTTTACGCTTTTTTAAAGTATGTGGCCGTCCACGCGCGATCTGTGAACGGTCCAGATCTTTTTTATGTTTTTTTAAAGTATGTCCGCTACATTATGTAGCAGACGTTTTTTTGACAAAAATACCCTCTAGCTTAAAAAGGATAACCCATCCGCTACATTATGTAGCGGACTAATCTTCTGACTTTTTCCTCTTTCTCTCTCATTTTCCTCATTTAATGTTCTGACATTTTTCCTTTATCTCTCCTCTCTCTCATCATTTTTTTCTCTTTCTCTCCTTTCTCTAATTAACTCTCTGACTCTCTCTCTCGCCCATGCCAGAAACCAAAGGGAAGAGGAAGCCTCTTGGCAAGCGAAGAACCCCTTGTGCGAAGAAGCTACCGTTAGGCGAAGCACAGCGGTTGTTGGACCTCGCGGTTGATCAGGTGAATCAGCGTTGGCGGCGGCGGTATTAGAAGTCATGCTTCGAAGCTGTGGCCGGCAGAGTAGGAGAACGCAGTAGAGCTCAGCTAATAGCACCAGGACCAAGCCTAACACCATCTCGTCCACCTAGAACAGCGACCGCGGGATGGACACCATCTCGCCGCCGACGTCGAATTCGGTCAGTCCAGGGTACTTTTCCAGGCAGGGGGAATGACGGCTTGTTGCGGAGGGTGGGCAGGGCCCATCTTGACGCTGGAGGACTAGACATTAGTGGAGGATTTTGACGGGATTTGAGGATGGTCGGATGAGTGATTGCTTCCCAAAATTTAACCTTGCCGGAAAATTCTGGAGTTCGATTTCCGTTTGTATGTTTATACCTTAAAAGTTGCATATGAGTTTCTGGTTTTCTTGTAAGGAATTTTTGGTGATGCAGCTTCCTTCTTTAAACTCGCTTACTACGGGGAAGTGACAGAGAAATCTGTAGTAGCAATTTTTCATGTGGACTTGTGGAATATGGTCTCGTAGCTTCCATAACAGGTTTGAGAAACTGCACTATCTCTAAGCAAAAAGCAGGAAGAAGACTAGATTGGGTGGTCTTCTTGGCAAGTTCTGGTTTTGTTGTGATCCAAAAGGATTTGTGGGATGAGTGGAGGAAGACAGAAAGAAATCTAAGTTGTATCATCCGCTACATTATGTAACGAATGAGTGGATGCATTAATGTAAGACAAGGTACAGAGAGGCAATATGGTAAAAAATATGTCCGCTACATTGTGTACCGGACGTACTTGAAAAAACATTAAAAAAAAAAGCCGTCAGCTACATTGGATGCATTAATGACGAGAGAGAGAGAGTTAATTAGAGAAAGGAGAGAAAGAGAAAAAAATGATGAGAGAGAGAGAGAGAGAGTGTCAGAACATTAAATGAGGAAAATGAGAGAGAAAGAGAAAAAGTCAGAAGATTAGTCCGCTACATAATGTAGCAGATGGGTTGTCCTTTTTAAGTTAGAGGGTATTTTTGTCAAAAAAACGTCCGCTATATAATGAAGCGGACATACTTTAAAAAAAAGTAAAAAAGTTCTGGACTGTCTACAGTCGCGCGTGAACGGCCAGATCGCGCTAGCAACTTAATCCATTTTGCTAGCGCTATCAATAGATCAGCTATATATATATATATATATATATATATATATATATATATATATATATATATATATATATATATATATAGATGCTATTACCATAAAACTAAAACGGGAGGGGGGTGTGTAGGGTAGAACCTGTCACCCGTGGAGGAGAAGTTGGATCATCAACAACAGCAGCCTTGATCTTTTTAGAACCCCAAGAAGTGTTCTGATCAAGCTCTTCAGATGGAGTTCGAAGCCTCTTGGGCGAAGCAACGCCACTGTCAAGCTCCATGTCCAAAGGATGCACAAAAGGGTCTCCATGTTCCTTTCCCCCACATTTTCTTTGATTTATATATATACTGCCCCCTGTTAGTTGCAGAGTTTCGGTTACATGCCCTTGCGTCGAAATCATGAAGTGTCGCTGGTGCGAAGTATACTACTGTCGAGCTCCAGGTCCAAGATGGTTCAAAGAAAGGTCGTCCTGAGTTGTCCCTAGCATTCCATTTTATTTTAATCTGCTACCCCTGCTAGTGGTAGATTTTTAGTTACACGCCCATGTGTCGAAGCCACGAAATGATATTCTCCCTCAAAGTTTTTAACCCTAATTAAAGAATTAAAGTTTCAAATTTTTGTACAATAATATATCACGTATATACGATATAAGAGTAGTAGTGTCATTTAAAAAAAATACATATTAGTGGCATCATAAAATAAAATATATTTTTTAGACGGATACCTCACAGATAAAAACAAGTGCTATCTTTTTCACGTTTGTATTTTTAAATTTTAATTAATATCTTTGACTGACTGTAATAACTTTTAAATTGCAAGGACGTTGCTGTAATTAATTTTTTAAGGGGGGAAAAAAATTCAAAAACAAAGTTAAAATCAACATGAAAATCAGAAGTGATTCAGATCAGTCAAACTAGGTCCGGGTGCGTAAAATTGCCGCTACCCTCTCTTAAGTCCGTGTTGCCAAGTCTCAGACCGGTCTCCAGGCCGGATGCTTTCACAACTCTTATAGGTCGGTGGTTTAATCTCTAACGTCTCACACGGCCAGTCGCAAAGGTTCCCCTTCCATGGCCAACACCATCACGGAGCACGGCGAGAAGCCCCTAAGAAAGATATCCTCTTCCTTCAAGGACCTGTCAAGCACGTTAAACTCCCAAGCCCCAGATGCCCACCTCGACCTCGCCTCCTTCTCCCGCGCCTGCGCGCAGGTCTCCCCCCTTTTCCGCTGCCTCGGCATCGCCTTCAGGTTCGCCGAGATGGACTACGTCGCCAAGGTCAATGACCGGTCAAACGCCCTCATCTCTATGTTCTGCCTCTTGCAATTTATTGGCCACTCCTCCCTTTCGTAATTTTTGTCCCCCCTTTTGTTTTTGCAAAGGAAACGTAGGCCTTGTTCATCTCTTTCCTTGTTTGATCTATAGTTACTAGTTAAGCTATACACGTATTTGATCTGTAGTACTGCTTTCCATTGGATTTTCGGCATTCGCATTGTTATTTATGCCCAGTTCAGGGTATATATGTAGAGAATCTATCCTAAAATCTCGCTGAAAGTGCAGAGGGATAATCCTATGGAACGGAGGGAGTGTTTGAGTTCAAACTAATGTTTAGATGTTCAAATTCTGTACTAAAAAGTGGCTAAGAGTCAAAGGGGACGATAATTATGCCATGGAGGGGGTATCGTGGAAATTTGATTGGTTGATTGACCGGCCAGGATTGTTTTTTGTGATGTCATAGGTTGATGATCTGGCTGAGGCGTCAGAGTCGATTGTGACACTGCAGGCGATGGTGGATCGGGACGTGGAAGCAGATTGCATCAGGAAGGCCGGGAGTCATACAAGGAATCTGTTGAGAGTAAAGCGCGGGCTGGACATGGTTAGAGTGTTGTTCGAGCAGATTTTAGATTCAAAGTATGTTTTTCAACTCTGTTTAGTTACTTCTGAAAATGTGATTTATTGCTTATTGGTTTTGCATCGACTGATATTGCTTTGGCTGTATCACATGTGGACTGGCATTCCCAATATTGATGACATAAGTGACGTACTTGGCTGCTTTGAAGTATAGTTTAGCTTATGCATGTGAGGAATGTCTTAATAGATGAATCCCTTTTTCATGTGGAAATCCAGTAGTGAGATTGATGTCAGGGGACTTTGCTGTAGATTTAGTGGCAATCAATGGCTAGTCGTGGCAATAACATGTTAAGAGTTTTTCACTTTACGAGGAAGTCCTTTTAGATAACATGTCAATTATGCCTTCAGAGAATAGCATGAAGGACTACAGCAGGACCTGAACCTTATTTGAGGACCAACTTAAAGATAAATGGAATTTAACAGAAGGGATGAGCATATGAGGTTCAACTTCACCTTTAACTTGGGTTTACAAACCAATTCTATCTCTGGACAGACCTTTGTTTGTTTCTGAGAAGAATAATAGAGATCCAAAAATTGTCCTTAAGGAAAGTCCTATATGGATTGGTACATGCGATGGTCAAGTGTTCAGACTTGAACAGGTAGAGAAGACAGAGCTGATTGCTTTTATATCATGATACCTGGATAGAGCGTTCTTAAAGAGCATTATTTGTGGATTTGGGCCACAATTTGTTGTATGCTGCATAGCATTTTCAAATTGGTTTTCCCCCTTTTTTAGACAGAGGCATGGTTATCAGAAATAAAAAGAAAATGAAAGAACCGAAAAGAAAAGAAAAGAAAAGAAAATTGATTTTGCAATCACTCCGTCCTTGTAAAGTTTGCCACAATTGAGGTTGAACTATTGAGATACTTTATGTGTGTTAATTGGTGAGAAGAGGAGTTGTCTGATACCTGACAGTGGCCAGGTTTAAGAAGAGATTGGCTGGCTGGCTCTAAACAAATAAAGCTGCTTATATAGTTGATAGCTAATGTATTTGTGATCGTCATGCTGAGCTATTAAGTGTGCTTTAGATGTCTAGAGGGCTGCGAATATAAAAAACTTCTGTGGTGCTGGCAGATTATCGGATTTGATTGTCCCTGTAGGGTGTGGATAGATAAAAAATATTTAACGTCTCGATTCACGATGAAGAGTGAAATACAACTCTGTTTATATGTTATGCGTGGGTCTTCTATGATGTCTGAAATAGATGACAATCCTTGCTTCGGTTCATTATGTTGCGTTAAGACGAGACCTTTCTTGTGGGCAGTCATTGAGTTCCAGCAAATCCTCGACTCCTGGTGGTGGAGGAGGTTTGCATAGGTATAGATGTTTAGATTCCTATTGGTTGCAAGTTAACTTAGGGTAGGCTGTGTGAGTGCGGTATAAATGTGGACAGTAAGTACATTTGGCCATGAAAAGTGACTTCAGCAAATTTTGTCTTGTGAGGGTGCTGAGGACACAACTTTTAGTCTTTTCGAGAAACTAGTGACTAGACAAAGTCCGCTCAAAATCTTAGTGCGACTGGGAAAAGAGTACTTGTGTCCTTGAGCTAATTTGAGAGGAATTGGAAAAGCTTGAATGTTCCGTTAAGTACGCTGCTAGCAGGTGGTGGTTTTTCTTTTCTGTTTTTTGCGGGCATGGTGTTCGATGTGGGTCTGCTTTGCGTATTCTTGATTTTCTGCAATTATTTTGTTACACGTCAAAAAAAAAAAAAAGTGCAGTTGGTCGCGGAGTGGTTATGTTTATCACCAAATAGTATTACATAGTGAGAGCCCATCCATATCTCGAATTGATATTTCTGCGTAAACATGTGTTTTAAGATCTTCCTGACTTTACTATGCTGTAGGGCCTGGCATCAGCCGTGTCTCCATCAAATTTTTGGGCTGGAGGTCCACATCATTTCTTGCCCTTTCTATCTTTTTTTTTTAATTTTATTTTTTTATTTCTCTGTTTTGGATAAGTAGGCTTTAGTTCTCCATACCACCACAAATGCATGCATGCATCCCAAGAGGGAAGCTGATCTTAATAGGTATTACATCTTTTCTTATTAGAACTGAATCAGGAAGAAGCAAATTTCTTTAGGGACCTAAACATTTGGATCCTTTTATTTCCCTGTTATTTGGAAATAAGTCAGAAAATAGGGGAATTCCAAATAAAAAGTGGGAAGCAGTGGGCTTTTTACAGTTACTTGCTGTTAGCCAGACCCCCTAGTTCAATCATTTTAAGATTTAAAGTGGATATCCATCTCTCCTACTCAACTACCCTTGGTCTGCTGGTCTATGTGACCCTCTGAGGGGTTTAGAAGTCTCTTTGGCATGGAGCAGATAAAGTTGGGGGCTCTACTGAGGATGGTTCTTTTGTTTGGTTGATAGTTTGTGAGGCTATTTTGGCAGTGGAGAAACCTAAGAAGAGGAAAGAGATACTGATGAGTTGGTGTTGCATTGGCAAGACGGATAGAAGGAAAATTAACCGTTTGCCTCTACATACAGTATACAGTCAATTATGCAACGTGTTGTCAAAGGAATGCTTCGAAGCTGCGATGTGCTAACTTGCCACATGAACACAAAACAAGATTGCCACAAAAACAATTTGACTGAGATAATAGTTTAACAGGAATAATGTAGAAGACATTTCTAGGATGGAGCTACCCCAGTATCAAATTAGTCAACAACTCTTTAAAGGAGTAGTTATTTTCTGGCTCAATGTGTTGCCAGTTTTCCTTAAAAAGCTTTTGGATTTTGTTGTAAAGTTCTTGTTGGGAGCACTTATGCACTTGCTTTTTCTCTATTTTGGCTTTCCTCTCCTCCTCTTTGTTCATTATCTTGTATCTTTCTTTTTGGCGTTTTTGACAGAAAGATCTAAAAGAAAATTCTGTATAGTTTCTTGCGCTTTTTTAGGTAAAAGGGTGCAGCAGATTAAGCTAGTCGTTTAAGGTTACCAGATGACCTTATCAAGGAATTTAAGTTTCGGCCTCTCGCTGAGCCGACCTTTTGACAAAAAATTAACGTAGGATAGTGGAGGTTTGAAACTCTCATTGCAAATTGTGTGGAAGTCCTCTCATAATTTTGGAGGCTTGAGGTATTTTAACTGCTGAAAACCTCTAGAGTCAGAGGGAGGTTTAAGTTATGCCCGTGTTGTAATCTTAAAAGTGAACTCAGTTAAAGTTTCCAAAGAAAAATTCTAGCGTGATTGGCTCAAACATGTGAACTTCATTGTGTTTCATATGCAGGACCCCTTATCATCTAAGGTTTGTAGTTTTTGGAGGCAAGCATGGATACGCAGTTAAGGATTGGTTATAACTAAAAATAAAAGCAAGCATTTCTGTGAAGTTGGCCCTAGCTTAAATTGAGCAGGACATGAAGAAGTTGGTCAAAAGTAATAGATGGTTTAGCTTTTTAGGAATAGGAAAACTGCATTGATGTGGTTCATGTTAAATCAATGTGCTTTGGGGAAAGCCAGAAACAACATTGTTCAAAGTTTTCATCAGACAAAGACTTGATGTTATTACTTGATACTTGTTAAGATAACAACTGAAAAATGCTTGTAAGTAGTTCTTGGGAGGAGCCTTGTGCACTGCAACACCTCTTCTTTTGTGGTCTATTTTTTTTCTTCTTTTTTTCCTTTTTGTGTGTGGGTGACAGGGTGAGTTGGGCTGGAGGATGAGTCCAATCAATTGTCCGAAATGAATTTCTAGACTCGTAGATTTATCGGCATCGAGTTCGTAAAAAGAACTAAACTCTTTTGGCGATTATCTATGATAAAAATTCAATTATGAAAAGCCTTTTGCTTGTTTATACTCTTTTTCTACGAGATGCCCGTAATTCCTTGTACTGCATTCCTAGTCATAATATATAGATTGTAAAGAAGACTGTTTGCCTTTACCCCTTCTTTCTTTGCTTTCTTTTTTAATCCAAATTTGGGTGGTGTGACTATGTTACTATTTCCATATTTAAATGGCATAAAACGCATCAATTTATTCTAATATAATTAAATTCGACTAGATACTAGACATAAGTAAGCCGCGAGTAGAACGGATAAATGCGGGGAACAAATAATTCTAGGAGGGATTATTTGTCTTCCTAGTCTTCGACACAAGAAAAGGAATTTTCCACACCCCTTTCTTGTGTCGAAATAATAAGGATTCTTGATCCTGTTATGCCAAAGATTCTGAGTCTTAGTTTCTATTTTTCCAGATGTATCAGAACTGTATATGTATATGTCTCGCATATAAGGTTTTGTGCATTGTGTTCTTACTTTTGACTGTAGGTGAAGCTTTGTACTAATTATACACGCTAAGCGGGCAGGACCAAGTAGAAGGAAAATATAGCAAATAACCAAAATCCAGAAGCAGGGTACTTAGTTGCAATAGAAATTAGTTCCAATAGAAATAAAAACAAATGCTTAGAAGCCCAAGCTGTCTAGGGTCGGGTTGCGAACCAAGTCAACCAACCCAAGCCGGACCAGAAAATATTTTAGCCCACCACAAAGCCCGATGATGAGAGACGATCCAACCAAATTTGAACAAGTGACGACGATTTGAACTGCAACCAATCATTCTCAAGTTTCAGAAGGTGCTATTGACAGTGTCACCAACACTTGGATGCCACTATGTTCTGATAAGCGTACTTTGCACGTGCCATTTGCCCTAGGTAGATCAGGCAGATTGGCAATGAACCCTTTGCCACTGGCCTCCAAAAAACCAGCAGAAACCACTCTATATGATTGAAGCCTTCATCAACACAAAACAGCAAAAGTGCAGCCTTCTCTATTAGATATTACTTCTCTCTCCTTCTCCTTTGTTTCCAAGTTCCTTTGTACAACTGTATCATGATTCATGACTGCCACTGTTCTTGCCTTCACAGATTAGCTGAAGTTGTAATTGGTCTCTTCGAGATTCCCCAAAGATCCATTTCCATTATATTGATTAAGTACCAGTTATAACCGAATTGGTTTATTGTTTTTGTATTCTTATTAGACAACATGTAATACTTGAGTGTTTCTTGGGCAGGGGAAGTTCCCTAAAGAATCCAGCTTCAACAGCTTATTCACAGGTATTTGCTCCATATCATGGATGGGCTATCAGGAAAGCTGTTGCTGCAGGAATGTATGCCCTGCCCACAAAAGCACAGTTGCTGAAGAAGCTGAATGAAGAAGGTTTTTTTTGTTCTCCAACTGACCCCTTGTTTCTGTTATTAACTCGAAAAGGCACTTGAAATGCATTCTACCCGGCAAACCTTTTTGAACCTCAGACTGCTGTTCAGCAAGCTGCTGGTTGGTCCGAATTAAAATGATCTGACCTCATCAAACTCCTCCATTTTGTTGGTAGGAATTTTAAATGTATATCTTGAGACTGATTTGTTTTGCGTAAATAGATGCTACCATAGCCAGAGACACCCTAAGGATGTTTGGATTGCTTGCCTAACTTTGGAGAAAAGTATATTCTTATTGCAAAATTGGGTTTAGTTGGGCCGAAGTATGAATAGGTTATACTTGGCTTGCTTTGTGCTTCAATTTGGTGATATTGCAGTTTGTTTTGTCCACCAATTGTATCTCGTTTGATTGCTCCTTTATATTTTCAGTAGACATATTGTTTTCCTTGATTTCCCTCCGATGTATCCAATTTTCTTATTGATTCCCTGCTAATGCTGCTATTTCAGAAAACTCAGCGAGGATTCAGATGCAAAATTACGTTGCCGCGTCTGCTCATGTCATTTTGTACATTGACAAACTCTACCTGTCAAGAGGCCTGGGTATAGATTGGTGAATGGGGAGTGACTATTGTTCCTTCCACTAATTTATTTGATGTGCATCATATTGCAAAATAAACTAGATTAAACCTTTCCTTTGTGTAAATTTATAAATTTTGTAAATTTATACAACTATTTTGATGAAATGTTGTATAAGGAACCAACGGTACCTGTCTGCTGCTAATTTTCTTTCTTAGTATTTGTTTTGTTACAAAATATTCTTTACACTTGAAAATGCTACTGTGGCTATCTTTTGGCCGTGTTTTTTTTTTGAGAGAAATAAGAAATATATACCAAATTTGAAAACATCTTACAACAGGACCTGATATCTAGAATTATATCAAAATTGTGGTGCTGTTGGAGTCCGTAGGTGCTCCATGGTTAGATTGTGGTGGACAAAGGATGAAGTGTTCTTGCCGTCGGGGATTGTCCTTGATTCGGTGGTGTAGTCGTTGATTGCGGGTTTCACTGTAGGAATTGTGGGTGCCGAGCTTCCTGGTTTTTGAGAAGGTTGATGAGTCTAGGCTTGGTTTATTTTCTTCTAGGGTTTATTTCCCCCCCCCCCCCCCCCCCCCCCCCCTAGAAAGGTTTGATGGTTGTGATTGGAGGTGGAGTAGTTTCTGTGCCCTTTGTGATTTGTAGTTTTAGGTTGTTAAGGCTGATGTTGAGTTCCCTGGCGATGGCCGTAGATGGACGACTGTGGTTTGCCGGGTGTGGGCTTCCTTCGTCTGGCTACGGAAAAGTTGGTGATTCTTGCGAGGCTATTGCTATTTAGGTTTACGGCAGATCTCTTTGGTTTGGGTGCAATCTGTTGATGTTTAGGGTGCTCCGAGACTAGGCAGCTGCGCAATTGTCTGAGAAGGTGGGGATTCCGGCGCCAGAGTGGACGCATGCGGATCGAGGCGCAGTTTGCAACAATGGGAGGTGCCTGATCAGTGTGTTAGCGGCTGGCCGTGTGGCATGGTGCTGTTAGGTTTTAATTGGCTTGATTAGTTTGGTATTATCTTATTTTAGTTAGTATATATCTAGTTTTATTGGTTTTTAGCTCCTAGTTATCCGGCCCTTTTTTTTTCTCTCTCTCTTTTGTTGGGAATTTTCCGACTTCATTACTATCACTTTAGATGACATTTTACAAAGTACAGTTTTGGCAAAATAGCTAAAAATACATAACCTACATAAAACGTAGTGAAGCTAGTTATCCTACCTTAATTTAATTGTTTACATTTTGTTTTTTTTCAGATTGTTAATGATTATGCATTAAAAAAATGTTGTGGTTTCCTGACTAGCATCGTTTTGTTTATTTTGCTGCTTTTATTGTTATTCTCATTGGATGGTCTGTCATCCGTAAGTCTATTAGTTGCTTATCAAGGCGTGCTTCGTATCCCTCTCAGTTATTTTGGTATATATTTTTACTCCTCATCAAAAACAAAAACATATGACAGTATGAAAACTAAGGGACAAAACACCACTAAGGCACGATAGCAGCACCAAATCATTCTTGCTTCAGACCTTGACCTGAGTTGGAAGGAAAAAACGCCATTGTCGAGGATAGTTGCGAAACACATTTAGTGCCTTAGGCGATTTATATGGAATGCACCTCCCCGGCTACAGTTAGATATATTACACAAGTTTTTCAAAACAGACACTTCTCTCTTCATGAGTTTGCATCTGCACAAGTGAATCTAAGATGTTGCAATAATCATGCAATAGCTATAGCATAGCCTCGGCTGTGTGTGTGTATTTTTTTTTTGTTTTGAGAGAAATAAGAAATATATATCAATTTTAAAAACATCTTACAGTAGGAGACTAATATTAAGCATTATATCAAAAGCAGCTCTAGAAAAGACATACAATAACCTTGACGAGCAATAACCGTGTTCAGTACGAACTTTAACCTGATATAGAATCTGACGGACTTGTTTTCTCCCGCTTGAGATGCATATTAAACATTATCCAAGCCTCATGGCATAAAAATTGCACCCCCCCCCCCCTTCTATCTCTTCCTTCTCATTTCCCATTAATTCGTTCTTCCTGACCCAGTAGCCATCATCCCTCCCCTCCCCCACTACCGGTCCACAATTCCTTCATAACCAACCACCGTCACAGCACTCCAATCTATCCCATTACCGACCATTGCCACCACCATCATCACCCACTACCTTTGTCCCACCACAATGCACCACTTAATGTCGACTGCCATATTAGCTTTGTTACCCATGTTTACCTTTTTCTAGGCAGCTAATTGTTGTTTCAGTTTTTTGTTCGGTGTACGCGCTAGTAGGAAATAGCTAAATCAAAGAAAGACGGGTAGGGTCGTAAAGAGGGCCATTCCGTCCTTAAACAAAGAACAAGCCCTTCACATCGTGTTGCTTAGGGTGTTTCAGGGTCAGTATTGGAAATGAACGGAGAAGTGGTTGAACTTACAGAACCACATATTAGATCACTCCAGTGCGGCACAAAGTTGCTGATGCCGAGTTGACTCTTATGTCGGTAGCTATGCCCTGCTTGGTTCCCAGGCAAGGTGGAGGTTCCATAGCTCATCTTGAGCACCGGCCTAGTGTCGGTTGAGCAACTCAGCCAACCATCCACCTTACTACAACAAAGGGACAAAAGGGAGAAGGTTGTAAAAGTGGCCTCATTAGTCACACCTCTGGTCGGATGAAAACGAAGGACCGACCACCTAAGTTTTCACAAGCATTTGGTGGTCTGGAATCAGGAGAGGAGGCAGAAAATCTAATCGGAGTGTCAAAAACTATAAAAAAAAATTAATGGCTACCGTAAAAGAATTCGCGTCACTATTTGATGCGTTAAATGTAAAATATGTTACTTAATTTGACTATTAATCATACAAATTCACTATTCATACCGATTTACTTAAATTGGTAACAACAAATTACTAATCTTCCATAGAAAAATTACCTCTTATGTCTATCTATTCTATATTACTATTAATTGTACGAAAAAAATAATCACGAATAAGTTAAAATACTGCAAGAATTTAAAAGAACTAACTTCGATATTTTTTTTTATAACTGGAGATCTGAAATTTAAAAGAATGAAGATAAATAAGCAAACGAGAAAAACAAAAAATATGACAGCCGATAAGACAAAAAGTCAAAGACACAATAAAATAATACATTAAAGTTACAATATAATGACAGTTTCTTAAATATTTTAAACTTGATTAACCATTACTTAAAATAGTTAAACACAAGTTTCCAAATTTTGGGGGGTGCCATGGCCCCTCTTGGTCATGCTTTGCATCCTCCCATGTCTGGAATTAGCCCTGGCAAACGGGTAAAACCGTTGGGTACGGGTAAAAACGGTCCGGATAAAATTTACCCGATTTTTTCAGGGTAACCTTTTTCAATACCCATACCCTACCCTTGCGGGTCGGATATTACCTAAGGACAAATGATTAAATTTTTATTTTTTTAATTAACAGAACTTTTATCTACTTAGGCATATTTTTTTATTTTTGTTTCTGTTCTTTTTCCAGCTAATATTCAGCTCTTTATTTTTAATAGTTGTTAGAATTATTTTCAAATTCAAAAAAATTAGATACAACGAACACAAAATATGCCAAATAACACGTTAAAGAACATACCATACCCCTTTCCCCACCCACAATCTAAAATAAAATAATTAAATTTCAACAAAATTACAATCCCATTCGGCCATTCCCCACAAACAAACAATCCAAAATACAACAATTACATCCACCAATAATTAAAAAATATACAACAATGAAAGACTGGTGGCAGATATGTGGAGTAGATCAGCAGATCCGTGTTGGCTTTGAAGCGTGTGGGGTCTAAGTGGTGGTCGACGGTGGCGATCGGCGGCGAGGAGATCGGAGCAAGGTGCATCAGTTGCTACCGCTTCTTCTGTGGCTGTCGGCCGCTTCTTTTGTGGCTGTCAGCCGCTTCTTCAATGGTGATTTTTTAGGCCCGCGGTGGTGGGTCAGTTTTGTGGTGGTGGATTTTCAAAACGAAGTCAGGTCTCTGGTGGTGGTGGTGGTGGTCGGTTTCTGCGAGGTGGAAGGCTTGGTTAGGCTGAAGATGCGGTAAGCCGGCAACTACAAGAGATTAGATGTACAGATCTGGTGGGCGACTGAGAGATTCCGAGCGTGGGGAAGAGAGAGAGAGAGGGGAATTCTGGAGTGGGCGGCTGAGGAGAAATGGAGAGAAATGTGTGAAACCCTAACATTACCTTGTATATATAGTAGGTCACCGGGTAAACCGCAGGTAACCCGCACCCAACCCAGACGGGTTCTTTCAAAATGGTCCGGTCCGGGTACGGGTCAATTTTTTACGGGTAGTCTGCTACCCGTACCCTCATTTTAGGCAACGGTCCGAGTCTACCTGTGGGTACGGGTAAAATTTTGTCAGGTTTATCTGGAATGCATGTCAAGGGCGCTAACGCATACCTTGAGGTGATCATCACCACTTGCACGCCGTATCTTGGCACACTAGAACGTGTAACCCATCTGCTGTTCCATTGAACTGCATATGTGCATCTCATTGTTGTCATTTCCTTGACATCTTTTTTGTTTTTGTATTCTCCTCAGCTTCATATCTACCTCTTCTTCTCCTCGGCTTCTTAGGTCTGTCACTTGGCCTTCTATAAATGGAGGACTGAATGAATGGTAAATCACTTGGTGGCCACAGATTTGGAGCATTCATTTGAAATCTTCTAGCACTAACCCTTTGTGCCATATGCATGCAATTGCATGATGGCAAGGAATTCCATTAAAGTCCCACCACCTACAAGAGAAACTATGCTCCTCTAGATTCACAATGAGCTGCTCCCAATGGACATGATACTCGAAAACCTAAATCCCCTGAGTGTGATGGTATCCCGTCCCCAACATACACCTTGAACCTCTCAACTATCTTCTATAGGGCTGGATAAATCTCACCATGCCACTCCTCTGCTTGTTCCCTTGAAAACGTCATCCTTACCATCAAAGTATTTCTAATAGTTTCAAGACAAGTGATGATTAGATTTATCCCTTGCATCATCTACATTGCCTTGAAGCTCTCACAGTAGTTATTCAAAAGGACATCACACTTATAATGTGTACAAAAATATGACCTAGACCATTATGTGGGTGTCCTCTATCAAGCCAAACCACTGCCTTATTATCTATTTCAGCAATCTCTGACATCATGTGGTTACATTTCACCACATTAGTTGCCTTGGCTGCACTAAACAAAGCATCTTGTGAAGCAGTCTTCCTTACATTAAACTTGCTTCCTTAAAGTTTGCTTGTAAGTGCACCACACAGCATCCATGCTCAGTATGAGGGTGTTCCCAACCTATTCTGGTCACACTCAAAGGTCCACTTGGAGTCCCATTGTGCATGACATGTCCGCACAAGCACAGTATTCAACGCTTTGAACCTGACAAAGTGCGCGCACCCAAGTCACTTGCATTCTTTGCCTCACACGCCTCACGCGCGACTCGGTCACAAATGATTTCACACTACCGTGACTCGCAATACCATGTTCGTCGCGCCGCCACCTAAGCACCTTTTTCACCAAAAACATCGACCGTTGGGGCAACCGGAGCAACGGGGTCAAGGGCATAGGCCTTGGCCAAACCCATGGGGTCGTCCTCGGCCTCCCCCAAGGCCATGGGGTCGGCCTCGGCCTCCATGGGGTGTTGGCTTTGGCCTTTCCCCCCCGGTTGTTCACTCTTCGCGCAAAGTCCCTTTCGCGTTTTGTTCGCTTCATACACTTTGTATGTGACTTTGGCACCTTGTTCGTCATA
This sequence comes from Escallonia herrerae, assembly GCA_033070095.1. NCBI lineage: Eukaryota > Viridiplantae > Streptophyta > Magnoliopsida > Escalloniales > Escalloniaceae > Escallonia > Escallonia herrerae. The sequence goes on from JAVXUP010000455.1 coordinate 148,263, forward strand.
TGGGTACGATTCACGTTGACACGCTCGTCGCAATGCAACTTTCAGATTTTTCATTGCCCATCAAAACACCTTCCGTCGGCATGCCAGAATTTTACCCAAAGGGGGAGTGGCCTTGGCCTCCCTTCATGGGAGTTGGCCATTGGCCTTGGCCACCCCCTAGGGTCGGCCTCGGCCTTCCCAAGGGGTCGGCCTCGGCCTCCCCAAGGGTGGTGGCCTTGGCCTTCCCCCAATCCTTGGCCTATGGCCTCCCCTCCCGCGCTCACTTATTTTCTCAAGTCTTTGCACCTCCGCGATGTTTACAGACATTCGTATATCTACCTCGTGATGTCCGTCATGCATCAACCTCGTGACGTCCGTCGTGCATCTACCTCGTGACGTCCGTCGTGCATCAACCTCGTAACGACCGTTGTCCGTGGACCTCGCAACGTCCGTCTTCCACCAACCTCACGACGTCCGTCGTCCATCAACCTCGCTACGTCCGTCATGCATCAACCTTACAGTGTCCGTCATCTGTGAACCTCGCGATGTCCGTCGTCCCTCAACCTCGCGAGGTCCATTCGTACACCAACCTCGCAATGTCCGTCGTCCATCAACCTCGCGACGTCGTCGTGCATCAACCTTGCAGCGTCCGTCAATCGTGAACCTCGCGACATCCGTCGTCCGTGAACCTCGCGACGTCCGTCGTGCATCAACCTCGCGAGGTCCATTCGTACATCAACCTCACGACGTTCGTCGTGGATCAACCTCGTGATATTCGTCATCCGACGACCGAATACCATCACTCCCAACTTTGTCATTACTACATGTTGCATCCATGATCTTGTTATGACAGGTACACTCAGCTCAAATCCCATCTTCGAGACGCCCGACGCGTGCCCGTGCGCCGTCTCCATGCCCTTATGCCATCTTCATGATACGTGACCTGGGCACCAAGTATAGCTCCGCGACGTTCGTCGTCGCGCCCGTGTGCCATCTTCGTGATACGTGCCCCGGCACTAAGTATAGCTCCGCGACATTTGTCGCCGCGCCCGTGCGCCATTCTCATCATGGGTGCCCCCGGCACCAAGTATTGCTCCGCGACGTTCGTCGCCGTGCCCATCCGCCATTCTTATGACATGTGCCCCGGCACCAAGTATAGCTCTGCGACGTTCGTCGTCACGCCCGTGCACCATCTTCATGATACGTGCCCTCGGCACCAAGTATAGCTCCGCGACGTTCGTCACCGCGCCCGTGCGCCATTCTCATCATGCGTGTCCCCGGCACCAACTATAGCTTCGCGACCTTCGTCGCTGCGCCCGTGCACCATTCTCATCATGCGTGCCCCCGGCACCAAGTATTGTTCCGCGACGTTCATCGTCGCACCCGTGCGCCATCTTCATGATACGTGCCCCCGGCACCAAGAATTGCTCCGCGACGTTCGTCGCCGCGCCCATGCGTCATTCTTATGACATGTGCCCCGGCACCAAGTATGGGTTCGCGACGTTTATCGCCGCCCCACTTTCATAACACGTGCCCCGGTACCAAGTATTGCTCTGTGACGTTCGTCGCCGCGCCCCTGCGCCATCTTCATGATACGTGCCCCCGGCACCAAGTATTGCTCCGCGATGTTCGTCACCGCACCCATGCGCCACAATCATGATACAGGCCTTCGGGCATCACACTTATTCACCACACCATGCGCCCCCGCCATAGACATGGAACATGCTTCAACCCACTCTCCGGAGTGTGCAGTATTCTAGGGGGCTCCGTTCGTAGTGCTTCGGCACGAGGACCCCTCGTAGCGGGATGGACTCGTTACCACAAAGTCATCGCCGCCACGGGATGGGGTCATTACCACAAAGCCATCGCCGTCACAATCACGGGGGCTCCGTTCGTAGTGTTTCAGCATGAGGACCCCTCGCAGCGGGATGGACTCGTTACCACAAAGTCATCGCCGCCACGGGATGGGCTCGTTACCACAAAGCCATCGCCGTCACAATCACGGGGGGCTTCGTTCGTAGTGCTCCGACACAAGGACCCCTCGCAGCGGGATGGACTCGTTATCACAAAGTCATCGCCGTCGCAGGATGGACTCGTTACCACAAAGTCATCGCCACCACGGGATGGGCTCATTACCACAAAGCCATCGCCATCACAATCACGGAGGACCCCTCGCAGTAGGATGGACTCGTTACCACAAAGTCATCGCCGCCATGGGATGGGCTCATTACCACAAAGCCATCGTCGTCTTCATTCTGGGGGGGGCTCCGTTCGTAGTGCTCCGTCCGGCATGAGGACCCTTCGTAGCGGGAATAGGTGACTCTTCCGGGACACTGTCTTCGCCAGGGTGCCTGCGTGACTGGCCTACATGCTACGACACTAGTGGCTTGTGTCGACACCCCTATGGACTATGACCCCTGGGTCACTCCGAGACTGGAGCAGGTTTTTGGAGGGCATTGCACCTAGTCCGCCTGGCAGTTGAGCGTCAGATCTTCCCCACCACTGCCATGCTATGGGACTCTGCAAGGGCTTGGATTGGAGGCTAGATCAATGGGGTTCTTTGGCCACACCGACGCTGTGCTAGCTAGTCTTTCCAGATAGACAAAGCGACGCTGTGCGGGGCAGGCCGAGTGAATATGCGATTCGACAGTCCGTGGAGCACCGGCATCTGTGGACCCCTCGGTGACGTGTCACTCTCGGGGAGCACCACGTGTCGCGTGATGACATCATCATCTCAACCTCTATAAATAGAGGTCTTGAGAATTCATTTGGTGGATTTTAAACATTTTCAGAACACTTTCACTTTCTCACTCTAGAATCCGAGAGAGAGAAACATACAGGACCCTGGCTTCGGACCTAAGCATCAGACTGTGACTGTTGTCGTATATTCATCCTGCGCCATCGCCCTTGCAGCACTGCCACCCTCAGGCTCTGTCTGGGAAGCCATTGGTCTTTGCCCTTGTTCCGCCCTTGCTATGTCTCACATCAACATACTTGGCATCTGAGTCGGATTGCATTCCTTGTGGCACCTCCACGTCGACTGCGAACCCACTTTCCTTGGCATCAGAGGGTAAAATGTCTTTAGCTGCCAACCAAACCTTTTTTGCTTGTTAGACAAAAACGATCCAACTCAATTGTTCTCCATTTCTAAATCAGCACCCAACAGCTGTATAAACCAACCCTAAGAATCTTTGTTTTTAGCCTCAACAACAACAAATACAACTGGATAAATTTGGTTATTGGGATCAATACCAATTGCAGTCTAAAGTTGACCACCAGTGGGACCTTTTGAAAAGCATCCATCAAGCCCTATCAATCTCCTAGAGCCAGCCTTGAACCCTTCTTTTAATGCATCAAAACAAATATAAAGCCTTAAAAACCTGAACTCCCCCTTCCTTAAGCCAATTGGATCATATTATTTCTTCTTAAGTTCTTCAAAGTAAGAGTTCAACTGTTCAGTTCTATTATATTACCGTCAACGATCATTAATGCCTTCCTTTTGCTTCTTTAAACTATCCGCATTGACACACCTAGCTGGTGATCACTCATCATGGTATCCCTTCAAGTACCAATTTTCATTCGAGGATTTAATCTAAACTCTCTACTGTATCTAGAAGCAAGCCAATTAGTGGTCACATTTTTATTCTTCTGAGTTCTATTACAGGTGTGCTTATTCAAACAAGTCTTTACAACCAAATCAACCTCATTACTCCTTTGCATTCTACATAGAAACACTTGCCATGGACAACCTTTGGTAGCATACCTAGCCCTAATGCACCCTAATTCATTTTTTTTAAATTTACTAGTTTTCTTTGTAAAATATAACACTATCTAACAACATGTTTGAACAATTTGTTATCTGTAAACAACATATCAACAGTGAAACTAGGGTGCCTCATGTCTGAGGTAGGATTGAATTCTTTTGTTCTCACTTTCACCCTCAAATTCAAATGGTGGCAAACTCTTCCACTCATCAGAGTCATAATCTCTCTCTCTTTTCGAACATAAGCCCACGGGTTCCTTACCTTTGATGTCCTTGCCTCTTGTCTATTCGACAAACCATTTCAACATTTCTATAAGACATTTTATCATCCTCAGTAGCATCATAGTACATGTCATAAAACTCTGAGAAATCAGATTCATCACCAGATTCACTACCAGATTCACTATTGCTTGCAGTTTCCCTTGGCCCTCATTACCAGTTTCCCTTAGCCCCTTGTTAATCCTCTGGTTTATGTTGCCCCTCCCATAAGTTCCCACATTTACTGAGGCTTGTGTACCCAACCCTTCATTACCAGCATTAATTGGACCTTCTAGACTTAACCTAAATGTAGAACCACTTCTTGACCCTTATGTTCCTAATCTTACACCCAAATTATCCCCTCTAACCACATTATGTTTATTATCAAGTTCTTTAATAATCAAATTACACTCCCTACTCTATTTCATACCTAATTGAGTCTTAAGCTCATCCTTCATTTCATCCATTAATAAACTTTCCAGATATACTTCTTGTCACGTCCCGAACTCACCAGTGTGGCCATAAGCTAGGTCTGTGACTGGCCGCAGGCCCATTAGACTTTCACTGGCTTTGCCATGCTTTATTGTAACCTATACACTGAATCTATAACCAAATCACTAGGTCTAATCCATTAACAAAGTTACCAAGGATCATACTTATGAATATCTCAAACTAACAAGTAAAGCTGAAATTTTATAAAGATCTACCCTCCGAATAATTCCCAAAACATAACATAAGTACTATTACGATGTCAACTAAAATTCATTAGATGTTCTAAAAGGGACTTCGAGCCTTTAACAGTCATCTCTTGCAACCTCATCCTTGTGACTTTCATGAGTGTCGAGTCCAACTAGATAATCGCCTAAAATATATAAAAGAGTGAGCTAGGGCTCAGTAAGCACACTTGCCATATCCCAAAATAGTTTTAGATTTTCATCACATACCATGGGTTTTTAACTTAAAAACTGGTAAGTAAATTCATAAGAGATACTACACATATACTTTATGAGAACATATCAGCGATTGAGGGAAACTGTTTCTAAGAGATGGAAAACAATAGCACGTAAGTCATCAAGTAATAGTTCAATCAAATAATTCCTTACAATGTACGATGCGATTAGTGTTTGGTCCCACTGACTTAGATCCAAAATCCCACCTCATGATAATAATCATTGTGGACGCAGAGGTGACCACTAAAAACAGTACTACGCATCAATGTTCGGTCCCATTGACAAGAACTCGAAATCTATTTTTTTTTCCGGTTAGATGTGGGGAACAGCAACCATAAATAACATTTATCTCATTCTTCAAAAACAACGTACATAAACAACTCGTCACAAAATATTCCATGAAAACTCATTTTGGTTTCTTATCAAAAAATTAAAAGAAAAGCAGTAGCATTTTAAAAGGCTTTAAAATATCTAATTGGTACCAATCATGTATATAATATACTTAGCATTGAAAATAGAGTAAAAACGAGGACACGACATGAGTACTTATTGAACCGCTAATTGGGTCTAGCTCTTGCTCGAGTGTTGATCCTAACCCTCTTCTATCGAAACCTAAAGTGATAGATTGCAAGATATCAGTTCGCAACGTTCAATTGTGAGTGTCTACTAAATTGGCCCCTAAGTAAGGAAAATGACCAAAACACCACTGAACTCATGTAAAATGACTAAAACACCCCCTGATGACTAATGTACCATCAAACACCCAAAAATAACCCAAAACTGTGATTAAATGGGTTTTCTGGACTACAAAGTCCTTCAGGAGATTTTTCGCGGAAAACCCTTATCCACTATTTTAATTGAAGGCTAACTGGCCACATTTTAACAACATAGTAATCCATACTGAAATACCGAGAAATTTTAGACACTTAAGAATCCCAGTAAAACAAGGTCAAGTAAAATTTTTAGCTAATAGAAAGATGCTTTTTCGAAATAAAATCAATTAATGCCCTTCGCGTACCCAGAAGAAATCCCAAAAAAATTCGTGATGTAGATTTGGTAAAAGTAAGAGGGATTGCTCTTTTGCACTATGGCTAAGTCAGAGCGAAAAAATCTTTTTGAGTTAATTACGCGGTTGACCACTGTACTATTAGGCGAATTCCATTTTGACCACTGGACATCGATTTGTGTCATAGTAACCAGTAAACTTTGAAATTTGTTTCAATCAGGTCACTCCGTCAATTTAAGTCCGTTTATTTAGGGGTACAATCGTCTATTCACTGTTCACCTTCTTCTTTCTTATTCTTCTTCTTCACACACGCACACACATAAACAACCGTCCATTCACTGTTCACCTTCTTCTTTCTTATTCTTCTTCTTCAATCAGGCCAGTGAACAGAGAGTTGGGAGGAGGGATGCGGGGAGAAAGGAAGAGGACAGTGAGACCACACATTGCAGGCCATGACTTTTGTTTTTGGTTTTTCAGGACAACACTCATGCGTACGAGAGGGAATCTGAGGGCAAATTGGTAATTGACAAATCACGACTACTGCTTGATAAGTGTGAAAAGTCTGTCACTTACTTTGGGATAAGAGGAGCATAAATTGCTGATGACACTTAAAAGAAGCTAACTAAAATTAAAAACTTGCAAAGAGCACATGATAACAATTACCATACTTGACTTGGGAATCTGGAGTATTACAATAAAAACTTGTAGGATAAATTTAAGTAGCAAGCAAGAAAGCGTACCTTTAGTGATACCATGTCTGTATCACACATCAGTAGCTCGTAGCCAAAGGGTAAGATAGCATCATTTGCACCTCCCAGACAGGTTTCAACCCTTTTCTTTGTGGTTGGGGACTAGGTGCCAGAAAGGCACCCTCTGCTGCTAGATGAGAAGAATTTGGTTTACGATCCAAGGGACTGAAATCTGCATTAGAATAGGATGTGCAAATGAGAAAGAGTTAGTGTTGGTGGGGGAGGCGACAATGTCGTTATGCATGTGTGTGTGTGCATGAGAGACACTGTGTGCGGGTGTGTGTGAGACACTGTGTGTGTGTGTGTGTGTGTGTCTGTGTGTGTGTGTGTGTGTGTGTGTGTCTGTATATATTTTATGGGTCTTTGTGTGTGTCTGTGTGTGTCACTGTGTGAGGCAGCGTGTGTGTTTATGTGTGTGTGCGTGTGTGTCTTTGTATGAGAGAGAGAGAGGGGGTGGGGGGCAATGTGTGTGCATAGGTATGCGTATGTGTGTGTGACGGTGAAAATGTGTGTGGGTTGGGGGAGTGTCTGTGTGAGACGGAGAGGGACAGAAGAGAGAGAGAGAGACAGAGAAAGAGATGAAGGAGGGACAAGAGAGAAAGAAAAGGAAAATTCATAAAGACTAGCATAAAAAGGCCAATATACCCCTGAGTAACCTAACGCCGTCAAGATTAATTTGACGGAGTGACCTAATTGAAACGAATTTCAAAGTTTAGTGGTTACTATGACACAAATCGATGTTCAGTGGTCAAAATGAAATTTGCCTAGTAGTATAGTGGTCAACCGCGTAATTAACTCAATCTTTTTTAAAGAAAAAGTTTGGACAGCTTGGAAACAAACTACCTTTCAGCACTGATCGACATTATTCAAGGACAATTTCGACTAAAAAAATAAAAAGATTATGATCAAACGCAAAACCTGAAGGATCATAGGCTACTTAAGGATTTTAGAATGTACAAGTTCTTGTTACAAAAATGAGAAACGATTAACATAGAGAAAATAATAATCGACTGATCTGTAATTCTAGAAATAACATTTTTTAGCAAATGTTACTTTCTTACATTGATCATTTTCAAACCGAATAATGAAGAATCTCTAAAAACTCAAAACTACAAAGTTCAAATAGACTTGCTAAGGTTTTCAAAAAAGATAAGAATCACTAAAAATCAATGAATAGTGAATATTGTATAGCAAATCGAAGTGGCTAACAGAAACAACACATCTCAGTGCATTCCAGTTTTGTTCGTTGGTTATTTGAAGCCCAACCTTGAAGAACCTCAGAAAACTTAAAACTAAAAAGTTGAAATTGAATTTTTTGGGGTTTTCAGAAAGATTATTTAATAAGTAATGAAGATTTTATAGCAATTCGAAGTGGCTGCCAGAAACAGAAAAATTTTGAGACTTCTACAGGCGTCGACTTTAACGTCATTTTTCAATATGAAGAAAGCACAAGAACACAGCAGTCGGATAAGTACGAATGATAAATCAATTCCTTACTTACTGCAAACTTGCCAAAATTTTGATCACCCCCCCCCCCCCCCCCGGGGTTTACATATGAAGAAGAAGAGAAAAAGAATGGACGGTTGAACCCCTAAGTTTATCGGGCGCGCCCGTCTGTGTATATATAAAAACCCTACAAGAAGAATTATTAAAAACTCCCCAGACTTTAGTTATTTTTTCCTAGTTCACCCAAAACATTTTAATATTACAAAAGGACCTCAAAACTGATTAGATCAAAGCCAAAATATGAACTACGGACAAAAATAAAAATTTGAGGTGTTACTCTTCTGCTTGGCCCTGGTCATTTATGAAGTTTTTCAGTACCAAAAATCTTATTCTACATATTTGTACTAGTCCGTTGTCAAAGTTTAACCCAGGTTTCTTATAGTAATAGAAAATTTTCACTTCCCTACTGTCCGCTACATTGTGTAGCGGACGGACAAGCAGAATGTCTTCCCCACTGTCCGCTACATTGTATAGCGGACGGACAAGCAGAATGTCTTAACCCAACACTTAGAAAATTTTCACTTCCTCACTGTCCGCTACATTGTATAGCGGACGGACAAGCAGAATGTCTTAACCCAACACTTAGAAAATTTTCAATTCCCCCATTGTCCGCTACATTGTGTAGCGGACGGACAAGCAGAATGTCTTCCCCACTGTCCGCTACATTGTATAGCGGACGGACAAGCAGAATGTCTTCCCCACTGTCCGCTACATTGTATAGCGGACGGACAAGCAGAATGTCTTAACCCAACACTTAGAAAATTTTCAATTCCCCCACTATCCGCTACATTGTGTAGCAGACGGACAAGCAGAATGTCACACTTAGAAAATCCACTCCCCCACTGTCCGCTACATTGTGTAGCGGACGTACAAGCAGAATGTCTTAACCCCACTTTAAAAATTCACTCCCCCACTGTCCGCTACATTGTGTAACGGACGGACCAGCAGAATGTGTTAACCCAACATTTAGAAAATTTTCACTTCCCCACTGTCCGCTACATTGTGTAGCGGACGGACAAGCAGAATGTCTTACCCCAACACTTGGAAACTGTCCGCTACACATTTTGTTTTCCACCTTTCAATCATTCTCAATGAGAGCCAAAAAAACCAAACTCAAATCATCTTCAATGGAAATCAAACAAATCAATCAATCAATAATCTTCAACACAAATCAATGAGAGCTTTCTAAATAATCATAGTTTATTAAAAAAAATTGACAGTGTAATGGTACAATGTCAACTGGGGGAATCATGTTGGGAGGGATTCTCGGCATTAGCCGGATTTACAATAAACCTAACCGCTCTAGGCCGGCCTTTCAAAATTTGCCAAGCCATTCTATATCTAAAGGTGTCTACTTCTGCTTGGCTCCACACCGCCGCCTTGAGGCTCTCGGACCGGCAAATGTAATCCATGTACATGCAAAGGAAAACGCCGCAGTCCGAAGTGTTACGTTGCTTGGGCCTCCTCTTCTTCAGTCGCCAATCGAGCTTTGGCCGCGCCGGTACAGGGTTACCACGGATACCATTGACCATTGCACAAAATATATTCTGCGAGAAACACAAAACGGCGTAAGACACGAGTTAACATTTATGCCAAGTTACAATAATTGTTAAACAACAATCGTAATATTACCATTGAGTCCAACTGGGCTTTGTACATCTGCAGCACAGGCATAAAGGCGGTATCGTCGTGGAGACTGTCGATCACCGATACGACTTTCTCCACCGGTTCATAGCAAACCAAGTACCAGTGGCTTTCCCCTAAAAATGGGATTAGAAACACGTCGGCAACACTTGCGCTCACTGGACTATCCCTAGCAAGATACGCTCGTAGGTTAGCGGACGGTCTCCACTGGCTCAACTTTTTCTTCCGCCTTTGCTCGACCCACTCATGCCATTCAGACACTAGGAGGCTATGAAAAAAGGCATCAACCAAAAAAATGGCCGGGTACTCGTTCAGCCGCTCCCGACCCCTTTCCTTCAGAATCTCCACGTATGTGGAGATGACACCGTTGTCTAACCAACTCCCCGGAGCCAGGGAGGCCATTTCTCCCCACTCGCAAGTGTAATCCATGCCCTCCGGATGATTCACACTATACAACGCTTTGTCCTGGGGGAAGCCGCTAAAATAACGCTCTCTGATTATTTGGCATTTATGCGGCTTTAGGGGCTTCACTGGATGCCCTTTGCGATATTGCCCTCGGGGGTCGACGGGGGGATATTGCCCTCCTTCGGCAGTTGATGGTCCTGCCCACGGGACAATGGGCAGTGTCTCCGACAGACTGATGTGTTCGAAACCCCAGTCTTGCGTGACTTGACTCTGAGAGAAGGGTTGGGGTTCCGAGTCCAATAGCAAAGAGAAGGAGGGCACACTGTAGTCTTCCCACGGCACTTGAGCCTGGCCCATGGTGCTTGGCTGTCCCCAATCACCACCCATTCCCGGTACAGAGGGACCACCATATCCCTGGCTCACTCCCGAAGTCTGTCCCGAGGGATCGGTGTATCCCTCGCTCACATATGGGGGCTGCCACCCCGGATAACCCATTCCCGGGCTGACGCCGGAAGGCTGGCCCGATGCTTGGTGTAAAAAATTCCCGCAGCCATACGCCAACGCATCAGCCTGTTGGCGAAGCTCCTCGCCCATTGCATCCACCAAATCCTTCCGCTCGCGCAACTTCTGGAAGAAGGCGAACGAGGCATTAACCTACATCCAGAGAGATAATAAATAAGTAACTTCATACACAGTTAGAATCATCAAGTTCAATTAAAGCACTTATTGGCCAACTTACCAGATTGTATGCCATGTGCTCATCGATCTGACCCCTAGGGTGGTACTTCTCCCCGCGTTCAAACCTTACTGGAGCTACTCTCCTCCGGGTGATGCGGTAGTACCACCCATTGTACTGTTCGATACTGATCACGGGGTCAGGCTCCGACACAATGGCCGCCAGCGTGTCCTGCCAGGAATCCCAAACCTCAAGTTCTCGTGCGCACAAGTCGTGCGCATTTGCCTTGCCAAACCGAGGGACACCTGGTGGGTTCCTGTTAAGCCTCATATCCGGCGCGCCGGCTGGCAACCCCTGCAGGCACTCAAAATGGCGCATAGCCCGATCTGGCAGCTGCCACTCTGCGACCTCGAAGTGGATCAGGGGTGTGCGTTGCAACCCGGAGAGCGTGAAGACGAACGACTCTCCCACCCGTCGCGCCAAATGTTTGTACGGTGCCCATCGCATCTGGCCAGGAGATAACGAGTCGAGCTCCCCCGATAGTACGTAATGTTGTGATGGGGATCGTCTCTCCTCTGGTAGTGGCTGTCCTTCCGGCTGTACTCCCAGGCGCACAACCGAGGCCACACATTATCGGTTCCGTCCCTACGCGTGGGTGCGCCGGTAGCAAGGTGTTCATAAGACCACACCTGAGAGCAAAGACAAATTAAATAAAGTATCGTCAAATTTTATTGTCAATTCAACCCAAAAAAAAAAGAAACGAGCAAGTAATCAAGAATTGTATGATATACCTGCAATAGCGAGAGACATGCACATATCGCTTTGGAGTCGGGCCTCGTTGCCTTGTGCAATGCTCGGTACAGGTACGCAAGAGTTGCGGCTCCCCAGGCATAATCCCCAACCTCCAGTAGGTTACCCAACAACGGTAAATATTTGACGCTGACGGTATTCTTCGACGTTGTTGGGAACAGAATTGCCCCCATCACCCACAAGAGGAAAGCTTGTGTGTACAGCACAAGCATCTGATCCGTGTAGTTATCCGGCAGAACCTTGTAGGTATCTACCAACCATTTCAACTTGATACCCCCAGTGCTAAATTGATCCTGGGGTATCGAAGTAAAGAAGTCCCTAGCGGTCCTCTTATTCGTTGCTTCCGACGGAGGAGCTATTACCGGCCGCCCCGTCACCGGTAACCCTAAGATGAACCCTACATCTTCTAGGGTAATTGTCAGCTCTCCGAGAGGGAAGTGAAACGTATTCGTTTCACTTCTCCACCTTTCAACAAGGGCACCTATTAAGTGCCGGTCAAGTTGTTGAAAGATCTGCCCACGCGTGAAAATCCCAAACCCAATCCCACGCAGTAATCTTTTCTGGGTTCTGTTCAATTTCCATGCTTTAAAATTATCGGATACTTCTACCGTGTTGAGAAGTGCTCTTTCCTACGAATTAATAAATACAATTTAAGCAAATTAAACGATATACAACGTTCCAAAGAATAACAAAGTTGATAAAATAAGTATCTTACTCCACCATCCCATATGAGCGTACTGATATGGTTTGCTTGGTCGTATAATACGGACGGATCTTCTGGTCCAGGGTTGAAATCCATTTTTCGCAACTGAAATTATGCAAAACGGCAAGGTTGGAAGCGTAAACATTTTCAAACATACAACGCTAGCACAGTCAACGCTAGCATGTGATCAGATAATACGCACATAAGTTCACATGCTGTGTATATGCAATGTACATAGATACAAACAGACACGGAATGAGATTTTACAAGTGAAATCACATGAACAAATAATACGCAATACACATATATAATCTATATATATATATATATATATATATATATATATATATATATGTATAGATACATTGACAAACGCTAGCACAATGCACCACGCACACATTCAAAATCATGCATAAGCCGCGATAACAACTCTAGATTATGAACAAATAAAGGATTGGTTTGTGAACTTACGTGATTGATTCGTCGAATAAAGGATTTCTTGAGAAGAAATTGCGCCGATCTACTTGCCAACGCCGCTAGAAGAATTGTGAGAAGAAGGAATGAATAGCAGTTTAGAAGGAATGAATAAGGGTTTCGAAGTTAAGAAAGGGATAAACGGTCTAGCGGACGGTGGGATAATGACAAAGTAACAGTCGTGCATCGACAGGACTGACATTGACGGAGTCAGTCATCCGCTACACTGTCTAGCGGACGACTTTTTGGCTGTCAACGTGGGCCCAAGAAAGTGGTCCGCTAGACAGTGTAGCGGAGGGGGGAGCAGGGGCAAAATGGTAAAAAGGTTGGTCCGCTACACTGTATAGCGGACCACTGACAGCGCCGCACTTATACGCGATCTGGGCCGTCCATCCCTTCGGGATGGACGGTCAGATCGTGCTAGCAAGATCTCCCATTTTGCTAGCGCTATCAACGGATCAGCTCCCCCATATATATATATATATATATATATATATATATATATATATATATATATATATATATATATATATATATATATATATATATATATATATATATACAGTATGTTTATCACCTCTTGCGTCCTTTTTGCGACTATCATCTCTGAAACTCTCAATAACTTCACGAGCAAAACCTACACAAGTCTCATGCTGCCTCTGATAAAAGTGTTCTTCAATTGGTGTGAGAGAGAGAGAGAGAACAGAAAGGCGTTCTTCTTGAGGAGGAATCTGTAACTTCTATGCAACATGCACGTTTGAGGAGCGCAACATAAGTTCTTTAAAGAAGTTGTGTGTAAATACCATAGCTCTTGCATCTCCCCTCTGTAAAGGTGAGATCCAAAGACAGTTATTGAGAACAGGGCAAACCTATATAGCGTTCCACAAATAAATGACTACACTAAGGCGAAGTAACCAACAGAAAAATGCTCAAAAGTGTTAAGGTAAGACTTCATATATAACATAATGAGACAGTATTGAATGTAATTTCAAGAGACATACCTGTGTCAGATGCATCATGATAGAAAGACCTTTAGCAACTAAGACATAGTTAATGTTTGATAGACTAAATACTTAAGCTAAATAGTAAGTGCAATTAATGTCGATTGCCTTTCAAATCTCATATCTTCCGGTCAACACAACAATTCAATCTTTGATCTAAATTTAAGTGTTGTCCTCTGAAAAGCTGGTTATTGGATTCAGTTACAAGCTCTGGCAGAATTGGTGGATGAAGTTTTGCAATGGCGATGCAATATGGGTTTCTACGGATAGAGTGGGGGAACAAGTTGAAGAAGGTTGAAAACATTTGTAAGTAGGATTTGTTAGTATGAAAGTTCAATAGTATCCTATTGGTTTAAGAAGAACTGATTGTTTTTCAGTAATTGCAATTACTGGTTATCTGAAAAAAGCTCTTAACCTGTTCAGTTTAGGTGCCGCATGACATTACCACAGACACTTTACTCCTCTAAGCCAAAATGAGAACGTCCACTATACAAGATTATCTTGCTTAAGACGGTATTCCTTCCCATATTCTCAGTGATGAGCAAAGACAATTTATAGATTCATAGTCATACCACGTATAACTTCAATCCACCATCTAAGGGCATCAAACAGACTTGCTTTCAGGAATCTTAAGAGCCCATATAAGTCATCAAGCTTATGCTGTATGGGAGTTCCTGTAATACACCGGCGATGCTTAGCATGTAGCCAAAGTGCCATTTTGGTAGCAGCAGCAGCATTACTCTCCACCATCTGAGCCTCATCTAAACAAATACTCCACCAGAATATTCGGGTGAAAAAAGTAGGAATGACGGTATCTGTGACAAAAAGGTTGGCATAAGACTTACCAATCTATATTAGCGGCAAAGTGGTAGATCCATCAAATCCATAAATAAGATTCCACAAATTTCAGGAAGGAATAAACCCCAAATAATTTGGTTGCTTTAACTTGGACTAGGTAGATCAAGGAAATCGACGAGAAAATTTTGCGAGTATAAAAACTTATTGTTATTAGGAGTACAACCCAATAGCTAACTACGTATGTACAGACAAGCTAGTCCATAAGACACAGTCGGACTCTTCAAGCACCGCAGAAAAGATGTTCCCTTTGCCAAATCTAAAGCTTTTCAATGACAGTAAGAGAGAACCATGTGGCTGCACTGACCAAGCGGTGGGTGGGTTCTCAGCCTGTAACGGCTTTTGCTGGTTTTATAAGTAGCACAAAGCGGCCAAAGCCATGGCACCATCACAATTTAGTCAGTAAAGTTATGTTTCGTATAGTCTTCTCTGTAATATCTACGTCAAGTTACATTCTCTTTCCAATTTTAGGCCCCTCACCCCCTATAGCCCCCATTTGGTATAGAGATGTCAAACGGGCCGGGCTTGGGCCGCCCGGCCCGGGTCCATCGGGCTTGAAGAGAAGCCGGGCCGGGGCCGGGCCAGCTGAGGGGAAATTCTAGGCCCGGTCCAGGCCCTGGCCCTAGGCCCAATTTCTAGGGCCGGGCTTGGGCCGGCCCGGGCCCTTTTTTTTATTTTTTTTAATTTTCTTGTTATTCAATTTTAAATTTCATCTTTATGCATGTCCAATTTTCAAATTTTGACAAATCTAATTTTTATCATTTTATTTCATTATATGTAATATTCATATATACGTATGTATGTATAGATATATTTATTTGTCTCTCATTTTATTTTTTGCTATATGTTAAATCTTTTCTTACTCTTCTTGGTGATCTTTATTAATAAAATCTGAACACATAATTAGCTGTTATATTGTTGTTGGGGGGGTAAAAGTAGAATTTTGGGGGAATATATCCGTTGGAGGAAAAGGGGGAGAGAAAGGGGGGGAAAACAAAAAATTCAAACAGGTGGGCCGGAACCGGGCCGGAACCTGGCCAAGGCCGGGCCAGAACCGGGCAGGGCCTGGCCCGGGCTTTTCCCCAGATTTTTTCGGCCTGGTCCAAGCCCAGGCCCTAAGCCCAATTCCTCCGGGCCAGCCCTGTTCATGAACGTGCTGGGCCGGGCCTTTTTCGGGCTGGGTCGGGCCGGGCCGCGGGCCGCCCGGCCCGTTTGACAACTCTAATTTGGTAGCTAGGGCTCTTAACCTCCGCCACATCAGGAGAGTAGTTGGCAGTAGGCATGGCAGTCAATGGTGGTAGGAATTGAATGACTTACCAGTTGCACTGTTTAGCACTAAGTGGTTAGTATTCTGGCAGAGAACATTTCAAGCAAGACAAGTGATGGGAACACAACATGGAATAATCATGGGACTTGGCCAACCTATTTAATAGCAATATGAGCATAGCAACGTGCTCGATTTCATCTAAGTTCATTCTGAGTAATTCATTAAAGTAGAGATTCGTTATTTAAGTAACTCAATAAACTAGCAATTCAGTCAAAGCTGTTAGGATATGAATGAATAAGTTTGGGACTTTCTTAATCAATCATTGGAACAAAATGTGGCATAATCATGGGGCTTAGCAAACTTACTCCAGACAATCCAAGTATATCAATGTGTTCGATCCTACTTATCTCAATTATAATTGATTGAATTGAATAAAGTAGAGATACGGTACTTATGTATTTTGAATAAGTCAGCGACTCAGTCATATCCTTTAGCTGACCTCCTGTAATGAATTATGTACCTTTTTAAGAATTGAAGTTGCACTCTATTTCTTCCTGCCTTTCTATTTCTCCCTTCTCTTAATGGGGCCTATTGTTTTCACATCAATAAGGGACAATGAGTATACCTCTTTTGAAATCTCATAAAGCGACAATCCCCTTCATGCCCGTCAGAGTCATGTGATATATCCTCTTTAAGCACATCGTATGTGGTTAAGACAATGACAACACTAAGAAGTTCGCCAATATCCATAACAGACGTATCTGAAAGCGAACTATATTTAACACCATCATAAATACAGGTTTTTAGTGAGTCTTGGTTTGTGTGCCTGCAGACAAAAGCGGGAATGAGAGAACAAGAATAAAAAAAAAACAATGTTGAAAAACCCCTCGTAGTGAAAGCATAAACCAATTGATGCCAAGGAAAGTGGGTTCGCAGTTGACGTGGAGGTGCTACAAGGAATGCAGTCCGACTCGGATGCCAAGTGTGATGATGTGAGACACAGCAAGGGCGGAGCAAAGGCAGAGACCAAGGGCTTCCCAAACAGAACTTGAGGGTGGCAGTGCTGCGAGGGCGATGGCGCAGAGTGAATACACGACGACAGTCACAATCTGATGCTTATGTCCGAAGTCAGGGTCCTGTATGTTTCTCTCTCTAGGATTCTAGAGTGAGAAAGTGAAAGTGTTCTGAAAATGTCCACCAAAATCCCCCCAAATGAATTCTCAAGACCTCTATTTATAGAGGTTGAGATGATGATGTCAACACGCGACACGTGGCGCTCCCCGGGAGTGACACATCACCGAGGGGTCCACAGCTGTCGGTGCTCCGCGGACTGTCGAATCGCATATTCACCCGGTCTGTCCCGTACAGCGTCGCTCTGTCTGTCTGGAAAGACTGGCTCCCACAGCGTCGGTGTGGCCAGAGAAACCCCTCGATCTAGCCTCCAATCCAAGCCCTTGCAGAGTCCCACAGGCCTGGCAGTGGTGGGGAAGACCCGACGCCCAACTGCCAGGTAGACTAGGCGCGATGCCCTCCAAAGACCTGCTCATGTCTCGGAGTGACCCGGGGGTCATAGTCCATAGGGGTGCCAACGCAAGCCCCCAGTGCTGGAGCACATGTCATGAGAGTGATGCGGCGACGAACGTCGAGAAGGAATACTTGGTGCTGGGGGCGCGCATGATGAGAATGGCGCACGGGCGCAGCGACGAACGTCGCGGAGCTATACTTGGTGCCTGGGGCACGTATCATGAAGATGGCGCACGGGCGCGGCGACGAACGTTGCGGAGCTATAGTTGGTGCCGGGGGCAAGCATGATGAGAATGGCGCACGGGCGCGGTGACGAACGTCGCGAAGCATATACTTGGTGCCGAGGCACACGTCATAAGAATGGCGCATGGGCGCGGCGACGAATGTCGCGGAGCATATACTTCGTGCCGAGGCACACGTCATAAGAATGGTGCATGGGCGCGGCGACGAATTTTTTGGAAGATGGGATTTGAGCTGAGTGTACCTGTCATAACAAGATGATGAATGCAACATGTAGTAATGACAAAGTTGGAAGTGATGGTACGCGGTCGTCGTACGACGGACGTCGCGAGGATGGTGCGCGACGGACGTCGCGAGGTTTGTGCGCGACGGACGTCGCGAGGTTAATGGACGACGGACGTCGCGAGGTTGGTGCGCGGCGGACGTTGCGAGGTTGATGGACGAAAGACGTCGCGAGGTCGACGCACGACGGACGTCGCGAGGTTGATGGACGACGGACGTCGCGAGGTTGATGGACGACAGACGTCGTGAGGTTGATGTACGAACGTCCGTAAACATCGTGGAGGTGCGAAGACTTGAGAAAACAAGTGCGCGCGGGAGGGGAGGCCATAGGCCAAACATGGGGGAAGGCCAAGGCCACCACCCTTGGGGAGGCCGAGGCCGACCCCGTGGGAAGGCCGAGGCCGACCCCTTGGTGAGGCCGAGGCCGACCCTAGGGGGTGGCCAAGGCCGATGGCCAACTCCCATGAAGGGAGGCCAAGGCCACTCCTCCTCCTAGGTGAACTTCGGGCGCGCCGACGATAGGTGTTTTGATGGGCAATGACGAATCCAGAAGTTGTGTTATGACAAGTGTGTCGACATGAATCGTACCCACGTGACAAACAAGGTGCCAAAGTCACATACGAAGTGTATGAGACGAACAAAGCGCGAAAGGGACTTTGCGCGAAAAGTGAAGAACCGGGGGGGGAAGGCCAAAGCCAACCTCCCATGGCCTTGGGTGAGGCCGAGGCTGACCCCATGGCCTTGGGTGAGGCCGAGGCCGACCCCATGGGGTTGGCCAAGGCCTTTGCCCCTTGATTCCATTGCCCCGGTTGCGCCGTCGGTCGATGTTTTTGGTGAAGAAGTTCTCGGGTGGTTTTGGTGTGACGAACGTGCTACCGTGAGTGACGTTGATGTAAAATAATTGGTGACCAAGTCCGTGAGGCGTGTGAAGCAAAGAATGCACGTGACTTGGGCTCCCGCACTTTGACTGGTTCGCAGCGTTGAAGAATTGACTGTTGAATCCGTTGACGTGTTCGCGTGAAATGGACCCTTATTGGGTCGTTGGGTACGACCAGAATAGGTTGGGAACACCAATCAAAAACGCTCACATAATAGAAATCTAAGCAAGCATCTGATAAAGGAGAACCTGTTATCCACAATGAGTTGCCATTGATAACTTTGTCTTTTATGCTTCAGAGCTCTGGAACGTAGTAGTGTTTCATTACTTGGAATTTTGCTAGATGATGCCACATGCAATTTCACATATCTTTTGGACCTGGTCGTACTTCAAGGGGTGAGATGGGTGCAAAGCTTTGGAGTGGAATCCCTCCTAACTTCATTTGGTGCGTGTGAAAAGAAAGAAATAGGAGGGTTTTTTTTTTTTTTTTCTTGTGGCCTCCTTTTTGTTAGCCAGAGGGATATGTTTCCCCCAGGCCTTCTTAGTTTTTTGGACACTTCTTGGCTGTGCATAGGTGGTTGAGGTTCTTTTCCTGCATACGGTTCGACCCCTCTAGCGAGTCTTTGTGATTTATATTTTACCAACCGCAAGAAAATACTTCCACCAGCATCGTTAATGTGTTAGAAACACACTCCACAGGTGTACATAGAGGATAAATGAACTGACTTTTTTCACTCCCACTTACACTTCTCTCTCTCTCTCTCTGTACCAGCCAGTAAGCTGCGCGGAACTGATACGGTCTAAGCTTGGGAAGCAAGTCAGGCATGTCATTTTCCAACATCGGTTCCTCCCTGCATGCAATGGATTATGTACATGAAAATAAGAAAAGATAGAACATTGAAAGCTGGAACGAAAATTCATACTGCTATAAACTATGCAGTATGTACACTACAGAAACTCACTTCGATGGCTTAACAGCTTCATAAAAACCAGCAACATCAAATACGGCTGGTTTCCTCGAAGCAGAGGAAACTTCATCTGTCTATATGGGTTATTCAATCTCGATGTCTGTTGATATGCTACACCCATATCTAGCCTCTAAGGTCGTAACTTCTGGGCGCAGCCAAGCCATAACACTCATCATACTTTTTTCCCAAAGTTGCTTTCTGTTGTCAAGAAGCAACTCACATGCATCAAAGGCACTCTTAAGTACCTCCACCCTCACCTGCACGGACGACAATCTCTCCAATAATGTCGCCCCCAGAATCAGCCTCAATGTCAAAGATTTGAAACTAGCAATGAGCAAGCCTTGAGACACCCTCATCCGGCCCGTCAAAACTCCCGCTCACCATTACAACAGCCGTTTCCTTATCCTCAGACGCGCATATGCACAAGTTTTAAGCGCACAGAACTAGCGGAAACGACTAATTAGTTTCGTAACATCGCATATTCGAAACCTAAAAGAATAGTTCGAATCCTGATAAAAATCATTACTTAAAACCATGGAACTCCGGGCTAATACTCAAATTAGTCAAAAGAACTTCCGAAATGTCGTAATGCTCGTTCGAAAACCAACTATTCCGCTCAACTTCTACGAAAATGGTTCATATATAACAGCGGCTACATAGTTTTCATTTTGATCGTTCGATCTGTTCACGTCAGCGTCGGGGAACTCCACTATCCCAACTGATCTATGAGGCCTACGTTGCTTTTTCCGGCCCATCCTGTGTAGAATAGACGAAAATAACTGGAATTAGGTTAACTGCATAAAGATTGAAACATTTTTAACGTGCTGTAATTCAGATTATCTAACTTGGATTGAATAATAAATTAAGTTACAGTCCGTGGCTTTTCTGTGCCGAAATTAACAAAACCGAATTAAATGTGCATGACTGGACAAAAATCGCAGATAGCATAGACAGAAGCACAAACGTCCGGTTAAAACGACTGAACATTGAAGCTCTTTAATCAACTGAGATTATATGACGGAATCGAAAATTCATTCGTTAAAATGCATATGCATGCGCGTTGTTACAAACTTGCTCTGTCTGTGTGTGTGTGTTCGCGTGCGCGCGTGCGGGAGAGCGTAAGCGCGTGTGTGTGTGGAGAGGGGGAGAGGGGGGGGGTTTCGATTGGAGACCTGGAATTTTGTTTGGCGAAGGTCGGAGAGTTCTCGGTGGCAGAGAGACAGTAAGAGAGTGTACGAAAGAGATTTTTGACCTCGCCTAGGGCACACCAAGTAGATGTTTACGTATTTTAAGGTTAAGTCCTCGTAGATGCCTACATTTTGTGCATTAGAACTCTAGACCCTCGCCTTTCTAAATGAAAAGTTAGCCCTTATTCCCTCACCACAACAACAACAACAACCCCCCCCCCCCCCCCAACCCAACCCAACCCAACCCAACCTAACCATCATGGATATAGCATGGAAGGAAGTAGATTTACTTCGCAATCGTAAATTTAGCTTCACGCTTTGATACTTAGAAGGGCGAACGTAATTATGGTCATTGGTGCTCCCTCCGTTAAATTTCTCGAGTATCATGAAAAAATGAAAAGTCAGCCCCATCCCCCCCCCCCCCCCCCGTGCACGGCGCCCCCACCAAAAAAAACCAACCGCCCCCATCAAATATATAGCATCGAAGGAAGTGATTTTATTTTGAGGCAAATGTAATGAAGGTTTGTCGGTGCTCCCTCCATTATATAATTTTTGAGTATCACGACATGGAATAGACGATCAAAAGGTAAGAGTGTGTTTGAGGTAATGAAATCATTTTGTATCAGAATAGCCTTTATAGCTACTCATTGTGTTGAGCGAATATAAGACAAGCCATCTAAATACAAGCTCGTGGTGAGTTCGGCCTAACTGACTGTTCCCTGCAACTCCTTTGCACCCCTAATATGGGAATCAATAATCAAGTAAATGATCGAGAGAGAAAGAAAGATAAAACACAGTGTGCAATGGTGATTTAAACATTGGAAACCTAACGCACACCAAGTCGTCAAAAATCTTAGGAGTACAAATCAAATTGAACCGTGCAAAATTAGATAAACATTTGTTAAGTCTTAATTGGTAAACACACTAAAGCTATGACACATTTATCGAACCATTTTACTTTATAGCACATTGTCTTACTATAAAGCAAATAATATTCATGTATTTTAAGCGATTAATTCAATTTTTTTGAGGTTCGGGTGGGGGGAATCTATAAACTTGCCATAGTTGACGGGAGGCTTTTGCACTTCCCTACAGACCTTTCTTGGCAAATTAGCACACAAGGACTCCTAAAATTCGCAACTCTCAAATATCAACAGGCTCACTGCTGCCATTCCACCAGCCGGCGAAAACCCTCAGACAGCTTGCTCCGGCGATGGCCACCGTTGACAAGAAGTTTTTCAGGCACTCAGACAAATTAAGCTCCAAGTCGATTTACTTCTTCATTCTTCGTTTGCTTTTAATTTGACCTAATTGCTTATCATGTACTTAGCTTTACAGTTTACTGGTGAAATCAGGGTTTTGAGTAAGAGAATATACTTGGAAGTAAACCTTCGGTTGAGGAAAGAACATTCGGAAGGAGTCCCCCCATTGAGAAAAGAATTTTGAAATAAGGGCTTAGTTATTTGTAAGTGCAGGGCTGTGCTTGATTAAGCAAAAGTAAAATCAAAGTGAAAGGGTGGCCATGAAAGGAGGAAGTAAAAATCTAAAGAGGGCAGCTGAAGAAGCCCCGTTTGATCTTCAACAAGGCCAAAGCATTATGCATGTTGTTTCCCACCGAGGCTCCAATCTCATTGAGGTATATTAACTATTGTGCAATGCAAATCAACAAAATATATGGATCTTTTAGTGATTTATTGGTATTGATGCTTAGTATTATATCTGAAAGTGTATTGAGTTAAATTGTATATTTGAAGGTAATGGATGCAAAAGGAGAGAAGTCGTAGGCACTATTTCCGGCTAAGTTCCAAAAGAGCATGTGGATAAAACTAGGTTTGCAAACATTAAGCAATTGCCATTTTCACATTGAGGCTATAAAAATGATGTCAAACTATTTTACTGAATATATTGCAGGTAATTTTGTTGTGGTTGATGAGAGTGGAAGAGAGGTGGCTGCTGAGTCTGGTAGGAAAGTGGGTTGCATTGTTTCTCAAGTTCTTTTTTATGAACAACTCCGCGTGCTTCAAAAGTCTTCGGATGGTATGTCTTCACCATTCGTGTATTTTGTTGTTTCATTTTGTTCTCTCTTGTGCCTTACTAGCTTCTATGGGCTATAACGACTAAAAGATTGCTAGACAATGAGATATCCCACTGTGTTTATCATGCAAAAACTGAACTTTATGGACATCTCCCCCCCTCTTTCTCTCCCCCCCCCCCAACACCTTTTTTTCTGCCCTGAAATGAAAAGTAAGAAAGAAAAATGGAGTATGTGTCTGATCCCTGTCTTCAGCTTAGTTGGTGGTTTCCGATATGGAGGGGGGTACATAATTTCGTCACTCATCACTTCTATAGGACGTTGATTGATTTTTAATTCTTAACTTCTGATATAAGTAAGATATTAGAAGGAAGAGCACCAAGTGGGCGACCCTGTACTAGAAGGACCAGCTCAAAAAGAAATCTTTAACAGATCAAGACATAACCTACCTTTCAACAAAGACAAACAATTGAATCATTTAAAGCTCTATGAGAAACGAATGGTGCAACAAGAGGTTATCTAACTTTTACCATTAGCTATCCAGAGCATATAGATTTTCTTCCACTCAAGTAAATTTTCTTCAGTAAAGATTGCCCAAATCGCTGTTTCCCAGGCAGTCTGGAGTTTCTTTCAAGAACAAAGTTAAGGGTGTCTCTCACTAGAAAGAAGTAGTAGGACTTAGACGTGAACTTCCTACACCTGTCATGCTAGAGTAGAACACATTGCTTGTCAGCAGCAATATGGAATGTGTCAGGAAATTTAGACTAACTTTTCTCACCTAACCGCATATCCAACTAAAACCAAGTTCTATACTTCTTTTCCACTCGGATGACCAAAAGTTTCTTATATTTGGTCCTGCCTGCGTGATCCCTTTCCACAGTCGTAACCATGAGATTTCTGGACTGTCTTAGAGGACCAGATGCTCTAGAGCCCCATTTTGAGCTGTAAAACGCCAGTACCACTCTCAAGGATAGCTTAGTTAAACAAAGCCAAAGATTCTAACTGAGCATTTGAACTTTTTTGGAGTGCACGTCGCTTGCTCATTCAATAAATTATTCAATGGCGTAGACCTTCTCAAGTTTCCTCCGTGCTGAATCCACACATTTGAATTGAATTCTTAGTCCACCGATTAATATTTACATAAACATCAAAGGTATTGATCAGCAACTTATAAAAGGAACCCGCCAAGCTGATCAATAGCCTCTAATTAATATAACTTGTCCACGTTTCTTATGCAACAGAAGGTATTTGATTGTAGTTGCCAAATTGCACAATAGTCGAAGGCCTCCACCAAATGTGTGGAGCACATCCTGGCAACACTGCTGGAAAGAGGCCATTGTATATATGCAGAAGACATAAGACAATGTAGGTTCTTGTAGACAAAAAGCAGGTTCGGAATCCATCTCCGTGTAAAGGTGAAGAATTTATGTTTCGGAACAGTCTATTCTCCATTGTACGGGTTCAAAATGGTAGTTACTGTATAGTTACAACTTCGAGCGGTGTATGGCTTATCTTTCGTATGGCGATAGCTGTGCACTCTAGTTCTGATGGTAATTTTGTTGGATTTAATTAAAATTAATGGCGCCTGTGCTCAACTGGACAACTGTGGCCATTTGAGGAAGTAGTCCACTTTCCTATCCCAATGAGGAAAGTAAGGTTCTGCTGTCCCGACACACTTCTTATGTAGAGTATGTTCTCAGGAACTTATTTTTCCTTCGTCGTCTTTTCTGGTTCGTGCCCGGAGGAAGGCGGGATTTGTTAATCTTTCTTTGTCAGTAGAAGTGAGAATTTTTTCTGAGAAATTCCCAAAGTATTCAAGACAACCCCATCCCACTTGGGGGACCTGCCGCCCACCATTGGCAAGATTTTTGGTGCTTATTTATCCCTTGTGCTTGTTGCTGCTTATTAATGCAGGCCAGAAATTTTCAAATCCATAAGCCTCGATAACTCCTCAAGAGACCGCCAGGCGAATACTGTGGCGCAGGACGATAATGAACTGAACTTGTCAAGTGATGATGATGACGATGATGGACTCCCTCCACTAGAAGCCAATGCAAACAGAATGAAGCCCGTTGAGTTGCAGGCAAACATGGAGTCTGATTCAGATACAGATTCTTTATCCTTGTGATACCTTCAGAAATGGCAAATTTCTTTTGTTAAGTGTATGAGTAGTCTCTTAATTATATTTGTTTACATTGGATTTTTACCCGAGTTTTGTCCCGAGGGTGTATTTTCCCGAGTGAAAATGTGAGTTTAAATTGCGCAAAGCGCCATTCGCTCTTCGCTGTCCACCCATTGGTTTATAGATTGTAATGTCACATTTGCCCCTGATTCAGGAAGAGGCATCGTGGAACCTATCGTCGTATTCAGTCTTCTTCATGTCCCTAAAGTAAGCCTACAACCGGAGAGAGCAAGTGAGCCGGAGCCCATCAAGATGGAGGGGTTAGGGGGAGAGGGGGTTGATTTGTATGTCACTGTACTAACTCTGAATTAGGAAAGATCGAACTCTCAAAGAGTTCTATACATCAATTTTGTTCCGTTATTTTTTTTCCCTTCTTGATCAAATCGCCGTTTGGGGTGAAGATTTTGGTCAGATTCAATAATTGCATCCAACATTTCCATCTTTTTAGAGTTGGACAACCTTTGTTTGTTTGACATGAATAATGTCATAATCGACCAAGAACTGACCAACCAATATAAGGGTTAACGAGAATAACAGAATGATTCTAGGACAAATGAGTAGTTAACAAATAACTCTCCCTTTAAAAGTCGCAAACCTTATCTGCCACCCCGTTGAAGGGAGGCTTCTCTCCAAGGGGGCTCTCTCTCCTTTAAGAGAAGCCAGCCTTCCTTCACACTTCAATTTTGGAGTCCTGTGTACTTTTGATAGATAGTGAGTTTTCTGTTTATGAGTTGTTGTCTTCTTAATTGTACACTGCTTTGTCCTGTATCTCATTCATGACCATGTTTTGTGGTTGAGATTGTGGAAGCTCCCAATCCTTGAGAAAATCAAATTGTTCCTCTGGCAGTTTCTCCATTGTCGCCTTCCCCTTGGTTGTGAACTTGTCATATGCCATTGCCCTACAACGGATTGCTGGCCGCTTTGTTCTCTTGCTCTGAAAACTCATGAACACCTTTTTCTACAGTGTCATAATATTAAACCAATCAGGCGGTCTTTTTTTGGTGAACGTCCTCTATTTTATTTTCCTTTTGCTTATGCTAGTCATTGGTTCTTTCACAGGCTAGCCAAACCAATTACTAGTTGTTCTTCTTTCTTCAATCTAGTGCTCATAACCATTATTCTCTGGTCATTTTGGCTTGGTTGAAATGCTTTAATTTTTGAAGGGCTTAAATTTTCCCCAGGTCAAATCATTCATCAGAGTCGTTCGCTGTTTTCCCAGATTAAGCATACTAGGCCTTTTCTTAATTCTTTTTGTCGCGCATTGAGTCATGATCACTCTTTTGGTGTGGATAATCTTAATCGCTTTCTTTCCCCCTCTTCATATGTTACATTATCCTAGTAGTTATGAGTGTCTGATCCCTTCTCCTTTGGTTTTCTGTGCTATATCAGTGGCTGGTGCTCCTGCTACTTCAAAATTTAGGATTGGTTTGGTTTTGTTTAATCATCTCTGGGTGCCAGTTAGGATACTTACTACTGTCCTTGATATGTCTGATGAGCTTTTTTGCATTTGAAAAGGCTCTATGTATTGCCTTGGACTGGTTTAGTCGGATTCAGTGTTTACATATCATTGTTTTGATTCCTCAGTCCAAGCTCATGCAAGAGATAGACTCTAAGGAGGGTAGAGCAGGGATTACAGACTTTTTGTGTACAATATCTTCAACCTATAGGAAATTGCATTCGTTGCATATCACCTAGGGAAAAATCGGAGTTTTATCTCTGTCCTTAGCTTTGGTATCTTTTGTTTAGAGTTCCGGTTCGATTTTTCAACAGGAATGGTTTGCTGGTGTACAGCCTACGGTGCCACTACTTGGAATTGAATTTGGCCAAGCCATGTCTCCTGCGGTGTTCTGATTTCTTGTAATGTAGTTGCCTCTACTTAGTGGATGGGGTTGTCATCCATCGTTCATTGTTGGGTTTTTTGGTTATGTTATACGATGTAAATTCTAACCTCCCTTTAGAACTGGTATATATTCTTAACTTCTCTCCAAAAGAAAAAAAATAGATAGTGGGTTCGAGCTTTGGGTCTGCCATCTTCGTGTCTTGCAGTGAGACGGGTCATGGTGGCCGATCGGTAATACCCATATAGGTTTCTCTCTTCCAATTTCTTCCCTCATCATCATCATCATCATCATATCTCTCTCTCTCTCTCTCTCTCTCTCTCTCATTAACATCAAATTCAACAAAGATCAACGAAATCAACTTCAGCAGCTGAGTATGGTCATAGGGTGATAGAGTTTCAGTGTTGGTGTGAGGTAATCGATTTGGTTGTAGTTTCTTGCTTGGGTTCTCATTTCGTCCTCTATGTGTATGGGGTTTCTTAGTTATCATGGCTTGGGGTGTTTTTTGTTCGTGGCAATTTGAAGTTATGATTAGGCTACCAAATTAGGTTTTATGCCCGAGGTGTGATGGAAGTGGTATTTCCTTAACCTTTCTTTGCCTCTTGTGCCTTTTTTGACCCTCTTAATCTTGCTTGTTTACCTTATTTTGGGCTTGTGTGTTTGTTTCGATAGTTGATTTGATTTGGGTTACTTCTACTTAGGTGTTTCTCTCCCCTATAGGTTGAAAAGGACAAGCCCACCCTTTTCATCCCCATTTACCTACCCTTTCTAGTAGAGTTTTATCCTTCCCCCTTTGTCGATAAATAACTTGAGTCTTAGGCGACCGAGTGGGTGTCTGGTTTGGCTGTTCAGTGAACGTGTTGGTTGATCTATTCTGGAGGGTTATTTATTGACACTAGGGCTTAGTTATTAAGGTGTAGTGAAAACCATTATGAGATTATTTCGGGGTTGTTAGGGAGTTCATATTGGCATGGGACTACATCTATCATACATTTATTTGGATTTGGTTGGCATCTTCTTTCCCTTTCAAAAACTCTAATCTTATTTTCTTATAAAATTATAATTTGAAAATAGAGCTAAATAGGTGTTAAATATTGAACGGTCACAAAATAAACTCCAATTTCATGATCTCCCTTCTTCCACTTCATAATTAACTACCTCTCTTTCCATGCGTAATATGGAATTTTAGCTAGTTATGTGCATTTGGATGCAATTGATAGGGTCTTTGCATTCCAAATCTCTAATCCTCTTTTTCTATTTTTTTTTAATTTCTAAAATATAACTAAATAGGTGTTCTAAACTATAATTAAATAGAAAGTAACTTCAAACCCCAATACTTCCGATGTCCGGTCCCATAGTTATTAAAGGCGCAGGCGCACCTAAGGCGCAAAAGGTCCCTGAAGCTTAAGCGCAAGGCGCAGGCACGTGCCTTTTCAATGCAAGGCGCAATATTAAAATAAATACATAATAGTGCATTAAAACAATAAAATTACGTAAAAAAATTTCAAAACATGAAGATCTATTATAAGAATCATCAACCATGAATCATCCAACATAACAAACTGAAGATCCATAACAAATTGAAGATCCATAACAAACTGAAGATCCATACAATTTACTTCTCAAACAAAAAGAAGCATCAATGAACTCAACTCTTCGTTGTGTAAGGTAAATAATCAAGCAAGTCCTCTAGGAACTCCAGTAAGAAGAACCATCAATCAACCAACATCCTTCAAAAACTGTGTAGCATTGCATTTCAGCAGTTCTTTTTCCGTGAAATAGGCCTAAAAATATAGAGATTCTTTTGCTGTGTATTATTTTGGAGGTTGATTTTATATTTTCAGTAAACAACAACATAATCAATTGGAGGAGTGGAGGTGTGTAGATATACACTTGAGAGAGAGAGAGAGAGAGAGAGAGAGAACAGTGGGCTGAAGAGGTGGAGTGGAGGCGTAGAGCAGCTGAGTGGAGCAGCGACGAAGACGGTGTTGGCGTTGGCAGCTGTAGCAGCGGCAGCAGCGACTGGACTCTGGAGTGGCCCTTGTTTCTTCTTGAGCTGCAGCTGAGGCTGCTACAACGGCATTGGCATCGACAACTAGAGCAGCGGCAGCAACAACTGGACTCTGGAGTGGCCGGCGGCGACTGGAGCAAGGCACAGGATCAGGATTCGGGAATGATGGGTTGAGTCGTTGAGATTGAGAATTCGGGAATGATGGGTTGATTCGTGAATCTTGAAATTGGGTTTCTGATTTGGCGATTTTAGAATTAGGTTTATTGAAAGAAAAAAAATGAAAGAAACAGAAAAAATGGAAGAGAATGGACGGTTCTTCTATTGATATTGCCCCTTTTCTTCCCACGATTTTCTTTCAGGCCGGAGAAGGAGATTCTATATCTTCGTCGAAAACCCAAATTTTCGTTCAAAGCCTAGAATCAGAGGATTTTTCCCCATAAAACCATGACAACATATCCAATAGCTGGTTGTTCTTGCGCCTTAGTGTGCGCCTCCCCCACCGCGTAGCGCCTTGCGCCTTGCCTCCCAGGCTCATAAGGCGCGCGCCTTATCGAACGCGCTCCGCCTAGGCCAAGGCGAGGCGCATGTGGTGCGCCTGGCGCGCCTTGGGCCTAGGCGCGCTTTTTAGAACACTATCCGGTCCTATGACCTCCCTTCCCCCACTTTATAATTAATTACTTATACACGGGATTTTAGCTGGTGATCTCATACTTCAATTCAAAACATGTAAAGCTATAAGAATATTGAATCGTAGGATTCATGGTTAACTTGGGTCATTTCACTCGAGAAATGAAAGATGGAAAAATAACATTTCCCCTTTTTTTATGGTGGGGGGTAGGGGGTGTGTTTAAGTAGTCTTATGGCTTTTGCAAATTACTAAGGGTGAGTACAAACTGTTTAAACTGATCCGCACCGCTCAAACCGAACTAACCCAATGCGTACCTTCCAAAGATCTTAATGGTTTGGTTTCACATTTTTCAAACCGACCTTGGTTCCGTTTGATTCAAGGTTCACATTTTTTAAATCGATTCCAAACCGAACAGACCTATGATATGTTAATCTATTTTTAGTAACATTCATTGATAATTTCACATATATAGTACTAAGAAAATCCAAATTAACAAATCTTGAAAGTTAAAAGATAAGAAAATAATGAAAGCACTTATAACACAAAAAATTTGTAATCAATATCTATTCTATATTTACTCATTCTTTCTTATATAATGAGACCTTATATATCAATTGTAACAAGATTATATGCAACTTAGAAAAAAAATATAAGTTTAATACTTAATTATTATTAGATTCAATAGTAGTGTACAAAGGAACAACGTTTTGAAATGAGCGCAAACCGTTTTAAACCGACATAACAGAACCGTTTAGATCGACTAAACCGAACCGTCCAAACCAATGATGTTTGATTTGGTTCGCTTCAGAATTTTTTAAACCGAGAAGTAACGGTTCATTTTGCGGTTTGACCCCCAAACCAAACCAAACCGTGCTCACCCCTACTTAGGGCCACCCCTTTTCTTGTGTTTAAACGACCAACCACCTGGTAATGCGTTGTTGGCTCCGGCTTCTAGACTTGCTATTCAGCTTAAACGGCCAACCTGAAACACCCCAATCTTAATAATGTCTAGCTGGTTAGTTCATTAAGCGATGATTTTTATACGAAACATTTAGCGTCGATTAGCGTGATCAAAATTTATCGGCTATCTTATATTTGAGGAACCATAAGTTATGACTTAATAAAAGCAATTACAAGTGATATTGATTGAGATACTTAGTGACAATTAGCATAAATGATTTTTTTTTTGAAAATTAATAGCTACAATATTTTTTTTCTTTTATTTATTGGTTAGTATCGATGTATTATCAGCGACCTTTAGCAACGATTAATAAAGTGAGATTATGTAACAACTCGTAAATTTTTCCTAGTAGTTAAATTATTGTAAATAGTTATTTTGGGTCTTTTCATAATAATATAAAGTTTTGGGTATACTTGCAAATTTCCTAAACTTTAGGGGATTATTGGTAAATTTCCAGTCTAGGGTTTTACAAATATACATTTGTTGTGAGAGAGGACAGTCATCTTTATTCTCTTTCTTTTTCTGATCCACTGCAGAAAGATAGAGAGAGAGAGAGAGAGAGCGTGAAGAAGGTATTCAGGTGAGATTTTTCCTGTAACTTTCTAGCTTTTCCCTCTAGCTTATTTCATGATTTATGGAATCAAGTTGGTGGGTTTATGGTCGTGAGAGGAGAGTACTGCCATAAGGGAGGGTACCCAAGTGTGCTTGAGTGATGAGAGATCACGTGGGTATGAATAAAAGGGAAGGCCGAAACTTTTGCCATGTGCATGTATTGTGTGTGTTTGGTGTTGGCCGTTGGGTGTTATAGTGGAATGTGTGTGCTTGTGTGAGAGGGTGGAAGTGGTGGCTGTGTGTTGTGTAAATTTGTGTGTATGTATTATATATATATATATATATATATATATATATATATATGTGTGTATATATGTGTGTGTGTGTGTAGGTGTGTATGTGGGTGTTGTTGTTCCTCGCAGTCATGGTGCTCTTGGCGAGTTATGTAGTGCAACTGATCGTGCATTGTACTTAACAGAATCATTGTTATCTCTGAGAATGGAATGACCAATGTGAAGAACCCCACAATAAAAAAGAAAAAAAAAAGGGTTTCCTTTTAAAACCACTGAGTTTATTCATTTTCCTCAGTCTTCAGTCTCTTTGTCGAAGTCACCCAGTGAAATTTTGGTAAAGAAGGAAATGTAAGGCAACATAACAAAAACTATCCAAGATACAGGTAAATAGTCATTGGTTTTCCTCTGACTAGAATCTGCTCGTTATGTAAAACAAAAATCACAATACTGTTAAGAACCAGACTACATGGATAGTTGCATTAGACAACTCATAAGACAATCTCTCGCTGTACACTAGAACTTTCTAGGTGACAATGGGTGGCAAGACCTGTTCTATAAGCTTGTTGGTGACCCAATATTTGTTGCACTGGTGTTGAACTTTAGTCTTAGCATATACTAGGGTTTTTTTTTATGCACATAGTTGATTGCACTCAGTCTGGCGTCTCAGAACGCTCCTTTCTTATCGTGTCTATTACTGTACGCAAGAATTGGCTAGGGTCACATATGTAAGGATTGGCAAGCGCTGCATGTGCTAAAAATGGGAGTTTTCTCAAGGATCTGCCACTCAACCCCTGTAAAGGAAACACACACCATCATATATCGAAGAGTTGAAGTCAGTTCTAATAGTATGTGTTTAGTGTGAATTTGTGTGTGCTTGCAATTATGTGTGTGTGTGTGTGTGTGTGTATATCAGAAGGTGTATGAATTAAGTATGCAATAATGTGTTTGGGTATGCTATTGTGTGCTTGGCAGCCTCTGTGTGTGTATGTGTGTGTGTGCCCGCGATTTGCTAGGTACATGAGTGTGGGTAAGTATATGGTGTGATTAGTGTGTGTGTTTTGTGTATAGGTGTAGGTGTGGCAACTGTGGGTATGTGAGGTTCGTGGGTCTCTGAGTGCGCTAGAGGCTGTGAGTGCAGAGAACGAGGGAAAAAAGAAGGGAAGTGCGGATCGTGTATTGAGTTTGCGTTAAGTTTGGTGAGTACATTATATATTGTATAGTGATCGTTAACATGTGAAATTTTATAATAGAATACCTTAAGCTATATTAGAAATTGTGGCAAACTTTTATAATTTTCTGAAGTCGTAGATATTTTTAATACTTTCTGTAAACTCAAATTTTAAAAATCTTTTGAAGTCCTTAAAACTCATGAAAACGTTTTGGAAAAATTAGAGTAATGTTTTTATAGTATAACTAAGTCCCAGTTTAAGTTTGATAATTTTTAAGTTGATTTGTTATCATTTCCGTATTACATTGGTTTTAGCAAAACGAATAAGTTAAAAATAGTTTTAATGCCTTTTAAATTCTGATTTCAATTTCTATAATTTTTATACACATTTTAAAGTTATTACAAAAGTCACGGGACTTTAGTTTCAGCTAGATGTAATTATGGGCTTTTCTTGTATTTAAAGAAATTATTTTGATTAAAAAATATTTAAATTCATATATTTGTCTTTCCATAATGATTTAAGCTATAAAAACATTTTATTGTAATTTATAAAAAATTTGGGATCTCGTTATGCATTAAGAAGTGTATGAGATTTTCGGTTAGGTTGGCCATGTGCATAACCCACTTTGAGTTGCGTGATTTCAGGATTAAGAATGAGCACGTTGTGGGTAGTTAGTATTAGGTTTATAGTATAATAGCATAGATTGTGTTTTAACATATGGATTGTCAATCCAGGTTTATTAGAGAATTTTGATTGAGATCGATTATCATGGCTTAACTTGGATCGAAGTAAGGAATTCCATTCGAACCCTACTTCATCGCTTTGATTTCAAATGTTTTATTTATAATGTCTTTATGAATTTCATTGAACTCTAATTTTCTATTTTTCATTAAAGTGTAAGGAATTCTATCCAAAACCCCATTTCATCAAATTGATATCATATATTTTATTCTAAGTGCTATCGAATTTTATTGAACTCTGATATATTATTGACATAAAAATATTTTCAAATGCCCGTGAAATCCTAATTTGAGCCATGTAGCGATCGTTTGGAATTCTTTATTCTCATATATTTTATTTAATTCAATCATTGTGAAACATTTTGAATTGTGTTTAATTCCTTGAATATTGACATGAGTTAGTAAACTTGGTAGTTATAAGGATGGTGTGTATTGTTAACATTATAAGGATGGTATGTTGGATGTGTTGAACTAGTACCTAAATGGACTAGTCAGTGTACATTTGCATATGTAAAGTATAACGAGCACTATTCAATGTTACCTATTTTTGTTTTATTATAGCTGAAATGTTTTGAATAACTATTGATTTGGGATCATGATAATACTCGTCCCTATGTTTATATCGAATTGTTGTGACTTCATCAAAAACAAAATCCTTTGAAGATATGTTATTTGACTTAAATGTAAAAAACGTTCGAATCATTTTGATTATTTTTTTTAAATCTTTGATCAAACTTACTGGGCTCTCAAAAGCTCACTCTCGTTTGACTTCCTTTCGTAGGTGATAGCCAACATTAAGTTGCCTGAGAATGAATTTGAGCCGAGCGAGTGAATTTAATTTTTAATATTGATTATTAAGACCGCTGCGCGGGTAAACTTCTCTAGCTTGTTGGTTAGATTTAAAATGATTTAAGAAATTGTGATGATTAGAAGCTCTGGCCTAAGTGTTAAAGTTGGTTTGTTGAATCGAGTTTTGTATGTTCTTAAGTAGTGATTGTTTTAACGCTTCGGATATTCAGGGTGCTAAAGCTCCAAATTTTTGGGGTGTTACACAACCGCTTAGTGATGCATTATTGGCTCCGGCTTTTAGGCATAACCTTTTCAAATCCCAGGATAATACTATTCTAACCAATCATTGTTACTTTTGGCCCCGATTTCGAACAATATCCCTATTCTTTTCGAACTACATTAGTTTGGTTCTTTTTAAGGATATGTAGGAAGTCTGTGAAGGTCCGACCTCATGTCTGTATGGGTCCTCGAGTCTGTTCTCGAGTCATGTGGTCTTTTCCGTATTTATAATACAAAAATGTATTGTCCTTTTTTCGGTGATGTTCGCCCGCGAGCAAGCTCCATTACTTAGGGACTCTCTAAACACTCTATTTTTGTAGTTATTAATGAGTGAATAAATAATGGACTTTATTATTAACTAGAGTGCATTATTGGGTTTATGCTTAGTAATTTGACTTAATTAATTACTTTAGTCCAGTCTACTTTAATTGTTTGAGTCCAGTCCATTTGCATCTCCAGTCGATAAGTCTAGCCCAGTAGCATTTCCAGTCTATCAATCCAGTCCAATTGCATAGTCCAGTCCTACTGTATTGTCTAGTCTAATTGTGTCAAGTCCAGTCCAAAGTCTAGATTTAGTCAAGTTAGTTTATTTAGTTGGTCTAGATAATTTGGAAAAATGATCTCTAAATTATCCTTGATGCAAAGGTGAGATAAATCTAATTTGTTTGTTAGGGAATGAGTTATCCCAAATCTAGTACATCTCGTTGACAATATCAGAGATAATTACCGAAACATGATCAAATAATGCCTAAAACAAAATGATTGTTTTAATTTATGGGATGAAGCGGCCGATTTTTGACTAACCGGCCGATTAGTTGACTTTTATCAATTTGCGATTTTATTATTTATTCTGACTTATCTCCAGCCTTGCAAATTGGCATAGCCAATCTTATCAGATTTTTTTTATTATGAGCATTATAAATAGGGCATTTGGCCTTCATTTTTAGGAGTATAAGATCTTCGGGTTTAGAAGTTTATTATCTTTAAAGCTTGCGTATCATTTCTCCGTGAAATGATATTATTGCTCTCTCGATAATCCAAACCATTCAAACTCACTTTCAAAAGTCTTTTCTATTCTTTGCATCGTGGATCACCCATTCTCGAGCCGTTAAGACAAGCTACTTCGAGAGGTAATCTTTAATAGCATTTCTAGATTAGAAAATCATATAGAATATCTCTCCTTCCCGTGATTGCATTTCATTTCAAAAACAACAAAAAAAGTCTTTACACTTCTTTGTCTACAGTCTAGGTTGGAAAATGTAGACAAGTCTCCATAGGAGCAAAGTCAAACTATGGTAGTTTTGATTCTAATTAGTCCGATCGGATACGTAAGCAATTCGACTCCTGATGTCGAGTTGAAACAAAACACATAAAAATTAACTTAGGGTTAGTTTCATCATAGTTTGCATGTTGCATGTTCTTAAGGCCAAAATTCAATATAAAAGAAGTAGAGACAGAAAGAGCACGAGGGTGCCTAACACCTTCCCGTAGCATAACTTAGTCTCCAAACCCTTCTCTTGATTTTTGATAGACTAGTCGTCCTTTTGGATACCTTTTAAAGTCATTTCTAGATTTTTCTTAGTTTTCTTGATTAAATAAGAAATCGACTCTGAATAAAAATCTTTGAGGGAATTTTTTCCACGGTAGTTTGCCACAATAGGGTTTAGGCAGCCGTGAGGGCAGGGGTGGTCGGCATTGGCCAAGGGTAATGGTCGTACTTTGTGGTGGCAATCTTGGGGGAGGAGAGGGGAAGAGAAAGGAAGAAGGGGGTGGAGGGGGAGGGGGAAGGGGAGGGGTAGGGAGGTGGCTCGGCTAGAGGGTTTGACACAGAGGGTCTGGGGAAGGGGAAAAAAAGGGATGGTTGGTGGTCGAAGAAAATGGAGGTAAAAGAAGTAAAGTTGTGGTGGTGGCAGGGCTCGACGAGGGCTGAGAGTGAAGGGCGTGGGGGTTATGCTAGAGGAAGGGGGTGAAAAAGATAGAAGAAGAAAAGAAGCAATTGTGCACTGATGGCCAAGGATAACGACGTCGACGGCTAATGTTTCAGCCTTTTGATTTCCTGCGGTGGTCGTAAGAGTGGTGGGTGGCAGGCTTGGGTGAGGTGTCAAGGTTGGTCTTGTCATTGTGGTGGTGAGCAATGATGCTTAGGTGTAATGGTTTATGGTAGCAGGCATTGGATGGTGGCGGTAGGTGTTGGTGAGGAATACCACCGGAAAAGAAAGAAAGAAAAAGAAAGTTAATGAAGAGATAGTTTTACCCCTATTTTGATGCCCCATGTGCGTGGCACGTGATCACTTAACTAAAAAAAATTTAATTCACGCTAATAGAACGACTAAATTGGACAAAATTTGAAGTTTAGTGACCATAATGACACAAATTAAAGTTCAGTGGGCATCAAGAAATTGGGGCCATAGTTCGATGATCATTGGTGCATTTTACTCTTAAGAGAATTTGTTATTACTCTTAAGAAGGTCAGGATCTTCGGGTTGGCCAACACGAGCCATTTGGACCAGGAGACTAAATAGAGTTACATCACATCAAAGAACTGTTTGAGGACCTAAGACAAATGACAAGATTTGTAAGAAGCCAATGCTAAGATGGACAGTCTCAAGACCAATGCCAAAGGTCCACTTCTTAAGGTCAACAAAGAAGGCGAGCATCACCCACCTACACAAGTTCCTTGCTGGGACCTAATTATCAAACATATCTACATGATCTGCTGTTGGAGTTCAAAGATTGCTTTGCCAGGGAATATCATGACATGCTGGGACAACATGAGACTTGGTAGAAAAACATGCAAGCTTTTAAGGAAGGGTACAACAGCCTCCCAGGGCCATGTTTAACCAAAGCAACGATCGAGAAGATGCTCAAAGTCAGCTTTATCAGAGTAGCCCCAGGCACACATCTTGTTCGATGATACAACACTTTGGTTGCGTTGAAATGTATGCTTTGAGTGGATGCTTAGTATGGATATTCGTACACACTCGTGAGGGCATATTGGGAAACTTGTATATGTGGTATTGGATTAAAAGAGCTTAAAGCCATAACTTGGAAGCATTGGAAAAGCTTCAATGAACGAACAAGAATTTGGAATAAATTACATTCAAGAAGCATGATGAGAAAGCTAAGTTACATTTTGAAATTGTATTTTCATTATGTAACTAGTCTTACATTGTTACATAAATTAAGAACTTTGTCTTAGGTTGACCGAAACAGCCACATGTATGAGAGAGCAGTGTCTCAAGTTCTTACACTTGCCTATAAGTTAACTTAAAGCCTGTAAGCCAAACTAACTTATAAACTATAAGTCAAACTTATAGAGTTGTTGTAATTTATACTTTTGGAAAACTTCTTTCAAGACATCTATTCATCAGAGAAACATGTATGTTAAAGATTTTAATTATCTTACTTATTTCTTATTAATTGCACATCATTAAAGGGAGTATCATTGTGATTAAATTATAAATTGACAATAAGCACTCATAACTCATCAATTTTCTCATCTTTATCCTGTACTAAAGCTTCATTTGTACTCATTTTTTTCCTTGAGGATTTATTGTATACAATTGATCTTGAAAAGAATTATGATTAAGGCTTGGTATTATCTATTTCTTGGGTGAGCTTTATGGATTCAAAGCTTATTTCTTAAGGTGGGTTGCATAAGGGTTGAATGTGGTCAGGTCTTGAACCAAAAGAAAGATCAATTTTCAATAGATTGTAGGACTCTTTTCAAAGAATTCTTTGAAGAGTCGGTTGTAAGCTCGAGGGTAATCAAGTCAAATCATTTAAGTAACCATCTCAGGTATTTCTAAACTCTTCTATTTACTTATTACTCTATAATAATAATTTGAAATTGAGTAGTTAGCATATTAGGTATAATTCTTTATTGGTTTGATTGAGACATATGTTTGTGGTAAATTTTAAATTTTACGTCAACTATCCAAATCCTTATTCACCCTACTCCGAGTTTAGTTTATTGGTTTCCCTTGGGTTATCCAACCATGAGGCTAACAAAAGGGAAAGCGGAACTCTCTCAAATGGAATATGGTCCCAAAAGAAATATGGGAAGAGAGATTGAGGGATGAGCATGTCCTTTCAGTTTCCATGGGAGAAAAAACTTAGGAGGAAACAACTCAAGCTACACCATGCCACCAACAAGGCAAACCTATTAGAGAATCAACAGAGATGATGGAAATTGATAAATGTAAAAATGATTAGAATTAGCGGTTTCCCTTGAGTTATCCAACCATGAGGCTAACAAAAAGGAAAGCGGAACTCTCTCAAATGGAATATGGTCCCAAAAGAAATATGGGAAGAGAGATTAAGGGATGAGCATGTCCTTTCAGTTTCCATGGGAGAAAAAACTTAGGAGGAAACAACTCAAGCTACACCCTACCACCAACAAGCCAAACCTATTAGAGAATCAACAGAGATGATGGAAATGGATATATGTAAAAATGATTAGAATTAGTGGTTTCCCTTGGGTTATCCAACCATGAGGCTAACAAAAAGGAAAGCGGAACTCTCTCAAATGGAATATGGTCCCAAAAGAAATATGGGAAGAGAGATTAAGGGATGAGCATGTCCTTTCAGTTTCCATGGGAGAAAAAACTTAGGAGGAAACAACTCAAGCTACACCCTGCCACCAACGAGCCAAACCTATTAGAGAATCAACAAAGATGATGGAAATGGATAAATGGAAAAAAATATTAGAATTAGCGCAGCAAGACAAAGAGGAAGACCAACGATAATGGGCACTTACCACAACTACAACACATATAACGATAATGGGCACTTACCATTTTATACACTAAGCTTCACTGTTTACAAAAAATGGAATATCTTACTTTTTAGCAACCCGGTAAACAACAAGAACCCAAAATTGGACTCCCCGTGCCTCACACTGCAATCACGACCCCTGTAGCCTTGGCAAGCTACAAATTGTGCACTAATGATTTGATTAGTCAAACACCTACAAATTGCGACATGACAAAAAAATAATTAAAATTGAGAATAAAGTTCAATAGGGCTTTAACAATGTTTCAAATCTTTTTACAGCAAGTAATTGAGAGAGTTGAAACGTGCTTAAGTTATAGATCTAGTATAACAATTACCAAGGAATCAAGAATCTTAAAAATTAGATCTATGTCCAACGGATTTCACGTACCAAGAAAGAATATTCTTCAATCAGAGAGACAATCCCCTTTAAGGCAGCCACGATAAGTTCGTGGTTTTGAGAGTTGGAGAACTTTTGTGTGCCACAAGAAGAAAAAAGGCTTTTAGCAACGGGTAAATCCGTCGCTAAAAGCCCAAAATTCGTCGCTAAAAGTTTTAGCGACAGATATACCGTCGCTAAAAGTCCCTCGTATAAAAGCCCGTTACTAAAAGTTTGGCGACGGAATTTTCAAATCCGTCGTCTAATATCGCACTTTTTTGTGACGGATTTATGTATTAATTAGCGACGGAATATCCGTCGCTAATTATATTTTACTTATTTTAACTTATTTTCTGTTTTGTGAATTTAGCGACGGAATAATATTTTGACGACGGAATGTTCCGTCGCTAAATAAGACTTTTGGCGACGGAATATTCCGTAGCCAAACGTTAGTACAAGAAACACTTTTGGCGACAGAATTAATTCGTCGCCAAAAGTCAAAAAAATTTAAATTTTTTTTAATTTTTCTATTACCCAGACCAGTAATGAAAATTTCAATTCTCAACAACGCACAATAATCAATACACAGAAATATATACAATCAATTATAAAAAATAGTCATGATGTACAAGCCTGGCGGGGGGAGGGGGGACACGCTGGGACCGGGCGGGGGGAGGGGGGGACAAGCTGCGACCGGGCAGGAGGAGGGGGGAGAAGCTGGGACCGGGCACGAGAAGGGGCTCATCAGGGGTTGCTGAGTCCTGGATCTGGATCATGCTGATCCGGGGCCGGCTCCGCATGTCCGGCAGCGGTACCCTGCTGATCCTGCTCCTTGATCAGCCTCAACACCACCGTAGCAATGCGCTGGATCTCCTCCTCGTCCAATGGATGCCGAGGAGCCGGTGTCTGTGCAGGGGTAGCGGGGGGTGAGGACGCTCCTATCACGGCGCGAGTAGTCGTGCAAGGCAGGCCCCGTATGCGGCCTTTCGGCCGATTGACGACCTCTGGCGTATCCAGCCATCACTTCAACGCCCCAGTACTCGCACCCGTACTAGTGGACGCTAATGGCTATCCGGACTCACTGAGCTGTTCATACGAGGTCTGCAAAAACAGTGATTTAAAGATATGTTAGGGCATTAATTAATGCAACAGACATTGAGGATAGTAAGAAAAAATTAACAACTTAATTAAACACATCGCCTTACATCGATCCGCCGGGCAGTATCCGAAACATAGTCACCGGCCCAGCGCGCCTCGTCCTCATCCTTGTCCTTCTTCCGCACGTGTGTCTGGTTATACGTCAGAGCTACGACCTCATCCTGCTCCAGATCCGGGTTCTGGACCGCATTCATGTGTCGGACGATGTCGTGTGGCACCTAGAGTTGTCAAAGGGCCGGGCTTGGGCCGGCCCAGCCCAAGCCCGTCGGGCCTGCTGTGGGGCCGGGCCGGGGCCGGGCCAGTGGGGCTGCCAACCGGGCCGGGCCAGGCCGGGCCTGCCGAAGGCAAACCTAGGCCCAGTCCAGGCCCAGGCCCTAGGCCCAATAGCTAGGGCCGGGCTTGGGCCGGGCCCGGGCCCTTTTTTTTTTTCTTCTTGTTATTCAATTTTAAATTTCATCTCTAGGCAATATTCACAATTTAACGAACCTAATCTTTATCCTTTTATTTCATTATAAGTAATATACATATATATGTATGTATGTATATACATATTTATTTGTTAGCCATTAT
This sequence comes from Escallonia herrerae, assembly GCA_033070095.1. Taxonomy (NCBI): domain Eukaryota; kingdom Viridiplantae; phylum Streptophyta; class Magnoliopsida; order Escalloniales; family Escalloniaceae; genus Escallonia; species Escallonia herrerae. Next base: position 189,741 of record JAVXUP010000455.1, read on the forward strand.
ATTTTTTATTATATGTTAAACATTTTCATACTCTTCTTGATGAGCTTTATTAATAAAATCTTAACACATAACAATTTATATAGAAAAATAATAAATGTATTCATAGGCCCTCCTCCTTTTATCCGGACTTGGGACCGGCTGCTTGTAAACAAACAGGCGAAGTTACCTATTTTTTTATATATACGAAAAAATATATATCTTGCTTGTAAAAATTTATTTTATATATATGGAAAAAAAAGTATATTTTGTGAAAAAATTTATTCTTAAAATTTCTAACAATCAAAATAATAATGCATGTCTATCCAAAATATCAGCAATCAAAGATCAAGAAATCTGCAACGTCAACCAAAAGGATCAAAAGAGGAAAATAAAAACAAATTACCTAATCATCCAGAAGTACTTCAATATCCGAGTCACTGCTCTTCCTATCATCAATCGGTTTATCTTGCTCGCGGTATTTCGCATCAAGATAATCCTTCCAACATACACATAGCTCGAGCGACTCGGGGTTAAGACGACTCCTCCTGTCATCCAAAACCCTCCCGCTGGCTGAAAATGCCGACTCTGAAGCAACCGTGGAGGCTTGCACTGGCAGTACATCCCGTGCAATTTGGGATAAAGTTTTATACATGTTTTGATTTTGTTTCCAAAAATTTAACAAATTAAAATTAACCTGTTCTTGCCTTGATAAATCAGAATAATGATCAGTATTTGCATATACACCAATCTCATTAAAAGAGGAAAAAGTATACGAACCTGCCGAATTAGAAGTACCTTCACCTGGTAGTTGTCTTGCTACTAGATGTTCAAAGCCCTGAAGGTATGGCGCATAATACCTCTCAACAGTGGATGATGATGTAGCTCGCCCGCGCACGTCAGCAGAATTACGATAGACGTTGAACAAGTCCTCAAACCTCTTGCTCACTTTTGCTGTGAATGCGGTTGTCTCCTCTGCTGTGTAGCACATTAATTTCGATATCTCTTGTATCGAGGCGTTCACGCCATGCAACTTTAACCTAGGATCTAAACAAGTAGCCACAGTAAAAATAGCAGGCAGTTTACTCCAATATTTATTAAATTTTTGATCCATCACTTTTACTATTTCCTTAAAGGGTCCTATATATCTCCATTTTGTTAACATTGTAGCCATCTTCAGAATTTCTATTACAGCGAGAGGAGAGGTGGGATAGTACGTACCAGACAATAAATTGGTAGACGTGTAGAATACCTCCAAAAATTCAGCTAGGTATGTGGCCATCTGCCATTCCTCTTGAGTTGGCAAGCCGGCTGGGAACTGGGTTAGTAGAAAATGCGTATAGACTTCTCGGTATGCCAGAATGTGTAAAAGCATGTGGTATGTAGAGTTCCACCTGTGGACCACATCTGTAACTGCTCTCCTGCGAGGCATATTATATTGAACACACAACGTTTTAAATTGTTGTGTTCTCGGACTCGAGCTATTAACATACGCTGTCATACCCCTCATTTTGAGAAGAATATCTCCTGCAGCAGCTAAACCATCTTGAACAATTAAATTAATAATGTGACAAACACAGCGAACATGAAATAATTCACCATTAAGTACAGGTTGAAGCGTCTCCTTTAAAGCTGCAACAGCAACTTTATTATTAGAAGCATTATCAAAACTAACACTCATAATCTTATCCTTAATTTTAAATGTGGTGCATGCTTTTAATATAAGAATAGCAATGTTCATTCCATCGTGCGGATAAGGGAAGTGCTCGAAAGCGATGATTCTCTTGTGCATAACCCAATCTACATCAATCCAATGAGCGGTCACACAAGAATAACTAACAAAAGTATAAGGAGATTGCCAAATATCAGAAGTAAGACTAACTTTACCTTCAAATTTATCGAAATAATCGATAAGGCGTGCTTTAGCAGCATTGTACTGTCGGAGTGCATCGGATCTAGTTGTGTTTCTATGAACCTTTTTGTACAAAGGTTGAACGTATGTGTTCATATATCTAGAGTGCTTAGGATTATCGGCAAAAGAAAAGGCTTGTTCATCATGAATAACAAATTCAGCGAGACCGTCTCTTTGCTCTCGCTGATTATAAACAAATAACTTACCGTCAAAAGATAACTGCGTTTGGGTAGGTTCGACGTGGCCTTGTCGAGGTGCACACAGAGGGTAATGCCTGTTAAGATGTCCATTACCACTACCAGACGAAAATAATTTAGCGCAGTACTTACATCGAGCTTTTCGGATGCCGTCCACCGTAACTACATCAAAATGATTCCAACACTCGGCTTTCTTTTTTTCCCCTTTTGGACTTCTGGCTCATTACCGGAGGCATTGCTCGGCCCTTCTTCATCATGACCAGGCATATAGTAGCTTCGCCAACCGAGCTGCGTCCTTGACTATAATGCGGGGGGTCTTCATCAGGCGTGTATTCAAAATCTGGAATGTTTTGATTGAACTCCCAATTGGCTTGGGTATCTATCATACAGCCTGTACTCATTCGTCCAGGAACGAATGGTTGTGTTGGTGCTTGGATTGGTGTTTGTGATGGCCGTGGCGCTGGCGCTTGTGCTGGTGGTGGTGCTTGCGATGATGATGATGTTTTTCGTGATGACGATGCACGCCTCATTTTCTTCAATAATCCAGCCATATTTCGAGCTAAACTTTGTAAGAGTAACTAAATACACAAGTATAAGAGTAGTAATAAGAAATAACAATTAAAAGAATGAACGAGTAACAAATATTAGAGAGTTAGTAATTAAAAAGAATTTAGCAAGACTAGTAATTAATAAACAAGAGTACTAATTAGTAAATACTAGTAGTAATTAGCAAGAGTAGTAATTGGAGAGGAAAATAGTAGCAAAGCTTGTAGAAATATAGAATGTTTAGGTAAGAGAGAGTAAGAAGATTGGTGTGAAAAATTAGAGAGAAATGGTGTGAATTTATAGATTTTAGAAACTTCACAAAAGACCAAAATACCCCTACAAACTATCCGTTTATAGTTGTTGGGGAGGGTAAGAGTGTAAAGGAGTTGAAAAATATAGGTTAGACTAAAATACCCCCCAAACTAGCCGTTATATTGCTGTTGGGGGGGTAAAAGTGGAATTTTGGAAAAGGGGTGGAAGAAAGGGGGGAAAAACAAAAAAATTCAAACAAGTGGGGCCAGACCCGGGCCGCAGACCGGGCCAGATCCGGGCCGCAGACCGGGCCAGACCCGGGCCGACTTCGGGCCGGGCCAAACCCGTTTCCGGGCCGGGCCGGGCCGGGCTTTTTCGCAGCAATTGACGGCCTGGTCCAGGCCCAGGCCCCAAGCCCGCTGTGCTGGGGCCGCTACTGTTCATCGCCGGGGCCGGGCCAGCCCGGGCCAGAACCGGGCCGGGTCGGGCCGGCCCGTTTGACAACTCTAGTGGCACCGACCCCCCAGTGTGCGTCGGATCTCTGTTCTGTCTGTTCTTGGCCCCCTTCTTACTCTTGACGTCCCAGCCTGGATGCGGGCCCACCGATCTATCATATCCCCCCATACAGTTGGAGATATCCAATGTGGGGATATGTCTTCATCTCCGACATCGGGCAGCATCTTCTTCGTCCGGTCCCTTGCGTCGTGAAGCCATCGGCGGTAATTCTTGGCGATGTAAGAAAAGAAGGCCTACCACCCCAGTGCCTGCTGATCAGCCGAATCAAACGTGAACCCTTCCTACAAGGCATTCAATAACACAAATTAATTTAGAAAACAAACTCTAATTAAACAAATACTATCACAGGAAAAAATACTTCAAGGTACCAGCCACTCCTCTCATAGGGACTCCCTCGTAACGGCATCCCAGTCCTTCCAGTACAGGCGTGGCTCGGTGAATCGGCCCTTCACAAAAATGCCGATCTTCATCCTCGCCTGATTCTCCAGGATCCTGCCAAAGAAGTAAATAAATAAATTAATACAGTTCAAATAGAAATTAACATCCCAAAATGTACAAAATAAGGCATGATGTGATTTTATTTTACATACAGAGAAAGGTTGGAGGAATCGTTCATGCTAACCTCTCCATAACTGTTAGTGTGATGAATCTCAATCTATGAGTGTGTAATTTCACGGTTCGATGTGTGTTCATGGCTGCGACAATGGGCTTGTGTGTATAATTTAAATGTTTGATTATGTCGGGATGAATATGAGTAAAAGGGGGTGAGTTTCAGTGGATGGTTAAGGAGTTTGGTGCGTTTTGGTGTACGAAGAGGGTGTTTACAGTGACTGTGTGTTAGTGCGTGTGTTCAGTGTGTGTAGGTACGTGTTCTTGGATATGGGTTACGGGTATGTGAGTGATTGTGTGTGAATTGTATGTTTAAGTATGTGTTGGAATGTGATTAAGGTGGTAGAATGAGATTTTAATGATTTAGAGTGGATTAGAAGTGAAGTAGGGTGAGTTGTGAAGTGTTGGGCAATGAACGTGTCTCAGCTAAAGGTGGAAGAAAGTGTGTTTCAGGGTGCAATAGTGTGTGTATGATTTGAATAGTGTGTGTTATTGTCGCTAAAGGTGAAATTCATTTAGACAGTTTTTAATTGAATTTTCATAAATAGCTAGAGCCAAAATTAGATAAAATTCAAAACAGTAACCCCTAATAATTTTACGAGATCTATGCTCTGGAAAATTTTGGAAATTTTCGGAGTCCGTAAAGAGTGCTAAATTAGAGCACCAATTAAAGAACTTTATCAAATTATTTAGCACATCAAACCAAGATATTTTGATCTAAAAATTTTATGCATATCTTATTTTACTGATATGTTTCATATTATAAAATTTTAAACCATTCTCAGGCCGATAGGTATTTTTTGCAAAACTGGCCTTTTAGCGCTCGATCCGGACACCGGTTCAGGATTTTCTGGCAAAAATTTTTTAAAATACTTTCTAAGTCAAAAATTATATCAGGATGTTTAAAATAGAGTTTTAAGATATTTTTGAGATTTTTCCGGTTCTGGAAACCCCCAAGGATGTTTTGGTAATTTACCACCCCGAAGGGGTATTTTGGTAATTTTACCTATAAGAGGTATTTTGAAGTAAATTTACATACGGTAAGATTATTTCAGTGACTTCGCTTATGAAAAAGTCATTTTGAGAATTAAAGTGTAACGGGGTATTTTGGTAATTTGCCATCCCGAAAGGGTATTTTGGTAATTTGACCTAAGAAGAGTATTTTTTGCATAAATTTACATATGAGAAGCTTACTTCAGTGATTCTACTTACGGGAAGGCCATTTTGATAATTTAAGTCCGATAGGGGCATTTTGGTAATTTTACCTCTAGGGGCGTTTCAGTAATTTTACATACCCGGTGAGGGAAATTCATTTTGGGATTATGTGTGAGTTCGTATTAAGTTATAATTTTGTTCTGTAGGCTGTATTCTAATGATTCGATTATTCTGTTTAGGTTAAAGCTAAAGACTTTTGATTAGGATAATTTAGCTGCGGATCTAGGTAAGAGATTCTATCTGAATCTTGGGTAAGGACTTTCATCCGAACCCTTATTTGATAACTCGTACTTGAAAGAATGCCAAACTCTGAACTGTATATAGCTATCAGTATATTATTGCTCAGAAAACCCTAATATTGAACCTGGATCGATTATTTAGAAATTTTGTGATGCTCGCCTGTTATTGTGTGCTGAGCAGATTTGACAATTGTCTGTATCCGTTCTTCTGGATTGTTGTGCTTAAAACTTGATAATTATTCGTAATCATTTTTGTTGTTTATCTGTGATTTTTCTTCTGAAAATTCTGATTTCTTCTAAAAATTTCGAATGCTGACTTGTGTCAGTATGATTATTGTTATTGGAATCTGAATTAATTTCGGTGATTGAGCTTATGTTAATGCTCATTGATATTATTGATTTTTCTGTGTTGACCTAGGTTTCTATTCTGTGGGAAGGCGTAATAAGGGTGGTCTGAATCCTGTAGGCAAAGCAGGCTAGTACCCAAGTGGACTAATATTTTGGTACATCATGCATGTGTACACTCTGTTAGCATGTCGGAATGGCATTGCAATCGCCCGGGATCAACATTGATTTTTTATTTTCTCTGTTCTGTATATTGTTGTGACTGCTACGATAATGACTGAAAAGTATTCTCTGAAATAATTTGTGCTTGGGTTGAAATCCCTTGAGAAATTCAGTGTATTTTGAAAAGAGCTGTCTCAGATGATCTGTGTACGTTTGAAATATCTAGAGAAAACCCTGTTGTATTTTGAAGATGATCTTTTATTAATCGTTCTGGAACCCATCATGGGTATTATTGTCTATTGTCGTATATGTTTCTGTGAATTTCGATCATTTTGAGAATCATTGAGTTTTTGACCGTTTGAAATATTTTCTGGATCTTTGTCCGTTGGATTCTTGGAATCGTTTTGTAATCCTGTTGGTAATCCTTGTACGACCTTACTGAGCTCTCAAAAGCTCACCCTCCGTTTGATTTCTTTCTGCAGGTGACGATAAGCTGTAGCAGATTCGGGAATGGGTTAGAGTCTGTGTGAGCTTCCAGTGGGCCACCACTTCCGTGTAATGAGACCCCTCCGTGGGTCGGTACCTTTACCTTGGTTCATAAGGACTCGAGTTTGTAAAGAACTTAGGCTTTAATAATGTAAGTTTAAGCAGTCTTATAAGCCTGTATTTGAAGAATTGAAGATGTTGTCGAATTAAATGTTTTGAAGTATGTGTTAGTGAATAGATGTAACAAGTTTGATGTGATCCGGTAAGTTAACGACCTGGGATTTCGGGGTGGTGGAGCTCCGGATTTCGTGGGCGTTACAGTTGGTATCAGAGTAGTTCGGTCTTGTGGTATTTAGCGCTTAATTATATGATTCTGTAGACACAGACCCACAGAGTATAGGTAACACGATTCTGTAGAATCTTATCCTGGTTAATGAGAGTGGGGTAGGATGATGGTAATGTTAAGAAGTCTGCCTTTGACTAGTTATTGTTCTTTATACCCGTGTTGGTATAACACTGATAGTTGTAAATTGTATCAGTATGGTCAGCCTCGGAGCACTGGCAGTGGAGATAGTACGGAGGGCCTAGTGGTCCCTGATAGATGAAATTCCAATAGGAGTGTGTAAAGTGACGAAAGATTGAATTTGTTGGATATAAACTGAGAGATGAGGTCGATCAGGGTGGAAAGAGTATCGAAGGATCTGACTTATTAGAAATTGATTTATGTCATTTGGGAACCTTTTAGAGAATTATTTTGAACTGGTATTTTGCGAGATTTCGTGAACAGATGTGAAGCAGATTAAGAGTCAAAAGATGAAGTTGAGATGAGGTTTTGTTGCCCCGTTAAAATTGCGGTAAGGATGTTAGTGACGAAGGCAGGTAGATGCTAGAAGTCTGAGTGGGGGCTTAGGCCTGGACTGAGAGATAGAATGCTCCTAGCTCGATTGACGAGCAATATGGAATGTTTTTTTTTTATTTGGCATGTGTTTTGAAACAATTTAAGTTTGACAATGGAGGAAGGCGTGAGTAAACAAAAGGCAGATAGAAGAGAGATGAGTAAGAATTTTCCCTGAACATTTGTAAGAGCTGACAGTTGTGAGCAAAAATGTTACAGTTGGCACCGTGCAATGCCCTAGGTTAAAGGTCGGGGCAAAATCAGAGATTCAGGCCCACTTCGGTTCGGTGGTATTGAGACCTGGATAGAGTGCTGGAATTTTATCGAGGCATGAGATGGGATTTAGGGGAGCGCAGGATGAAGGAGCTCAATCAGCCCAGAGTACTAGAGTTGAACCATCACAGAGTTCTGAAGTTTGACCTACACAGAATATTGGTCAGGGTGGCGAGTCAGCTTTTTTTACCACCCATGTGGTAAATGCAAGAGAAGTCAAGGTGATGAATATGCTATAAGGTGATCGGATGATGTGTTAAGCAAGGCAATGTGAGATATTAAGTTCGAAACTGTTTGCTTGTGAGAAATAATCTGTTGATACCCATAACTAGTGTAAGAAAGAGTGGTATTCCTTGGTAGGAAGAGACAAGGTCAGTAGGGGCTGAGGCCCAGAATATCAGTTAGAATTTGTGTAATGTATGCTTAGGATGTTGTTATATTTGATGACGTAATGCCAGGTACACTACATGGTAATCCATTAGATTTTCATATATGGTTTGATTATGGAGTGTCAAGTACCTTTGTATCCTATACCTTCGTATAGTGATTGAAGGCGAAACTTTTCTGTTAGGAACTGATCTTATGATAGGTACTCCATCCGAGAATCCTTTGACTACTTCTACGGCTCTCTGTAACTTTACTATCCACCTAAGGGATGGAGATTTTTCTGTGGGTCTCATGATATTTATTGTTCGAGGTTTGATATCGTGCGAGACATGAATTGATTACACTCTAATCATGTATCTGTAAGTTGTTAGAGAAAAGTCTAGTCAAAGTTGAGTTTGTGATTTGATTTATGAGTAGGAATAGTGTTTTGGAAAATGACTGGTGTTAAGACCAAAAATTTTGGTTTAAGGGTACAAGAAGGGATTTGGAATTTTGTTCTGTCATCTGAATCATCCTTTGCATATTGAATTCAAGGACGACTTAATTGAATGTCAGCTTACGCTGAGACGTCAGAGAAGATGTCATTCATGCTGGTTCATCTTATTCCTTTTTGAGATATTTATCTGTCCCTTTGAATCCATTTGGACTTGATGAGGTAATATCTGACCCACTGGCCATGGGAAAGCTACGAATCTTATTAAGGACCAATAACTCCTTTTGATTTTGATTGCTCTGAGTCGTTGGGTTTTCTTTGCTTCGTCAGACCTATATCATCGTTTCTGTGTCCGTCGTTTCTTTTGGAATGTCCCATAATTCTGTTGTGAACTCCGAGAGCCAATATGTATAATTTTGTTAAAGATTTTTGTGTTTTAATTGCCTGATTGCGATTATTATTATCATTATTGGTATAGTTTCCCCCACCTGGACATGAGGTTAGGTAAATTCCTAAACCTCAGATAATATGTAAGCGAGAATAGACTCTGAGAACGTGGGTTAAGTGTGGATAAGCTATTCGAGAATTCTGTTTAAGATTGAGATCTGGGCTGAATACATGATGATAGACTGTATGTCACTTTCTTTTGGGAATCGAAAGGTTTTAAACATTTAACTGAAATAGATGGTTGAAGGATAAGGTTACGAGGTTCTTGTAAATAATGTGACTGTGAATCAGAAATGATGTAATAATTTAGAGCTTTAAACTTTAGTCGAAGTGCAAGACAAGTGAATGCAAAGTCATGTTTTGCATTGTGTTAAGAGAACACATTCATCTATAATGACTCTGGTAACAGTGTGGACCTATTTGATCCAAGGCACCAGAGTGTGCAACGAACTCATAGTACCTATAGTTTCTGTCATTCTGTGACGTGTACGCAGAATCGTAAGTATGTAATACATAGCTATGCTAAGATAACATGTCTCTCGATGATGAACTTGGCAGTAATTTGGACTCGTTGTTTTGAGGTATTAGAGTGTGCAGTGAAAGCCTAGTGGCTACAATTTTGTTGTCTGCTGTGAGGCATAAGTGCTCATGTGAATTGATTAACCTACCCAGGTTAGCCTTGGTAAACTGCAGGTCATGTCTGACCATCATTATATGCCTTGATCATAAAGTTCTGAAAATCTTTGTCCGTTGGATTCTTGGAATTGTTTTGTAATCCTGTTGGTAATCCTTGTACGACCTTACTGAGCTCTCAAAAGCTCACCATCTGTTTGATTCCCTTCTGCAGGTGACGATAAGCTGTAGCAGATTCGGGAATGGGTTAGAGTCTGTGTGAGCTTCCGGTGGGCCGCCACTTCCGTGTAATGAGACCCCTCCGTGGGTCGGTACCGTTACCTTGGTTCATAAGGACTCGAGTTTGTAAAGAACTTAGGCTTTAATAATGTAAGTTTAAGCAGTCTTATAAGCCTGTATTTGAAGAATTGAAGATGTTGTTGGATTAAATGTTTTGAAGTATGTGTTAGTGAATAGATGTAACAGGTTTGATGTGATCCAGTAAGTTAACGACCAGGGAGTTCGGGGCAGTGGAGCTCCGGATTTCGGGGGTGTGACAACCGCATTCAACGCGAGGAAAGCGTTGTTGGAATGCAAGCAGACCGGATCGGTCCAAAAGTATTGCCAAGCATTTTCTGCCTTGATGTTCAGTGACATGTCCGCAGTCGACAAACTCTTCTTCTTCATGGAAGGGTTAAAACCATGGGCTCGCATCGAGCTTAATAGACGTCGGGTGAACAACCTTAACGAAGCCATCATCGCTGCCAAAAGCCTTTCAGATTACAACTCCGAGCCACAGAGACCCCTCAGAGAGGAAATCCAAGCAGAGGTAATGGTGGCAAGAAGCCAGGGGTTCAAGTGCCAAACCAAAGTTGGGGCAGTAAAAGTAGTTGGGCGTCAAACTCTTCCACCCAACAGAAGAGTGGAGTTGGGTTCAAAGCCAAGCCTGACGCTAGCATCAGCAGAGAAGTGAATAAACCTCCTTTTAGGGGTTGCTTCTTGTGCCAAGGATCGCACGTGATCGCTAACTGTCCGCAGCGACAGATGATGAATGCCTTCTTTGACAACATTGGGCAAGTGCAACGTGGGGAACAATCTGGCTCTCAATCAAGGCATCCACCAACAGAGGAGCAAACAGACACACAAGATTATGAAGAGGAAGATGCCGTCGGGGCCTTTCCTCAGTGGTGTAATGCTGTGACAACGCAGGTTGGGAACCCCAAAAAGAGTTTGACTGGGGAAGAGCCTAAAGACATGCTCCCAAAGAAAAAGGGCAATGTACCAGGGAAAGGCTTGATGTATGTGGACATCAAGGTTAACAGGAAGGCCATCAGGGCCATGGTGGACACATGAGCTTCCCATAATTACATTTCTAGCACCGAAGTGGAAAGACTGGGTCTAACTCTAGAAAAGGGTGCGGACAGGTGAAGGCTATCAACTCTGCCGCACAGCCAGTAGCGGGGATAGCGAGATCTGTTTTGATCAAGATTGGCCCATACGAAGGAAGGACCAACTTTTCAGTAGTCATCATGGACGACTTTAAGCTGATCCTTGGGTTGGAGTTTCTGCGTGACACGAAGACCACAGTGATGTCATGCACCAACTCTCTGGCCATGCTTGGGAGTAAACCGTGTGTCATCCCCACTATATCTCCTAGGGCAGGAGAGCGTTCTATCTCAGCCCTCCAGTTGGAAAAGGGATTAAAACTGGACTAAACAACCTACCTTGCCATGCTACGGTGGGACGAGATCGAAGAAATATCGGGACCATTACCCAAAGACGTTAAAGTGATATTAAACGACTTTGAAGATGTGATGCCTGATGAATTGCAGAAGAAATTGCCACCTAGAAGGGCAATTGACCATGAGATCGAGCTTGTGCCAGGCACGAAGCCACCTGCCCGAGCTCCGTATCGGATGTCACAACCAGAACTTGCTGAACTCAAAAAAAATTGATGGAGTTGCTAGACAAGGGTTTGATCACTCCAGCGAAGTCGCCTTACGGTGCACCAGTCCTCTTCCAGAAGAAACAAGATGGTTCCTTGCGGATGTGTGTGGACTACAGGGCGCTAAACAAGGTGACTATTTGGAACAAGTATCCTATTCCTTTAGTCGCCAATTGTTTTGATTAGCTTAGTAGGGCAAGAGTGTTTACCAAGTTGGACTTGAAGTTTGGGTATTGGCAGGTTCGAATCGCCGAAGGTGACGAGGCGGAGACAACTTATGTCACCAGATACGGTGCATATGAGTTCCTGGTCATGCCATTCGGCTTGACCAACGCCCCGGCCACATTTTGCACCTTGATGAATCAGGTTTTGCGGGACTACATTGACGATTTGTAGTAGTGTATCTCGATGATATTGTGATCTACAGTTCTAGCTTGGAAGAGCATCTGAAGCACTTGAGGAAGGTGCTTACCTGACTGAGGGAGCACGAGCTATATGTGAAGCTGTCGAAATGCAATTTGGCCCAGACCAAGATTAAATTCTTGGGCCATGTGATAGAACAGGGTCAGATAAGGATGGACTCAGCTAAAGTTCAAGTGATACAGGAGTGGCAGCCGCCAACTAATGTTTCGGAACTGAGATATTTCCTTGGATTGACCAACTATTATAGGAAGTTTGTCCGAGATTATTCGAGAATGGCCCATCCCCTAACTGAACTTCTAAAGAAGAGCAAAGTTTGGGAATGGTCCAAGGAGTGTCAATCGGCCTTCTCGACTATGAAGCGGTCTATGTCTGAAGATCCGGTACTTGCTCTCCCCGATGTGTCGAAGTCATTTGAAGTTCATACAGATGCTTCTGACTTTGCACTAGGAGGGGTTCTAATGCAAGAATGCCACCCGGTGGCATATGAGAGTAGGAAGCTCAACGAAGCAGAACGTCGCTACACCACTGATGAGAAAGAGTTGCTCGCGGTAGTGCATTGTCTCAGAGTTTGGAGGCACTACCTGCTTGGTTCTAGCTTCATAGTGCGGACATACAACATTGCAGTGAGCCACTTCTTGAGTCAATCTAAGCTCTCCTCGAAACAAGCCAGGTGGCAGGAACTTTTGGCAGAATTCAACTTCATGCTCGACTACAGGGCAGGCTCAACCAACAGCGTAGCAGACGCCCTCAGCAGGAGAGCCGAACTAGATCATGTAGCATTGATGGCCATGAATGCTATTGTTAGAGCAGACAGCCGAGTTGCCATCAACATCGAAAAGAAGACCAGGAAGGCCCTTACCAGGGACCCGGTTGCCCAACAACTGTTGAAACTGATTGAGAGCGGTAAAACTCAACAGTTTTGGCAAGAAGATAGTTTGCTGATGGCCAAAGGAAGACGGGTATACGTCCCCAGAGTCGATGATCTGAGATGAACATTGATTCGAGAATGTCATGACACCCTTTGGGCAGGCCATGCTGGAGGAGAAAGAACGTTAGCTCTTATTTAACAAGGTTACTACTGGCCCCAAATGGGAGATGAAGTGCAAGAGTATGTGAAGACATGCCTTACTTGTCAGCAGGACAAGGTGGAGCGTAAGAATAAAGAATGGTTACTAGAACCGTTGCCGGTCCCCAAGAGACCGTGGGAGAGTGTGTCATTGGATTTCATCACTGGTCTGCCGAAGGTTGAAGACTTAGGCACAATTCTTGTTGTCGTTGATCGGTTTAACAAGTATGCGAGCTTTATTGCAACACCTAAGTATTGCTCAGCCGAAGACACGGCGCAACTTTTCTTTAAGTATGTGGTGAAGTATTGGGGCATGCCTCAAGACATTGTCAGTGATTGGGACTCCCGCTACACTGGAAACTTTTGGACTGAACTCTTTAAGTTATTCGGATCCCAACTTTCGATGAGTTCAAGTTATCATCCAGAATCAGATGGTCAGACAGAGCGTTTCAATTCCATGTTAGAAGAGTACCTCCGCCATTTTGTCAGCGCGACACAGAAAAATTGGGTCAAGCTACTGGATGTTGCCCAGCTGTGTTTCAACTCACGCAAACGCTCTTCGACAGGGAAGAGTGCTTTTGAGATTGTGAATGGACAACAACTGTTACTACCCCACACAGTAAACGTCCCCAACGCAGGAAAATCTCCGAGGGCCATAAGCTTCAGCGAAGAATGGAGACATAATATAGATCTAGCTGACTCCTACCTTGAGAAAGCAGCCAGAAGAATGAAGAAACACGCTAACAAGAATAGGAGATCTCAAGAGTTTAACGTGGGCGACAAAGTTATGGTTAAGCTACTGCCACAAGATCGCAAATTTTTAAGGGGAAGAGACTCTCGTCTTTTGCAGAAATATGAGGGACCCCTGACTATATTGAAGAAGATAGGCAAGATGGCTTACAAAGTTGATCCGCCTCATTGGTGGAGTCGCCAGCTCCATCCTATCTTTCACGTCAGCATGTTGAAGTCATTTTATGAAGACATAGCCGACCCCCCCAGGGGCCAAATCAAGAGACAAGGACTCAAACCCAAAGCGGCAGGAAAGCGAGTTGCCGAAGCTATTTTGAATGATAGAGTGATTACAGCATCCCACAAGCGCCATCAGGAGTACCTAGTCAAGTGGTAGAGACATATGGATGAAGAGAACACTTGGGAACGAGCAGCAGACTTATCAGCCTACACCGACAAGATTGAGGCCTACCACATGTAGAAGTTGACGAGGGTGTCAACAGCTCTAGTGGGGGAGAATGTCACTGGCTGCCCCTTGCACCCGCCTAGCACCGCGGCCTCGCGCCTATCTAGCACTGCGCCCTCGCGCCCATCCAGCTCAGCGCCCCCGCGCCCTTCCCACACGCGCCCATGCGCTCTCGCAAGTTCTTCAAGTCTCGCGCCCATGCGCCCGTCAAGTACAGCACCTGCGCGCCCAACTGCAGTGCCCGCGCACGTCAAAAGCCAACCGTGAAGATCTGAAGATCCAAGCGTGCGTTTCTACTCAATTTTGGTGGAGATCACCCTTATATATATTTAAGTTTTCCTGTAAAATTTCAAGTTATTTCGAGTTGTATTTATTTAAAAAGGGACACCATGACTCCTCGCACATAGTGACGTCTACTGCTGTCACTTAGGAAAATCCTCCTAATGGAACTATATGAGAGGTTATGTACACCCATACCCGAGAGTCCCTTTGTTTTAACTTACCTGTTTAGCTAGATTGCACACTGTGGATGCAAACAAAACCTTCTGAAAGTTGTAATGATGTTGTTGAAGTAATGAGAATGTTTGGGACCGTTTTGCTCTCGTGTTGAAATTTACTTCTTTGTGCACTGTTTTATACAATATTGATGCACTGCTTGCTGTATATTGTTGGGATTGGTTGGCGGACTCTTCTTGCAAGCGGCAAGTCGAGTGTCACACACGGTTTCTTTTGTGCTATCAATGACCACCGTGTGTCACAAACCCATGCTAATACACGCCAAACATAAGATAACAATGAAAAATATAACATCGCGTGACGAGACGACAAGTTTGCAAGATTGAAAAATATGATGTGTGTAACGGTTTGAGGAGACGAGAAATCTGCAGGTTCAATTATTCTGTCGCATTGCAACTTGCGCTGTTACCGTTCCCTTCATGTTATTCGGAAAGCACACACTCGCATAGTCCCTCACGCCTTTAGTACCTCTCTGTATGCGTATGTTTGGCCGTACCCTCACTACTCGCCTGAGCCTCTCTCTCTTCTATAATTCCGTTTCAACCGTACTTGGCTAAAAAAAACCCACATTCCAAAACCCTAATCCATACACGCACAATCTGCCAGTATGGACGACGGCGAAGGAGGCCTGAGCTTCGACTTCGAGGGCGGGCTCGACCCGGGCCCGACCCACCCCACCGCGTCGGTACCCGTACTCCCGCCCGACTCCACCCACCCTACGCCCAACGCGGCCGCTGCCGCCAACAACCCGTCCGCCGCGCAACCCGACCCGACCGCCAACAGCTACCCGGGCCGCCGGAGCTACCGGCAGACCGTGTGCCGGCACTGGCTGAGGAGCCTCTGCATGAAGGGCGAGGCCTGCGGGTTCCTGCACCAGTACGACAAGTCCCGGATGCCGATTTGCCGGTTCTTTCGCATGTACGGGGAGTGCAGGGAGCAGGACTGCGTGTACAAGCACACCAACGAGGATATCAAGGAGTGCAACATGTACAAAATTGCCCTAATTTTTGTCCTTTATTTAGTATATTAGACCTGGGTTTTTGCGTAATGTATTGCTGTTAATTGTTAATTTTGATAGCTTATGTATGGCGTTTGACTATTTTTATGTTTCTAGGATTTAGACGCTTTGGCTAGGATTGTGTAGAACGATACCAGTGAGGATATCAAGGAGTTTAATATGTATGTATCACATGCCTTAGTTTTAGTTTGGTGGTTGTAATATTGATCTAGGTTTTGCCTAATTTGATTGCTTTTAGTTTTTCATTTTGAAGAATTAGGTCAAGTAGTTTGCGTCTGTGGTGTTTGACTTTTTGAGGGTTTCTAAGATTTAGACCGTTTTGCTGGGGTGGTTGTGTAAGCATATTAATGAGGATAGAAAGGAACATGTACGTGGTACTTATTGCACGTCCTGGTTTTGGTTTTGTTCTTTTTAATTTTGACCTGGGTTTTGCTTTGTTTGATTGTTTTGATTGTTGAGTTCGATAAATTTGGTCTGCGTTTGCAGCATTTGACTTTTTGCGAATCTCTAGAATTTGAACTATTTAGCTCTGTAACGAGTGCACTGCCAAAAGTTGGGAGGGGACAAGAATTTTGAAATGTAAGGGGTTTTATACTCGATTAATTTGGCCGTGTTGTTTGTATTGGAGATGAAGAACCGATCTTGGTTTGGAAGAATCTATCATAATTCCAACTAATAAGAAATGAAAGCAGTTTTGCAGTTTATCTGTACTAACAGGATGGGATGGGCATCGGAATTTTCAGATGCTTACCTGCTTTGGAGCTATCCAAACACAGACAAAAAGGAATGGAAAACAGAAAGATGCATGCTTTTGTCCACTTATCTGAACCACTCAGAAGAGAAGATGTTCTGATGAACTTGGCATCACCAAAACGCTATCCAAATCGCATCTACAGAAGCACCGTATTTTAAGCTCCTCTCTGTTATTTGAGGTAGTCAGATATTGGATTAACAGCCATGGTGTCCTCCCAAGAGAAGAAATCCACCTCAAGCGGTTCTATTCTTGTGTAAATAGCCTCAAAAGGGTCGTAACCCTGAGACAACATGGCAAAAATTAACCTTCTTTATCATTCGCCTGGGTTATGGTGATCCTCATAAATTTTTATCATTTACAGTGGCGCTGTGACTTTTACAAAAGGGTGCTTAAGTTACGTGATTATGTGTTACAGTTGTGGTTTTTAATGTTAGTATAACATGGTTAATCACTGCTTCAGGCATCTGATGGGAAATTCTTGCAGGTACAAGCTGGGTTTTTGTCCAAATGGTCCTGATTGCCGCTACAGGCACGCTAAATTGCCTGGACCTCCACCTCCCGTAGAAGAAGTGCTTCAAAAGATTCAGCATCTGACATCCTACCCTTATGGCACCACGAACCGCTTTTTCCAAAATCGCAATGCTGGTTATTCTCAACAACCAGAAAGACCGCAACATTTGCAAGGCGTCAATGGTGTAAATCAAGCTGTGAGACCTACAACAACCGAATCCCCAAACGTGCAGCAGCAGCAACAGCAACAGCAACAACAAGCTCAACAGTCGCAGCAACAGCAACAGCAACAACAAGCTCAGCAGTCGCAGCAACAGGTTAGCCAGCACCAAGTACAAAATATGTCCAACGGCCAAGATATTCAAGCAAATAAAACTGCCATACCCCTGCCTCAAGGAATATCTAGGTGTGTTCAGAGTTCTAAGGTTTTCAATTAGACCAAGTAATTTGTTTCTTGTACCTTGATGTATACATGATTCGAGGTATATCCTCATATGTCAGTTGTAATTAGCATAGTTGGAGCTCAAAGTAGTAAACATACAGTTTACATACGTTTAGTTCTATACTCTTTGTGCTTATTTGTTAAATAAATCTTTTTCATCATGTTTTTTGCTTCCTTCTCTTTTTTCATCCTTGCTTTTGCCTAATGAACTTTTAGCCTAGATTAGTTTGTGGTAGCATATCAGTTGTTTGCACTTGCTTTAGTTATTCTTCTAATAGTAGGGTGTAGAAGAAACTGGATTTTCTTTTCTGTTTTCTCTGATTTCAAGGGGTTCCCTCCTCTTTTTCCTCCTTCGACATTTGGCTAAAACATTTTTGGACTCTATTGCATAATTCAGCAGAAATATGTGGTCTCTGAGGTATCAGTCATAAGGAAAGTCTGATGCATAGAAGCTTGCTTTAATTAATGTTTAACAGTATGGCTTGTGCAGCAATATAGGCTTGCATCCTTGCCTCATACCCAATGTTGGCAGTCACAGTGTCGCTCATACACGTTGTGGAAGCTCATTGATGGGTATAATCAGAGCAGTACTTCTGGGAATTGGAAGACCTATTCCAGGCGTTCCAATGCTTATCTGTTTACTGATTTGAATTAGCGTAGCTTAAGGGATTAGGTTTTGGCTTGCATTAGTGCATTGAACAGTCAGGTGTTTGATTGAGCAAGCAAACAGTCATTACCCATTGGTTATGTTACTTTCCTTTGTTACTGTTTGGCTTGGCCCATAAGCGGCCTGTGTGTAACCGAAATTTTCACAACTTATGATGGTCGCAAAGGTTGTTGTACTTATCAAAAGAAAAAGGTTAAAAGAAAAGAAAAGAAAAGGGTGTTGCGACGTAACTCTCTCTCTCTCCCTCCCTCTCTCTCTGCCTGCCTCCCTCCCTCCCTCCCTCTCTCTGTTATCTTGTTTCCAGGCTTATACAATAAGTACAAGTATAAGAGGAGCCTTCTATTTCCTAATTTTCCAAATCGGTGGAACTTGCTTTCTTGATGCCTTATTATGGTTTGTCCTATATGGATCTCAGATGGCATTGAACCAGGTGGATGCCCGTTTTGAGGCCTTTATAGTTCCTGCATCTATTTGGAAATAATGCCTTATTACACGCCTATATATGTGCTTTGGGGAGGAAAGAAACAAGTACATGCTCAATTAATATGTAGTCCTCGTTGGACCGGTTGAAATGTACAGTTCTCAAATTTTTGTTTGGTAATATGGAGTTATTTGAGGTTCTGTATTGTACATTTATTGGCACTTTCATCTTTTAACCCTGTGGAGTGTCGTTTCGATTCCCTTTTATGAATTTTCTTCCAATTTTTTGAACAATTGCTTTTTGCATGCATGTCGTGTTGGGAGGGTGCTTTGGCAGGGTCACTCTTAAGGGTCTTTTATCAGAAAAGTTATAGTATGTTTTAAACTGCTAGAGGTGTTAAGGTTTCTTTGTGTTCTATCTGGCGGACTTTTGCTCCTCCTAAGGTGTGCTTCTTTGAGTTGGAAGATCGTATAAGAAAATCTTTTTAGCTTCCATTAAATGTCACGAGGACAGTGCACCAGTTGAGGATGCTTTAGCATCTTTTGCTTACTACTAGAGTTGTTTTAAGGTTCCTTTGTGTTCTAAGTAGAAATGGGCATTGCTATGGAAGGTTTCTTTGTGGCTGTTTTAGTGCATCTGGTTAGAGAGGAAAGAAGTTAGTTTTTCGGGCACTATAAATGTTCGTACTGAGGCTATAAGGCAACTTTTTCGCACACTCTCATATCCTGGGCTATGGGGTAAAACGGTAGTAATAAGTATAACGCCTTTAGTCTGATTTGCTCTGCTTATGTAACCAGTGAGGAAACTTCACATGATGAGCTGCTTGAGTTACTAGGCAGGTTTTATTTTGTTTCATTTACTAATTTTATCTGTTACTTGTGTGTAGTTTTGAGAGTCGAGCCTACACTTGGGTGGCGTGATGCCCGGGAAACTTCTAAAAAAAGAATGATCATGCCTGTTAGTTGGCATCTAAGTTTGGTGCTGCCATTCTAGTTTTTCCTTTTCTTGGATTACTTTTCATTAAACGTAATGAGGATGCTTTGCCAGGGTGCTGTCTTATATCAGAATGTCCTAGTATCTTTTGCTTACTACTAGAGGTTTTTAAAGTTCCTTTGTGTTCTAAGGAGAAATGGGCATGGCTATGGAAGATTTACTTGTGTTGTTTTGGTGCATATGGTTAGAGAGGAAGAAGTGAGTTTTTCCGGGACTATAGATGTCCGTAGTGAGGCTACAAGGCAACCTTTTTGCACACTTTCCTTTTCCTGGCTAAAGTGTGAGACGGTAGTAATAGGTACAATGCCTTCAGTCTATTTGCTTTGCTTATGTAACCAGTGAAGAAACTTCACATGATGAGCTGCTTGAGTTACTAGGCAGATTATATTTTGTTCGGTTTACTAGTTCCATCTGTTACTTGTATGTAGTTTTGAGAGACGGAACTGCACTTCGGTGGCATGATGCTGGGGAAACTTACAAAAAAAGAACGATCATGCCTGGGAGTTGGCATCTATGGTGCTGCCATTCTAGGTTTTACTTTTCTTGGATTAGGTGCTGCCACTCTAGGTTTTACCTTTTTGTCAGGTGCTGCCATTCCAGCTTTTATGGCGATTCTTGGATGTGATTTTTCATTTCAACTGATAATGGGTTATGGTAATCATGAGCGTTCACAACTGCCCTTCGTTGTGGTTGACGGGCTGGAGCCCATAATTTATTCGTGGTGAGTGTTTCCTCATTTCCCTACCAGGGGAGTGGAACCTTTCCTGATTTTCGTTGCTGATGTACTGAGGAGAGTAGATTTCTCTTTCTTGGTATGTTATGCTCCAGGTATGCAGGTTCTGAGGCCGTCGTTAGATTCCGCTTGATTGTTTATTGTGATTTTTGTTAACTTCTTTGGGGTTTTTTGAGGTTATATCCTGTATCTTCTTGTGTAGAGGGGTTCACCGCCTCCGGCACAGAAAAAATCTAGTGGTATTTCAGTTTGTTCTGATGGAATCTATGACATGTGTACACTGATTATCCGATCTCCCAACTATTCTTTGAGAAGAGAAATGTTTTGCTGCTGATATACTTCTAATTTTATGCACGAAAATTTAGGTATTTTATAGTCAAAAGTTGCAACCGTGAGAATTTGGAATTATCAGTACAACAAGGAGTATGGGCGACTCAGAGGAGTAATGAGGCCAAATTGAATGAAGCATTTGATTCTGTGGAAAACGTTATTTTGATCTTTTCAGTCAATCGTACTCGGCATTTTCAGGTGGGTTGAGGATCTAGTCCTATGTGTTCTGCGAATTTGGGCTACCTACCTATCTGGACTTTCACTGTGTTGTTTGAGGTGTTGAGTTGTATCTGTTTATGGTTTTTATAGGGTTGTGCAAAGATGACATGTAAAATTGGTGGCTTTGTTGGTGGAGGGAATTGGAAGTATGCACATGGAACTGCACATTATGGGCGGAATTTCTCTGTTAAATGGTTAAAGGTACCTTTTTCTGCTGTATAGTCTTCTGGATTTTTTAAAGGAACATTGTCCTTGATGTCCTCAGACGATTCCTTTTTTGATCTGGAAACTGTATCACGGTTGCCATTTCTTTACTGAAAGTAATCAGCTTTATCTTTTTCGTGGCCTAAAAATTGTTGCGAATCTATCTGTCTGGAACATATAATGGGGTTCAGTAGTCTTCCTTTTTTTTTATTTTATCTTTCACTAAAACCTGGTGTATGATTACAAAAAACCTTTATCGCTATCAGCTGGTTTTAGCAGCTTCCCCATATTGGGCCTTTTCTAATTACTTGGACTTGCTGTTGCATAATAGCCTAATAGGTGTACTGATACTTTCACGGGGAGAGGTTTCCACATGTGTGAGAAAAGCACTACACTTGGCCTAAATGCTAATATATTAACACATTAACTTGTCAAATCAATCTACTTGCTGTCCTACGTTTTTTTTCCCCATAATTTAGGTTTAATCAGCAAGTTGGAGAAGCTGGTTTTCTGTTGTTGATTTTTTTCTCTCTTTTTGTAATTAATCTTTATAAACTAATTCTGATACCATACCACCATAGGACCTCTCTGTTTAGGTTTGCAGCCAGTTTTCCAAAACATTGGTGAAACTTTGGGTGTTGTTTTGTTCACTCTGTCAATGATAAAAACATACTATTTGTCCTTGTGTCATTAGGTAACTCACTCCCATCTATAGTCAGTTGGACAAGTGACTTTACTAGGATTCGAAAGCCTTATGCCTCTCTTGTCAAATACCATCTTAAGTAGAATTTTCTGGTACATTCTTTTCTGTAAATGCTTTTTTTGTCTATCCTGATTGCGTTATTAATGGGCTTTCTCTTCTCCTCTAGCCAGCTAAAGTTTTCTGTATTGCTTTTTATGGTGCATAAGCTATGAAGAAGACAATCTCTCTCTCTCCCTCTCTCCCCCCATCCTCCCTGTCCCTCTCTCCCCCTTCCTCCCTCCCCCGCTCTCTCCCTCTCTCTCCCTCCCTCTCCCTCTCCCTCCCTCTCTCTCTCTCTCTCTCTATCTCTCCCCCCTTCAACCCTTCCCTCTATTTTTGTGTTAGAACTCACGAGTGACTTGGCTACTCAATAGATCTTCTAAAAGTTAAGGCCATCATGTAACTGGGGTTCTGTTTTCCTTTTTCCGCATCATATTTTCTATAGTTATTTGTTTCTGTTTGTTTTATTTTATTCTTTTGGGTGAGTTTTGTGGATCATATTACATTATCTTTATGCCATCGTAGGTTTTCTATCTCTACCCTCAAGTCCTTATATCCACGTGTTGCAGCATGTGCCTGCTCAGTTACGTCTTGTAATCAAGGCTAACAGTAAAAAAAAAAGAATATGTAATACCAGATTTATATCCACGTGTTGCAGCATGTGCCTGCTCAGTTACGTCTTGTAATCAAGGCTAACAGTAAAAAAAAAGAACATGTAATACCAGATTTACCAACTCATCGATTTTACTATGAATCAGGAAATCGATAAACTAGAAAAGGCCTAGAGAAGATGAAGTCATGGAAGTATTTAGGGATATGAGTGTTAAATATTAGAAGAAGCCATCTCTCCCTCCCTCCATCTCTCTCTCTCTCTCTCTCTCTCTCTCTCTCTCCCTCTCTCCTCTCCCTCTCCCTCTCTCTCTCTCTCTCTCTCTCTCTCCTCCCCTCCCCTCCCCCCTCCCTCTCCCTCTTTCTCTCCCTCCCTCCCACCCACAAAGGGAACTTCAAATTTGACATTCAAGGTTTGTTGGTCATTCTTCGGCAATAGTGTCAAAGAGGTTGTTCCAAGTGTTTAAACTTGAGAGTTGTAAAGTTAACTTTTGATGCGACATGTTGAAGACATGCTGACCATATTTGAATACTAGCTAGAGATTATAAGGTTTTGCAAAAAGAGTGCGCTTGGTGGTGACGGGGATAAATATGTCTTACACATACCACTATGCCTGCGTGTTTGTTGGGGGCCAACTTACATACTAAGAACTATAACCTATCTGATCGGGCGTAGGATATGAGTGCGCATGCGCTAAGTGATTTTCGAGCTAGAAGTACAGTTATCAGAGCAGAATACACTAAGCTATTATTTTTATGTGTTTCATATACATCATTTAAGTGCTACTTGTTATGTGAAAATGGTGATTCTCATTGGTTACATAGGCCTAGACATTTTTACCGCATGGAATGTACATCTTTGGGTTCTACAGTAAGCATATACTTTTCGTATTACCCTTTTTTCCCCGTTCTGTGCATTTTTAAGCTGTACAAATTATTTGCCTTAAGAAATTTAATAACACTGCTTTCCGGACATCTTGTATTTAGCTTTGTGAACTATCCTTCCACAAAACTCGCTATCTGCGGAATCCATACAATGAGAACTTACCCGTGAAGGTACTCACTCTAGCCTTTCATGTTTACTGATTTCTTTTTGGTAGTGTTAATTGTTAAATATTCTCTTTCTAAAACATTCGCCTTTCCCTGTATTCTTTAGTTTATGACGCTACCATAGAGAAGTAAAAGTTCATAGGTTCTGTATAATTGGAATGCTTATAGGCAATTAGGGTTAAACTGGCCTTGAATTGGTAATGGGGAGACAGGTGCGGTTCAATCTTTGCCCATCTAGCTGAACGGTGATTGCAACTTAACTAAAATTTACTAACAACATATATGATTACGTCATTATCTAATTTGTCCAAACCTATGTTACATGGACTATTCAGAATGTGTGAAGTACCCGTGTCGGATACTTGACATTTGGACATGGGGGTGAGATACTTTTCCTACACGTCTCATAGGATAGGCTGCTGCGAAAATTATCTTATAGTGTTTCTTTTCATATGTTCGGCTTTGAGATGAAACAAGTTCTCAATTAAAACCATGTGCCCACATGAAATGCCATTTTACCATAGAATTACTTATAAGTGATAATAAACATAAATATTTTGTGGTGTCTCCGTGTCTTGTGTTTTAAAAATTAGACTAATCCGACACTTAGACACGTATCCAACCTGGACACTCTTACCGAGTCCATGTAATGTAGTCCCAAACTAGCTACATATAGCTACAGGAATCCTTTTCGCCATTCCACCTCTCAAAGTACATGTACTATATCCTCCAGCAATGGAGTCTTTTTTCACTACTACTTATGTTATCCTGGTTTCACCCCTACCTCGTCTTGCCCCATCAACTTGGCACAAAGCACTTCTTCTTACAGGGCATCTAAAGGCCTACTCTGGATATGACCAAACCATATCAAGCGATGTTGATGCAGTGCAAAATTCAGGATTCGGGGGGATACTATTTCTATGAACCTGGACTAATTGATGAGGTTATCTACATAATCTACAAAATATATTACTCCTTTCGTCCCACATAATTTGATCGACTTTGACTTGCACGCAGATTAACGATTCAAGTCATATATTGTGTGTTTCCCATTCTACCTTTTAGAGAGATGAGGCAAAAAAAGTGGGCCAGGAAAGAGAAAATTGGTTAGTGGAGTATTAAACGTGGAGGGAGAAATAGAATAAAGAAGTGTTAGAAAGTGGGCCAAGAGAGAGAAAGTGAGTTTGTTGAGAGTTTAGTGTGGAGGGAGAAATAGAATAAAAAAAGTGTAAGAAGGGTGAATATGGAAAAAAAACACCTATAGAATCTTTTTTAATTTGGAAAGTGAGCAATTTTTGTGGGACGGCTCACAAAAGAAAGATGATCAATTTATGTGGGACGAAGGGAGTAGTACTTTTGAACTACAGTAATTTATTATGCTTAGTAATTAGTGTTTATGCGTGTATTTAGTAAGTTCATGTACTTTTCAGTTCTTGTATTGATTGAAAGATCATGATGTGTGGAAGTGAAGAGTCCGAGGGATGTAATATTGCTAGAAATATATGTAGAATTACAAGGTAACAATAATGTGTAGATTGCTTACGCTTTCTTCTGCAAATTTGTATGTACTTTCATTATTAAGCCAAACTTTAACTAACAACGTGCTTAGCTCATCCTTACCTGTTCAATGGACTGTATGGTACATGTGGATCTGTATCCCTTGTCATATTTTCTTTGTGAATGAGTTAGCTATTAATGCTAATGTATTGTCCATGTAACTGCAGATTAGTAGAGATTGCCAAGAGCTAGAGCCCTCTATTGGCGAGCAGTTGGCTTCCTTGCTTTATCTTGAGCCAGATAGTGAACTTATGGTAATTCTACATTTAAATAGTTTATTACATGCTAGAGGTGTTACTTTCAAAAGTTACATGCTATTCCTACTTTATGGTGTGGGACATTGAAATTGTTTTCTTCATGAGGTAAAGAATGGCTCAATCTGTATTTGTTATGAGCACTTTTCATTGCGAATTTCAAGCTTTCTTTCATGCTTTTGGATTACCATCTTTATCCACAAGCATGCTTATGTTATCTAGAATGATTTTGAGATGATACAAATGTGCAAGGGGGTGAAACATCTAAGCCATCAATCTTGATACCATACTATACCGGCCAATAGGTACTAGTTGGGCAGAAAACGGTATGAACAACAATCTTATTCATAATGTTACAGATACCGGTCTTTACTGGTTGTATTGGTCTATACCGGTGTGTACCGGCCGATTTTGGCAGATTCCGGTTCTTCCTTTTTTTTTTGTTAAGTAGTCTTATTGAAACTCGTTTGTCATCTTTTAGGATTTTATCTTACACCGTTTTGTTTTTAACTTTACAGTTAACACTAATTAAATTACTACCCTTGCATGTACGAAACTGCCCTGCTTTCTGATCTTAAGAACTCAAAATGGAAGTCATCCGGATCGACCAATAAATTTGTAACTGGCACCTTCAAAGCTGGATGACCAGGAGGATGTTTTAATATGTCAATTCACTTGAGCCACTTCCATATAGTCCAAAGGAAAAAGTCACGGGCCTCACGGGACCGGCTACTCCAAGGGAAGCATGGTCTTCCCATGTCATCAGTACAAGAAGGCGGACATTTATTAAATGTCGGTTGGAAGATTAACCACTCGCCCAATGAACACACAAAGTGCTTATAATCACATCTAATTTCAACATGAACAAATACGAAGTTAGTCATGGTTATCCTTCTCACTTCAAAACTTAAAGCTTTTACGCCAAAGGGAATGTGAGAGGGGCTAACTCAGTGTTACATAGTTCGTGGTTCGCTTTGGTAAGTCTTACGGGGTTCGAGTAGATGGTGCGTCCATGTCTTGGTTCACTATGCGTGGGGGGTCGGGATAGTCAGTTCACTATCTGGGACATGTTTGAGGATCGCTTCTTTGGTTCGCTTTGGCAGGATTGAAAACATAGTTGTATGCAGTTTCACAGAGAGAAAAATGTCTATCATCTTTCTCAACAAGAAGCGTAAAGAGGAACAAGAGAATGTAAAACTCTCGTCTTCTTTTGTTTAATTTTTATTAAGTAAAAGTTGAGTCGAAGACAATTATATGGAAGTTGGGCCAGCACAATTTTCTGTTCGCCAGATTTGGAGTACCAGTACACCCAAGTACCATCTTTTGGGTCACAAGTACCGGACGCTAGGGTTAGACGGTATTAGGTAACTCTGGGCTAACTATTTTTCTTTGTAATAAAGGATTTTTTTTTAAGTTGACTTATTGGCTGTCTAGTGCTGCCGATTGTGATCCTCTTCCGCTAATTAAGTTTTCTGGGATCCTGCTCGTGCTTATGTGCTGGAATTCAGAGCTGCTTGGACGGGCTCCTATAACTTCAGCAGTTGTATAGAGGGTGTCAGGGTGATATAAAATATGTGCGTGAAGCATGTTTATGAAAGTCAATGCTTGATGCTTTTATTAGCTAGGGGATTATTGCGTGGTAAGGCAGCATCTTGTTTGAGGCTCCTCTTTCTGCAAATCCAGAAAGGTGCAAGAAGGTTGAGGTCTGGGAGTTGAATTCGGGGACAGAAATGTTATTCAGTGCATAGTCTGGCAATCGCTTCTCAGTGGTAGGATTGATCGGCTCGAGGCTTTGGAAAAGAATATAATCAAAATGTAGCCCCTATTATTTAAGTCCTCAGATTTTGGTGGACAAAAATGCCCTTAGTGATCTAGATGCCTGCTTCTCTATTCGTTTTCTTTCAGTACCTAGTATGAACCAACATGACAGATTAAGCACAGCTCGGTCATGGCACCTGTTACTCTCCTTACCATCTAGAGCCTGTCGACTTTCTTCACAGCTCAGCACGGCAAACTACACCTTTCCACAGCATGATCGGATCAATTCACATCAAACCTTATTTTGTTGGACCCAGATTTTCACTCTACATCTAAACATTTTGATGCCTTTTCTTTCTCACTCCAGAAACAGCAATTGGAGTAGCCATGGCCACCTCTCCCTGCCAGCATCCACGACAAATTACAACGGCGCCTAGGGCGCCACCTCTCACCGCAAAAGGCAACCACCATTAACAATGCATAAAATCATAGCTTCATATTTGGATGACATTCATTTTTCAATGTCAACAACTGCTACGTTCCATTCACGCATGACATGGGAACCAAGGCAAATGCATGTTCAATTGATTCTATACAACCTTATTTTATTAGAGGGGTGGCAAAAGGGGTAGGAGTGGTCGGCGGTTCTGGTAATTGATGAAGGTATGAAGGATAATGTTTTAAAGGGAAAAGTAACTCGGGAGAAAAAGAATATTTGATGGTTAATGGCATTTGTGTCCGTCAAGATTTGCAATACTTAAATTGCTTTGGCAAAAGACCATATTCCTGTGACAATGGGTGGCTGCCGATTGAAATTAGAGATTTATGTTGTGGTTAAAGAGTTTGATTGAAAGCAACTATAAAATGTTGAAGAAATTAGGGTTTTTGAGCATCATAGTCCCCGACGGTATCCTACGAAATGCTGATACACATGCAGAGCAAATTTGAAACCAGGTTCATTTAGTATTTCCCGTGAGCTTACCCTAAGGGCTTTATTTCCTATTCTAGCTTCAAATAACTTCACTGAGATTTGAAACTCAATGTTGTCTGGTCGCAAATGGACATTTGCAAGTTTCCCCTAAACCTCCATATCTTGGAATTAGTTTAGGTTGCTCTACTTTTGTCGAGCTGATCCCTATCTAAAGCTAGAGAACTAACAACTTCTCCAACTGTCATCTGGTCATCCACGTTTGATCATGGATGGTGCAGATTACCCTTTTTGTTAACTTCCCCCCATCTTAGTAGCGTTTAGGGCTTCTCCTAGAATGCCCCTCGCGCCACGAATCGAAGGGATCATATGTACGGAAGGCACTCAAGAGCAGTTTTTTTTTTTTTTGTGGGGGGGTTGGGGTGGGGGATGTAATAGACAGATTCAGAAAAAGAGTGGCGAAGCGAGAAAGAAGTAGAAGAAAAATCGACAAGTCGAAGAAGATAAAGAAGAATTGGAAATATTTCGTCGCAATCTTCAAGACGCCTCATCTACAACTGGCCTCCTTTTGTCGCACCTATCAACCTCTTAGTTTCTTGCTAGTTATCAGAATCGAACCGGACCAGCCGGTCGGACCGAAATGTTGAGTTCTGCCGGTCCGGTTCTGCAGTTGAACAGGATAACGTGGCATAAACTGGCCAGGTTCTAGCATCAAACTGGCCGATTGCACCCGGTTAACACCCATGGACACGTTTACATTTGTAAAAATACTCATTATAAAGTTGTTAGCTCTAGGGATTGAACCTGAGATGTCCAGCATGAAGTTCTTATTGAGCACATTTGTCACTTGACTATTGGCAAACAACAAAGCTAATAATAATATTAACTCTTTGATTTTACACTAGTTTTTATCAAATTAATCATTTTTTATTTACTTTGGGGTCAAAATTAAAGATCTGAGGACTCATCACAGTAGTTATCGTTCATTATCATGTATTATTAATCAAGTAAATTTTCGAACAAGTGAACAGTTTACCGGTGCCTTCACTGGTTAAATGATCGGTCTGGTTCTGATAAATATGCTTTCTAAATGTTCGAGCCTAGCCCCAACACTTCACTATACCGCAAAGAACCCCCACAAGCTGAATATGCGAAGTAAAACAATTTGGTATTTCTGAAATCACACGAGGAACTTTGTATTTGGGAATTACTGTTAGATTTATGTCATACGCGACTCCATCAGGGTGCACACTTTTGGCGGGTCATAGATAGAGGATAATGTTAGTGGAAATATAACCTAACCAACAACGAGAATTTTTTAGCAGAGAATTCTGATGAATTCTGAAAAGAAGCTCTCTCTCTCTCTCTAGCTTTTCTCTCTAGGGTTTCCAACTAAAAAACCCTAGGATCAGCGGTGCGGTTTGCAAAGGGTAGGTTCTAGTGTCCACCCTGACCGCCGAGAACACGTGGTGACATGATTGGGAGATCGTGGAAAGACAATGCACTAAATTAGGTAGACTGAGTCCGGTTTGTCGTGGGTTTCCGATTCCCTTCCCTTCGATTTTTGCAGTGTAAGTTCTAAAAATTATTTACATTTTGCAACTTAACTGTTATTGATTATTAAATTTAGCATATCTGCTAGAAATGTTCATGCATGACATTTTCTCCCCAAGTTTGAGGGGGTTTTCGTAAACACTATCATTATAAGAACAAAATTTGACTTCAACTTTATAATATATACTTGATTTTACAAATTGTAAACCTTTGTAATAGTAAGTTTATTACTCCCTCCGTCCCTTAAAATTGATCATCTTTCTTTTTTGGGTCGTCCTACAAAAATTGATCACTTCCAAATTTAAAAAGATTCTGTATGTATGTTTACATATTTACCCTTTTTATACTTTTTTTATTCTATTTCTCTCTCCACATTTAACTCTCTACCAACTCATTTTCTCTCTCCTGGTCCACCACTTTACACTTTTTTATTCTATTTCTCTCTCTACATTTAACACACTACCAACCAAATTTCTCTTTCATGACCCACTCTCTTCTCCCCTCTCTAAAGGGTAAAATGGAAAAAACATACAATTCATAACCAAAATCCTTAATATGCGTGCGAAGTAAAAGTGATCGATGTTTTAGGGACGGAGGGAGTACAAGTAACATTAATATATTTTTTGGTTGAATGGTTCCCTGCAATTATTGGACAAACTAAGGCAATATTTTTAGTTTTTGCACACAGACACACATGTATACGTATACATGAATTTACCGATAAATATCACGTGCATTGCACATGAAATAGTGATTCCAACATGAAATGTCGCTGCTTTTTTAGCTAATTTTAAACGTGAATTTCTTTTTCTTTATGTTGGTTGTGAACCATTTGCCAATTACGTGAAATTAATAGTCTATTTCAGAGGAAACTAAGAATTGTGAATATCTAACCACTCCATGATAAGAACTCAGATCGTGTTCTTGCGCACTTGTAGAGCTTGGTGCTACTTTTAATAAAAAGATCTGCTACTTTTAACACCAATAATCATCATACACATAATAATTTAATTCCTATTACCACATTAACTGGACTTGCTAATAGATTTTGAATATTCAAATGATTGAGAAAAGGAGTCTTATTAACACGGTCGATGGTAATGTAATCATTGTAATTTGAGAGATCTAAGCTTGTGAAGGACAACGTTTTGGTGTTCACTTACCAGTAGATGTCCGCTAGTGTGTTCTTAAGTTTCCATAATTGATTTAAGTTTTTTGCACTAGCAAATGTATATTATTTTGTCTATTCGACCTTACTAATGATTACTGAACTATACTTAGAAAACTACTCTTCAAGAACTTTGCTAATAAGTCGCTAGCAAAACTTATCTTAGAATCCCAAGATCAAACTTGGTTCTGTACAAGTTGTTAAATTGTGAAGATCCTATAACTCGGTTATCTCCTATTGTTTGTCTGTAAAAATCTCAATTCGAAAAAAGAGAGAAAAAAGATAGAAACTTGGGACAAAATTCTCAAATTTAGCTAAGGGTAAGAATACCAAAAGGTACATACCTCAAAAAAGTAAGTTTCTAGCTACTTGGTTTTTTAATCAACTTTGGCAGAGTATATGGGGTATCTAAGGTTCGTAAACTAAATAGCTTTTGATAGGAACTTTTAATTAAATGTAAAAAAAAACCTTAATTTTAGCTTACTCCAAAATTCAAAAAGGGTGTTTTAAGAATAAAGGCTTAAGGTAGAACACCCTCAATTTCTATGGACTGTATTACTCAAAAAGGATACTTTAACGAAAGATGCTTAATACTCTACTCAAAGTCAACAAACTCTTAATTTGAAAAAGGGTATCTTCAAAAATGTTTAGCCATTTTCATATGTAGTATAGAGATGTATATGGAAAACCTGTGCATTTCTGGGGAGAAAATTCTTTCACCTTTCCTTTCAAACACTAAAGTTGGGATTCTAATCAACCTTTTTTTACTAGTAGAACAATCTTTGGATTCGTTCTGTTCTGATTAAAGGATCTCAAGTGTGCCTATTAGTATGGAAAATAACAAAGGGCTCTACCAAATTTTATGTTACTTAGAAATGTGAAACCCTCTTGTCTGACTGCTAGAATATTCGTGAATCTTAACCATCAGAAATTGTGTTAATTTTACCATGCTTATTACCACATAATATAAAAAGAAGTATGTCCCCTTGTTATGTCATGTCATGGTTACATAATTTAATTGATGACCTGTGGAGTTCTTTCAAGAACTCTTGAGGATCCAGATACTATGTCTGCCTTTGGCGTAAATTTGTAGTTCATCTGCTTATGTTTGGCTTGTGCACTGGACGCATTTGGTAATAGGACATCTGCTAGCTCCTAGTATCCGGTGCTTGTTTTAGGATCATAGTTACAGATTCCGCTCGTTGCATTAAACTAGAAATTTTCTAGTACAATATATGCTTCATATTTTGGAAAATGAGATTGTCCCGTTTCTCCATTATGGGTTCATAGTGTTTTGTAATATGTTTGCATGATCAATACGTGGCTTGACAGTAGTCATTTAGTAGATCCTTCCGAGGGGATCTCAACGTTGTAATTTCAGTGTTTTGTAGCTACATATTTTAGATGTCCAAGTATGGTAGGATTCACTCAGTGGATCGGAGGATGCCACTAATCGCAACATGCCCTGAACTTTGGAGTAAAGTTAATTGATTTTTTATGTTCTTCTAGGCTATTTCACTTGCAGCAGAATCAAAGCGAGAGGAGGAGAAGGCCAAGGGAGTTAATCCGGAAAGTGGGGCAGAGAACCCTGACATAGTCCCATTTGAGGACAACGAAGAGGAGGAAGAGGAAGAAAGTGATGAAGAGGATGAGGGTTTTGGCCAACCTTTTGGGTTAGCAGCTCAAGGCAGAGGAAGGGGGAGAGGGATGATGTGGCCTCCTCACATCCCTTTTGGACGTGGGGTCAGGCCTCTGCCTGGGATCCGGGGGTTCCCCCCCATGATGGTTGGTGGTGACGGTTTTTCTTATGGAGCAATGACACCCGATGGTTTCCCCATACCTGATCTTTTCAATATGGGTCCCCGTGGTTTTGGTCCATATGGGCCAAGATTCTCTGGCGATTTTGCAGGCCCTGGATCTGGTATGATGTTCCATGGACGGCCTCCAGCCGGTGGATATGGAATGATGATGGGCCCGGGCCACGCCCCTTTCATGCCAGGGATGGGTGTTGGGACTGGGCCTGCTGCAAGACCTGGCCGACCTCTTGGTGTCCCCCAAATGTTTCCACCACCGCAATTGCAGCCCTCTCAGAACTCAAGCCGGACTAAGAGGGACCAGAAGGTGTCGGCTAATGATAGAAATGACAGATACAGTGCAAGTTCAGATCAAGGCAGGGCTCACGAGGGCGGTGGACCAGATGATGACGTGCACTATCATCAAAGAGCAAATCCTCCACAAGAGGATCAATCTGGTGCTGGAAACAGCTTCAGAAACGATGAAAGTGAAAGCGAGGATGAGGCACCGCGAAGGTCAAGACACGGGGAGGGAAAGAAGAAGAGGCGAAGCTCTGATGCAGATGGTACAACTGGCTCTGATCAATAGATTTAGCTATACCTCTGATGCTCATCCGAAATGTTAGCATGCTATTAAAGAAAACTTTTAACAATTTTTTGTATCATCCCAATGTCACTTGTACTGTTAGCATGCCATTAAAGGGTAAAATATGAGGACCTGCATTTAATTTTTCTTTTTTTAGTTGTAGGTCAGGTGTTCTAAATTTGTTAATCACGTATAACATTACAACCAAGTATAGGACATGATTTTTGCTTGTTCACTAGGCACTTGTAACATATAGAACTTGCTTAAGAAGCGAAGTAATTGCTGGAGCAGTGAGGCATGAAATATACTATTTGATGATATGAAGTGCATCTTTCCTGTAATCTCTTCCTTCAATAGTTTGATTTTGCGGGTTGTGCCTTGCGTCTATTTCGTTACCACATAAACGCCCTAGAAAATGAAGGGAGAACAACACTGAGAAATCAGCATTGAAGTTTTATTCTTGGGGAGAATTTAAGGACTTCATTGATAAAAGGTAGGTTTTATGAGGGAGGGTAACTTTGCCCTGCACCTCTGAATTCCTCATATGGACGCTTGGTGTACAGCTTCACGCATTCCAATTGCAGTGATAAATATGCCAAAGAGCAAATAATCTGCATATCAAAATAAAGAAAATGGTTAAGGCAACGCCTAAATAACTCTGCCCAATCCCAATAGAGGCCAAAACATTTTACTGGCAGTAATTATCCACAACCCCACCTAGCTCTAAGCTATAAAATAAACAACATACAACCTGATCGATTTCAAACAAGAAAGCCATACAACATAATATGATCGACCAAAAAAAAAAAATAACCCCTCTGAAAGAAACAAGAAAGATGCACGTAAAAGACCGCCATAGGCGGCATGAACGAGAGCGAATCCATGGCCCTAGCTCCACCCCAACAAGTCACACTATCGCCACAGCAGGAACTCTGCTGCTATAAAATCAAGAATCTGCCATCGCCACTTCAGAGCACCATTAATACCTCGCCACAAAAAAGGAATCTACAACAACTACTACAGGAGGCTATAACCGAAGCAAAGAGGTCCAAAGTATCTCTCACCCCAAACCCACCCCCACCTGCAAAGAATGGCAAGAAAAAAA
This sequence comes from Escallonia herrerae, assembly GCA_033070095.1. Lineage (NCBI taxonomy): Eukaryota > Viridiplantae > Streptophyta > Magnoliopsida > Escalloniales > Escalloniaceae > Escallonia > Escallonia herrerae. The sequence goes on from JAVXUP010000455.1 coordinate 223,783, forward strand.
AAAGGAAATTGTTATCCAAGTGAGCACCCCCCCCCCCCCCCCCCGCCCCCGGGGCATCGAATAAGCAGAAGTATGAGTAAAACCTTAGCTTCTCACGTGCCCTTATTTGGTTATTGTTGAATTTCAAAACTACCTCTGTGACTGGGGGAGGGGGTAGAGAGAGACTTTTTGTTTGCTTTGTGTTTTTCATGGTTGAGCCACTATTCCAAGTTCGGTTTATTTCTTCTATTAGCTACACTAGCTAATGGACCCGTGCATTTTTTCTCATCAATCATGACCTTTAGCATAGTCGATTACGTTTTAGATTAAACAAAAAAAAAACACTAAGGTAATGCATATATACATGATATGCGTAATAATTGATTTTAATTAGGTATACAGATTTCTTGATGTATTAGTTTCCTACCTAAGACGATTAGAATTATATTAAAGAGAACTGTGTAAAATACTAAAAAATACATCTCATTTTGGTGCATCAATATGCTAATATATTATAGTAGTCTATCTAAAACTACTGTTATAGCGAACCGTCTCGAAAATTTTCTAAACCTGCGAAGGCCTAGGATTCGGAGTCGCCATCTTATTTATGAAAATAAAGAAAATATTAAGAAAAAAACCTTAAAAATACTCTAAGATGCCAAATAAGCTTCTAATCTACTGAAAACATAAATGATGAATTCAGGACTAAGTTGTACGATTAGAAGGTGTGAGGCACCTGCCATATCCTTTTAGTCTCTACTTTATTTCTATCAGTTTTTAGCTTTTAACACATAAATATGTGATCAAACAAAACCTAATTCTAATTGTACATTATGGTTTGAATTCGACAATAGGGGTCAAATGATCTATGTATCTAGTCAGACAAACCAGGATCAAAACCATCGTAGTTCGACTAAGCCTTACGAGTGTCAATCTATATTTTGATCTTAGACTCGAACTAGGAAATGAAATGACTCTTTTTGATCAGTTTCGTGTAATGAAAATGTAATCATATGGATGGGAAACACTCTAGAAGGTGTTGTCTGAAACAAAAAAAATTTTCAACTTTTTGTCCAGTTTTGAAAACCGAAAAAAAAAATCGATGTTTGGTTCACAGTTTTTGTTTTTTTTTGTTTTTTCCCTTCAGTTTTATAAACTAGTTTTCTATATTAGGCTGTTTTTGAAAACTCTAGTTTAGAGTTTTTTGTTTTGGTTTTTTATTTCAGATTCAACTTTCAAACTTCACTAAAAGTAAGTTGTCGCCACCTGTCACCATCGCACCGTTGCCATCGATCGCTGTCGACAACCCTGGTATCCAGACCAGCGCTGCCACCCCAACACTGTCGTCACTCACATTCCTGCCCCACCACCGCACCGACAAATGTAGCCCCCTTAGCATATTTGCTTCACCCAACTCCACTAAGCATCACGACTCCCTTGCCCAACCATCGCACCGCACCAGATATCTGCTTACCGTTGCAGCCCCACCACTACATATGTGATACCCTGAAAATATCAAAAATTGATCTAACCATGCATTAGATTAATTAAAGGGGTTATTTTTTTTTATTACTAGCATTATTTTGGTGATAATTAAGTGTTAGGAAGTTAAATAAGGGGTTAGTGTGGCCTTGGGATCAAAACATAATTTTACTGAAGTAGTGGGGTGAAAATGCAAATTTGAAAAGTTAAGGGGGCAAAATTATAATTTTGAAAAAAAAAGGTGATGAGTGGCATGAAAGGTATCTGGAAGGAGGAAAAATTTTAAGGATTGAAAGCCATATCTTACTTATAAGAGGTGACTAAGCATTTTGTAAAATAAATAAATAAAATAATGTGGACTTAAATTAAAGGGGGGAAAGAAAAAAAGGAAAAAAGTGAACCGTGTCGTGAAGAAAAACAGAGAAGGAAGAAAGAAGAGAAAAACAAAGAAGAAAAGAGAAAGAGAGAAGAAGAAGAAGGAGAAGGAAGGAAAAAAAAAAGCTATCAAACCCTAAAAAGGGTAAATCCCTCTCTCTAATTGAATTGCTTAGATCTATAAATTATGTGTGTTTTCAGGGGGATGATGTGCTCTATGTGTTGGGGGGGGGGGGGGGGGGGAGTGAAAGTGGAAGGGGGAAAATGGAAGTAGCCGTGGGGAGGGCTGCTGAGGTGCGCGGTGAGTGGGCTAGTGCCCTGTGGGTGCGTGAAAGGAGGAAGGGGAAAGGGAGAGGAAGAAGGCAGCAGCAGCCGGTGCTGCTGCCATGTGTGCGCAGGGGGCGGTTATCGTGGAGGAAAGGGGAAGGGGAAGGGGAAGGTCACGGGGGTGTTGGTAAAGGTAAGAGTGTTGTGGGGAGGTGTGGGTGTGTTTATAATAAGATTTGGTGGGTGAAGGGAGGTTGAATGCCATGGCCGTGAAGGGGAGGTGCTCGACAGTGAGGAAAAAGAAGAAGTGCAAGTGGTGAACAGTGTGTGTTTGATTCAAAGTTGAGTGAATAGTAGCTATAATCGTCACAAAAAGTGGTAGGCTTAATTCAGTCCATTTATCAAATTTTAAAAATAGCTCAGGATAGATTTAGGAAAAGTATAAAAAAGAGTTCCCGATTATTTTTATGAGATCTATAATATGAAAAATTTTCAATTTTTTTTAGGTTGGGAATAGGGTTGATTGATGCAGTTATCGAAAAACTGTGTGGCAAAATTAAAAATAGCGAACTAACGCGGTTTTACACAAAAAATTCATGTCATTCTGAAGTCCATAGCTATTTTTCTCTTGTGCCGGGAATTCCCAGGGGTATTTTGATAATTTGCCACTCAAAGGGAGTATTTTGATAATTTTTTCTATAAAATTTTCCGAATGACTTTTTGATCCAATAAGGGGTGTAATACATCCAAAAACTGGTTTGGAAGAGGTTTTCAGGTGTTGGTGGTGTAACGGCTATTAGGCAGTATTTTGATAATTTGCTATGTTGGTGCTAAATTTTTAGGAACGAGCGTTGTTAAGCATCCAAAGTGGTGGGTAGTGAGGAATGACGTTAATACACCTAAATGAGGGAGTTGTTATTGTGGATGCACTAATAAAGCTAGGTTAAGGATCCGGGTATCGGATCCTTAACCTAGAGAGAATTACTGAAGTACAACACCATTTAGCTAGAAAACATGGATACACACAGCTATAGACCAAAAGGGTTGGAGTTCCATAATCTAGAAGTTAGCAAGAATTGAACAATGTACTTAGAAAAGACGGCGTATTCCAGAAGTCTGGATGAAAACCAAACCATACCTTACTAAAGGCAGACTAGTAAGGAAAACAATACCCCCACATCTAGCCCTTACTCCCCAAATATGATAGAGAAAAGGATCAGGAACTAACTGTTCACACCCAGTAAGATGTCTGCCCAAAATATTAGGGCGGGGCCCAATCATACCCTTACATGCTCCAAGAAATAACTCACTCGGAAGACCAAATGTCATGTCTTCCACAATATTCCTAGGGCCAAGGATATGTACCTGAGGTAGCTGCATAGCATAGCTACCATAAACTATCTGGACAAAAATAGCCAACATCACTAGTATATGATCCCAGGGCAGTGTCCAAACACGTAAAGAGAGACATCTAGAGCTTCTCTCCATCCAAATGTAGTGCAGAGTTGGGGACAATACTAGCCCTTACCACTGGTTAGAGGCCCAGGTAAGAAAAATACATGGGGACCAGTTTCACCCACATTGCCCATCAAAGACCAGATCATGTTCTCCCATGCATAGGCTACAAAACACACAGGAACATTGGCTTGTTTAGTGTGTCAGTGTGCTCTCTATCCGGGGTACTTAGTCTTTCTCTAACAACCATCCAGAAAACAAAACTAAACCTAGGTACAATATACAGGTGCCGCACAAGTTTAAACGAAGGAACAACTACCCCTGCTTCTAAACTTTTCCCAAATAGAAGCAGTAGAAAGAACTCCATCTTGGGGTGGATGCCAGGTACTCCACATGAAGAATGGCGGTAGGGGTCAAGTTCATCCAAAGGAGAAGCTAATCCAAATAAAGGACTACACAAAGGCGTAATGTTCAGCCTTTTCATGACATTTTCTACCAGCCAATTAAAATCACGAACTCTCAATCTTGTTCAGATCAAGGGAACTCCCAAGTAGGTGATGGGCAAGAAACCTCTTTCAAATCACAAAGGTTGGAAAAATGTCTCTTCTTCTAGAGGATCAACAGTAGAAAGGAAAACCTTGGTTTTGATTGTGATGGCCTTGACCAACTTTTTGAATCTGTCAAGAGATCTTGTCAGACACTCAAGTATTAACATATTCAATGTCAGCATGAGAGAACATTGAAAGGTCCTCCGCAGATCATTGTAAGGATGTTTCAGTTTTCTGCGCCTAAGAAAAAAATTTTTTTTGACCAATCTAACGAAGATGATATTAACGAAAAGGTACGTGGACAATGGTCGCCTTGTCTGAACCCCTTCTTGATTATTCACCAATCAATGGAATGAACTTCCTAACGCACATTATCATCCCTCAGTAAAATTTACCTTTACATTGCATTCAGCTAAGTAAGCATCTTTTTTGTACTTCTTAAATAACTCCTGAGCCAACAAAACTATAAAAGCAGTTCTTCCTCCTTACATAGGCACTTTATTCAAGTTTGGTGATTTAAGAATCAGTTTTAGCCTATTTGCTAAGATTTTAGATTCGCATTTGTATACACACATATATAACTCTATATATACGTATCCCTGCAACATGCCAGGCCTTGTTGCGGAAATGTATATCATACCCGTCGGACATGTGGTTTTAATTTCCGTTAGAGAGACTAGAGTTTCTTTTTATTTCTCCATCGATATTTGAGAAATGATAATTAACAAGGTTATGATACTCTCTCTTCCACAAAAGGAGAGCACAAAAGCTGCCAAGAAGGTTGGAGTAGCAGTCCAACACCATTTTCTTATCCTAAAACCCATCCTCTACTAAGACTATACAACTTCTTTCTATTTCTCCTGTCTTCATAGACTTAAAGAATAAAAAAAGTATTTTCTCACCATACCCAAGCCATTGGTTCCTCAAACTCTGCCAAAAAACATTCTCCACAGCAGCATCATCAATGTAGGCCTTGACTAACTCTTATGCTGTTGCCCTATATTCAGAATTAGATCGATCATGATCCAAACTGACTTGAGTACATAATGAGCTGTGCATAATGAGCTTTCATTTAGCTTCTAACTTTAGCTGTTACATCTCATAGACAACCTTCCTTTTAACTGTTTAAGCTCTGTTGAAGCTCAGCACTAAACTTTTCAGATTTTTGACACCACAAATTGCATAATCCCATCATAGGTGTTCTCGAATTTCAAGGTACAAGTAGGAATGACTTCCTCCAAGCCAGAAGCAAATAACTTAAAGGGGATCAATTCTCGTCTCAGCCATGTTGCCAGTACTGATAGCTAGTGGATAATGGTCCAAAACTCCAGGTATGAGAAGTCTGCAGTGAATGTTATCTTGGAATAACCTCTCCTCTTACCAAACCAAGTAAGCAAAAGACCCTCAAATCGGCGGTCATCTAATTCTCAACCATAAACTTAGCAAAACCATCCATAGATGAGTTCACGCCCAGAATTCCTCTTATAGTCTTTCCATGGAAACTAATCGCATATAAATCGCCAACCAATCACCAAGGAGTACCTGAGAACAAGCTAGCATTAAAAAGACAAGTTTAACACTATAGTGGAAAACTCGGCGAAATTCATAAATTGACACTGGGTGCCATCATAGCCAAATTCACTTGTGCTACAACAGCAAGTGTAAAAACATCTCCAATCACTTTTCGAGGACTCTTCAAGCTCTATACATTTTAATAGCTCCGGTCCTAGTTTCTTTTAGAGACAAAAAGACAAAGAGCCTTCGCTCACCCCCTCTCTGCAGATTCAACCACCTCTAGTAAGGGCTGAACTGAAGTTTGGGCTACCCACCCCTAATAGGTTTTGGATTGTTGACCAGACTGCCTTTGAAAGTGAGGGAGGATCTCTGGTGTTTATTACTAAGGCTCGAATAGATGATGAGTAGGAAAGGCACTCTAGCTTATCCCAATGGCCAGCCTAGAGGCTTAAAATGTTGGGGTTTAATCACCCTAGTGAAGCCCAATGAACCTACAGGATAAAGCTATGAGCGAATAAAAAACGTGAATGGATGCTTTCATTTGTTTATACAGAAAAGGGAGAAAAAAAAAAGGTAACAAAGAGGCAATGGACCAGCTTTTATATAAGTGATAAGAACTACTGAGTGTTAAAAACTTTAGAGTAAGCGGAGTGGTGACCACTGACCCCTTACTCGTACGCCGGCCTGATTAACTTCTTTCATATACTGAAACATATCGAAATAAAAACCTTTGTTACTGCAAGTTCATTGAGCATCACACTCGCACACGCATGGTGATAGAGAGGGGAATATATATATATATATATATATATATATATATATATATATATAGAGAGAGAGAGAGAGAGAGAGGTGAAAACTTCATCTGCACTGTGAAGCTTAATGGAGTTGGGGCATGTGAGATGAATGAAGCGGGTTATTGGTGTTTAAGCGACTCATACAGAGCTTAGTATCTCAATATTTCATGATATACGAAAAATCATGTACTTCAGTGGAACAACAAAAAGAAAATGAAATGCTATGAACAAGAAAGAATTAAGGGTTGGTTTGACAAAACTTTTTTTTTTGTTTTCAGTTTTTAAAGAGCAGCTTAATTTTTTTTTTTTACAAAAACAAGTAGATATTTGATAACCCTAATTTTTTTTAGTTTTTTTTTTTGGTGTTTGGTAACCCTTTTTATTTTGACTTTTTATTTTGGGTGATTTGCGGTGGCGGTGGTGGGACGTAGCGGTGGTTGACGTTGGTGGTGGCCGGAGGTGGCTGCCGGCGGTGGGAGGGTGGTGGTGGTGGTCTCAAAAAAAAAAACCAAAAGTGAAAAAAAAAACCAGTTTTTGGAGGTTTTTTTTTACTCTTCAGTTTAAAAACTGGTTTTTTAAATTGGAGAAGGAAAAAAAAATGGTTACCAAAAGCACTTTTTTTTTCCAATTTTCAAAACTGAAAAAAAAGAAGAAAAAAAAACCGCGTCAAACGTGGCCTAAGTTATATGCTTGCTAAACTAGCACTCGGTAAAGGGCGACTTTCTCTTAAATTAGATATACACATAGTGCGAGAAATGAAGCATTTTATATTTGGAAGTTTACGATGCCATATGATAAAATAGAGAGTTTAAGATTGTATGAATTTCTTAAACCATCCTGTAAAGAAAACGTGGCTCCAATCATATACTTCAATGGAACAACAAAAAAAGAAAATGAAATTGCTATGAACAGGAAAAGAATCAAGTTATAAGCTTGCTAAACTACAACTCTGCAAATGGCAACTCTCTTAAAATTCAATATACACATAGTACAAGAAATGAAGCATTTTATATTTGGAAGTTTAAGATGCCATATGGTAAAATAGAGAGTCTGAGATTGCATGAATTTCTTACACCATTCTGTAATGAAAACGTTGCTCATAGGACCCCAAATTTTTGCTGGACATATTATTGTATGATGATATTGCGCATAGCATTGATCATGTTAACCTAGATAATCTCATTAATTTGTGCCAAGGGCGAAAACAAACAACAAAGAGGCTATTTTCCTTGCAAAAAGAAGCCTGTGATAACGTCTCCATCTCATGCCCCAAGAACAACAAACTGAGTCGGCACAGAAAACTTGGATGCGGCTACCACCAAAGCCTTCTTAGCTACAATTTCCGTAACCCTATCCATCTCATAAATAACCTGACCGGGCTTAACAACCGCCACATAATGGTCAAGCGACCCTTTCCCCCTACCCATACGTGTCTCTGCAGGCTTTGAAGTAATAGGCTTGTGCGCAAAAATGCGAACCCAAATCTTCGCACCACTAGCATTTTTCTTAATTGCCTTTAACCCCGCGAAAATCTGCCTAGAAGTGATACGAGCAGGCTCAAGAGCCAGTAACGCGTACTTGCCAAATCCAATGTAATCGTCGCGGTAAGAGTTTCCCTTCATTCTCCCTTTGTGTTCTTTGGCATATCTTGGCCTTTTTGGGAAATATTTGCTACTATCGTCGCAGTACATTGGGCTACCCATAATCACATCACAAAGCAAATCCTCAATTTCTTCCACATCAGTCCATGTCTCGGCTTCACTCAAAGTGAGTCGAGATTCAATTTGTGGGATTGGGGTGAATGAAGAAGGAACTTGAGAAAAGGGCATTATAGGGTTCATTTCAAAAAACTTGTTAGCTGAGGGGGTAAAGGGGTAATAATCAACATGAGGAAAGAAGGGCTTATTCTCAATCAAACTCCCTTCTGATTGGGCAAAAGGGTAACTATTCTCGTGAGCAATCTCTGGAGATACAATCAGAGATGGAAACGAGGAAAGCTTCTTTGCAAGTTCCTTGTTTTCCGAGGCGTGAAAAGGGTAATTGTTGATACGAAAAACACTTAAAGTAGAAATCAGAAACGGTGGTTGTGAAAGTGGTGACTGTGAGAGTGATGAGAAGCAAGTAAAGCCGTTCAAATGGAAAGATGGGTGCAAAAGAGATTCGCTTGAAGTTGTTACCTGATGGATAAGAGAAGGTGGAGATGAGATGGATGAGGGACGGCAATGGCGGCTTGTCGATCTGAGAGAATGGAAGAGCCGCCGAGTAGCAGATCCCATATCTTGCTCTTTATTGTAAACCCTGGCTTGTTTGGGGGCCTTCTGTATTTATTTCCTGCTTTTGTTTCGTGTATTGGTTTGGTTCTCAAGATGGGTGCAAAACTTTATTCGTTCATAATTTTTAATGGACATATATTCGACTGCAGTCTTTACTTGCTCCAACATTGCCAATTTAATTTTTAAAGCATTTTTGGCTCTATGCTTGAAATCTTTTTTTTTGTTAATTAATGGAGGTCAATCCTATTATGCGTCTCAACAAATTAAACACTAGCTAAAAGAGTATGTACGGTAAAACTAACGATTCCATCTTTAGCCAATCATGAGAGTATATATCATCTCGATGCTTCTAATGGCTTTAAATCCTTTACTACATGGTTGTACCTTCAACAAGTACTTAGAATTACATCAAAAGCACATTTTCGTCATATAAAATATAATTTAAACTTTGTTATCATCAAAACACCATTAGGAGGTGTTAGGGTTTACAATTACATCAATGCACTTGTACGTAGGTTAGATGATGAGTATAGGCTAAATTAGTGTTCGCCGGTGCTACCAGTAGGCACTAATGAAAACCTTGAACTTTCTGTGTGGGCTAGGTTAAACACAACGATGTACACTTTCGATGACAAACCTAGTTAATTATCAAGATTGCAATTTATCTATAAAACCGCAAATATCGATATTTAAAATCTTTAAAATTCTATCGAACTATTCGATGCCATATCATGTTTTTCTAAATATTGGTGTCCTAACTGTTTACAATTGCCTTGAACTTGTATTGAGTTTACTGGAGTGCCTTTGAACCTTTTTATATTGGAAATTGGACTATTTGCTATTCAGACTTTGGTATTGAAATGGTAGTGCAATGATTTTGATATTCTCCCTATAGCTTGGCATCGTGTTTGAAAAACTATGCTTATATGGCCATGGCAACCACGACCAAGCAAGGCCAACGAATAGCACGGCCACGGCGTGGTGAGCCATCGGGGGTGCACCCCGTGGGTGCATGCGTGTAACTTATCCTAACTAGGCGTCGTCACTTCCTACTTTTAGGTTATGAGTAAGTGCTTGAAGCTCGTGCTAATAATTAAAAGACATGACTAAGCAAGAGCATTTGAGTGGATAGATCTTATATTTCTTGTCACATAAACTATGGGAGATTGCTACTTTTGCCTCTGACTCAATTGAAAGTCATTCCCTTAAATATTGGTTATTGTGAAAGACCAATATAGTTTTGGAATAAAAATCTAATGGTATTTTAGAACGCTCTGCTCCACGGTTAGTGTATTCATGAATCATGATAAAAAGTGATTATTGATTGAGATCCCTTCCCCTTCTTCCTTTTTTCGGTCTGAAGCTTTTACATTTTTCGTAGTAATACCTATCCCGCTCCGCCTTTAAACCCTTATCCCATATAGATCAATGAACTTTGAAAAGACTTCCCTCGTGTTGATATATGACCAACACTTTGAGAAGTCTGATATGTGAGAAAAAAAAAAGCAAAAAGAAAGCGTTAAGTCACAGAACAAGAGCAACAAAATGATAATAAAGAAAGAGATCTCGACAACAAAAGACAATTACAGGAGCAAGACGAAAATTATGAGAAGCCAAAATCGTAAGGAAATTACAGGGATGAGGAATGAATTTTTGATGAAATGCTCTCATGCTCCATAGAGTCGTAGAGGTTTGATGCAAGTGTTGCACGATCTTGCACTTTATGTTCTCAACCATCCTCGAAAATATAAATCAAAACAAAACCACGTCTTGTTGTAGCAGAAAAAATACACGTCCTAAAGAATTTGCAACTAAGAAACGCACGCCATTTGGAGAAATTATCAAAATCTCGTTTATAATTTACATCAGGTGTGATGCCAAAAAAACTTGCACGACATTATTGATAAAAAAAATAAAGTATGTATATTTTTGTATACTTCAAATCGTGCTTATTATATAATAAAATAATGTTGAAGTATGAAATAAAAAGACCTAATAATAATAGTATCAACCATGATTATTATTATTATTAATTAATAAAAGTAACAATAAGAACAAGAAAAGGTGACACATGCCTGAAGGTCCACAACAAGCCAAACAAAACTTTGGGAGCTTCTTGTTTTGCTAAAAAAAACAATTCTTTCCATTTTTAACATCCTTTTGTTCCCTGTAGACGTGCCAGCCCAGGCGATGCTAATATTACAACATTTACTCTCACGCATGCCGTGCGTATATATGTGCACTATTTTATAGAAATGTAAATTAAGAGATAAAACAATTTATTTCCCCTTCCACCGTCCCGCGATTTGCATCGAGTCGATCGAACTCCAAATCTAGGGTTTGTGCATCCGCGGAGTCCTCTCAATTCGCGTTTCCGGTTCTTTCTGTTCGCTCTCGGATCCGTTGGAACTCGCAGATCTGAGCTTGGAAGCGCGAGGCTTCTCTCGAACCCAAGATGTTTTGGCGTATGGCTGGCTTGTCCACTGCGTCTCCTGTAAGTAATTCGATTGTCGAATTCGAAATATGCGCTTTGTAATTGTCTATTGATGATCCGCTTATTACTGCTGTTTGTATTGAAAGCATTGCGAGTTCGCTTACGTCTTGTTCAAATTCGTCAGTTTTCTTAGGTTATTCAGTCAATATTTCTGTATGACATTGTGAATTCTTGTACTATTGGCGAATGTACTATGCAGAGTCCATGTTCGGTAGGATGTGGGGTTTCTTGGTTTCTTTTCTCCTCTCTCTCTTTTTTTGTTTCCTTTGGGGGTTTTAGGGTTTGTCAGGTGGCACGTTGCTAATTGTAATGCTTTGGCTGGAATATAAAGAGTTGTAGAATTGTTCTTGTAGCTGGTGGATGAGCCATTCATGATGCATTGCAGCAGTAGGTGGAGGACACAGTTGTTGCGCGTAGGTACAGTTGGTCAGATCTCTTGAAAATGGTGTTGTATAGTCACAACCTAGGAAGAAACGAGCTTAGGGCTGAAGTAGACTTGTTCCACCTTTATCTGGCGTTTTGTAGGGGCACTTACACAATGTGCTAGTGCACATTGGAAGCGGCAGAGGTTGTCTTCTTTCCTCAGATTGTCTCCCTCTCGGTTAACCGTAGCACATGCAAGAGAACATGGTGACATTGGAATCTTGGCGTCAATATCTTGTAGTAATGAGCCTCCCACGATTCATCAATGTCTTGTAGTAAAGTTACACCTAAGAATGCCTTTAGGGTCTCTGTTCCAGACGAAGTGCGATCTCTATGAAGGAAGTGCGACGCATAGGAGCTCAACAAGCCTAGCCACTTATTCTAGCTTCTAATCCTGATATTTCACCCTAAAACTTGATGCACAATACTTGTCACCAAAGCCACGTATAAAACAGTGGCATCTATAACTCTAGGTAGAGTAAATTTAGAGCGGGAATTCCCTCCTCTCCCTTCATTTCTTCATATTAGTCACATTTCCTTTTGCCTAAGAAGCACGGGTACGGGTGCGGATACGCGGATACGGCATTTTTGAAAATTTTAGGATACGGGTGCGGCGGGGATATGGCAAATATTATATATATATATATATATATATATATTTTACTATGTACACCTAGCATTTAATTTCTAAACAAGTTGTATCTTAATAAAGTGCATAAAAAGACATGATGCAATTTAATTTAACCATTCAACGGTAGCACAATACCATCAAATACATAATAACCACCACCAAATACATCATATTCATAACAAAAGTAACAACATAGCATCAAAGTTCAAACTATCAAACAAACAAAGTACTCCATCAAGTATCTTAGGGTTCCATGGCCACAACATTTTCATCTTCGTCTATCTCTCCATCACCATCATCCGTAAAAAGTGGCTTCCAACTCCAGCTCATCAAGTGAAAGCTCCGCAACCGCAAGTATACCAACATCATCCACGGTACCAAATTGATCTCCTCCAATATCCCACATTTTTGTAGGCCCTTGTGCATATTGTGGAGATCTTCTTGAGAGAAGACGGAGATTGCTATGAATGAAAACCAAGTCCTCCGTACGTTGTGGTGTCAACTTGTTCCTTCTCAAGGAATGCACCAAGGAGTAAGTACTCTAATTCCTCTCAACACAAGACGACGTAGCGGGTTGTCAAAGTAGTTTCAAAGCTAGAGTTTGTAGCATAGGTGCATGAGGACCGTGGCACGACCACCATTTATGAGGACTCATAGTAGCCCGGTCACTAATGGAATCGATATCACTGAACTGGTCGCTCCTAGAAGAAAATTTGGCAAACTCATTATTGACCTTTGCACGATCCATCGGATTTGGAAAGAACCTCTTGACGCATTTTTGCCTTTCAAGATAAATCTCGGCATCCTTGTGAGGAGGAACACGAGTGGGATCCTCACTAAGCCATTCATCACTATAGTACCTTCATAAACACGTTAAACAAATAAATTAAAAAAAATTCAGATTCACGCTTTACTACTAAAAAATTCAGATTTAAACTTTGCTTATAATAGCATGAAAGTTACCTCGGATTCAAAGAAGGTGCCATACAATGAAGTGGCGTGTTATTCTTGTTCCAACGATCGACAAGAATGGTATGAACCACGTCATAGAAGCTAGACCATTCGTCCTTCCTCTTCCCCTCCTCTCTATATATTGCACATTTCACCTTTTCAATCATAGTATCCCACAAATCATAAACCAAGTGAAGACAAGGCGTATCCGTATCACATTGTTGAAGCATGTCATAGATAGGAGAAGTAAAAGCAATTATGTAGTTGATCTTATCCCACCAAACCTCGTCAAGAACCATATCCCTCACAAATCTTGTCCTTCCAACATCATCCTCCCGATAGGACGACCAATCCTCGCTAATCACCATGGTTTGGAGACTTTGCTTCAAGAGTTTGAATCTCCTAAGCATCACAATAACACTAGCAAACCTTGTATCGGCCACCGAAAGCAATTTCATAGTAGAATACTTGTTAAAGATAGCTAAACTCATGGAATGGTTCATGATGAAATTCTTGATTTGCATTACATCGCCATAAACTTCCATGATCCAAGAGCATTCATCATAAGTTATTTGATTGTTATCCGCATTCTTTGCTGCACAAATGTTCTTCAAGGCAAGATTTAATGTATGCACCACACAAGGAGTCCAAAATATATTAGGGAATTGTGCTTCTATCAATTGTCTGGCCGCCTTGCAATTAGGAGCATTGTCCGTAATTACTTGGACAACATTTTTGGGGCCCATGTCATTAGTCACCTCTTTGAACAAAGCGGCAATGAAAAATTTGTCCTTAACTTCCCCCGAGTAGTCCACCACCCTAAGAAACATAAGCCCACCTTCCGTTACCGCCATGCAATTAATTATCGGCCTCCTTTGCGGGTCGCTACATCCATCACTCACAAAATTCACGCCCTTTTCCTTCCATGTGGCTCGAATAGGTTGCAACAAATTTTGAATATTTGCCTTCTCCTTTTGTAAAAGAGTTGTCCTCAACAAGTTGTAACCCGGAGGCAAATAACCCACAAGAGAGTTAGAGGCGGCAAATGTATATGAACTCACGTAGTATGGATTCCTAGCTAGGTGAAATGGCAAACTCCCGGAATAATACATTCTAGCAATCTCGGAGTGCAAGCGATCTTGTTTAGTAATATTAAAGCAATCCATGATTGGATTGCTTCCTTCTTGACTTCCACTACCACTCTCACTTGTACCACCCTTTCGTTTCTTAAGGGGAATACCGCTTTGGAAAAATGTGCTTGTTCCACCCAAAGAGCTACTTGGTGGAAAAGGCAGAATCCTTGAAGCACTTTGCTTTATTTTCTCAAGCACGTTATCCTCTAATTTCCGCATTTCGTTGATCTCACTAGGTGACACTTGTTTACATGGTTCAATTCCCGTTCCTTTAGTCTTCAACAAATGATACCTAACCCGAGTGTACGAGCTATTAGAAACCTTGCCACATAGATTGCATTGCCATCTCACATTTCCACCCCCTTTACCATCCTTTTCAAGCCTAGTCACATACTTCCACAATGGTTTTGTCTCATCATCACCAACACCAGAACTAGGGGCAGCAATACTAACTGAAGTTGACATATTTGGCTTTAATTTAAGCCTTTAAACCTTTAACACAAAAAAAGAACACACTGTCACAATAAAAAAAAAAAAGTCACAGCAAAATAACATGTGAGAAGTGAAACTATAATTACTTAAAACCACCAAACAATCCACATTCGAGACTCAGCAAGAAACCAAAATAAAAAAAAAATTGACGGGAAACGAAGACAGAAGGAAGTCAGAGACATACCTTCGAAGCAATGCTGCTGGAGGTGAGTAGGGTGGTTGCCGGAGGTCCCCGATGGTTTTCGGTGGTCGGCGGAGGTCCCCGATGGTTTTCGGTGGTCGGCCGGAGGTCCCCGATGGTTTTCGGTGGTCGCCGGAGGTCCCTGATGGTTTTCGGTGGTCGCCAGAGGTCCCCGATGGTTTTCGGTAGTCGCGGCTGTTCGGTGAGGTCGTGGGTGGTTGCGGCTGTTCGATGGGTGTCGCGGGACATCGCCGGTGTCGAGGGAGGTTGCCGACGTTGATGGAGATCGCCGGTGTCGAGGGAAGTCGCGGCTGCTGCGATCTCTCTTTCTCTATGAGTCGTGTGCCCTAATTTGGTTAGTTAAGTTATTTTATGTTTTCACCCCCCCATCCCCCCCCCCCCCCCCCCCCACAAAAATTAAGTTTTATGTTTCAACCCCCGAAATATCTTCTACAAATTATGTTTCAGCCCCCGAAGTGTCGGATCCCACCCGAGCCGCACCCGAATTTCGGAAAATAATAAAATAAATGGAAAATAATAGTGTGCACCTGACACGCACCCGTGTCCGATGCGCACCCCACTCTGATACTCCTCCCCTTTTGAAGCACCCGTGCTTCATAGCCTTTTGCGAACAACTACATTTTATATATGAGGGATGGTAATGGACGACAAGCTGGGTTTGCTGGGTTAACTTTGGTACTGAGTCATCATTAATTGCTGAGACGCACGTACTTGGAAAACAGGTGCTGATTCAACACGGGTGCAAACGCCTGGATACTTTAGTATTTTCAGGGGAGAAAAAGCAGGATAGGTAGAAAATTATTTAATGGTCCTTTCGTCCCCATTTCAGTCAACCCCTTTCCTTTTTGGGCTGTCCCAAAATAAGTGATAGTATTGGAATGAAATCCTGCACAAAAGTTCTGTTTTACCCTTTCAGATCTACCTTCTTTCCCTCTATTTCTTTAGCTTTTTCTTGGTCAAAGACCCAAGTGCAGGCACCTCCACTACCCCCATGGTTTTTAACCACATCACATCCACAAACCTCAACGACACCACTACCAAAAATCTGATTCATATCCACCACCTAGACCACCACAACCCATCTGATCCATTTACACACCGTCATTGCTGCTGCTGGTCTGATCCACCACCGAGTTTGCATTTGATCACCACCACCTCCTCCTCTGATTGATCACCACCACCGGTGACACCAGCTAAAGCCACAACCACCATTCATATTCACCACTGTATTTCTCTATACTCCTCCCACCAACCACATAAGTTCTGTGATGATGGTGGACTGTTTTCAAAGGCTTTCGCACGAGCTTATGAGGCAATGATGGATGGAATTTTTCCAGCAAATATTTTCAGTTTGTAATGAGATAGATCCAACTTTTGGATCCAATTTCCATTGGCAGTGAATCAGATTGGGCGGTGATATGAGCATATGCGGGTGTGAACAACTGTTCACATGGTGAAGATGGTAGCAGTAGCCGGTGGTGGTTGCAGTGACATATCTACCACCTAGGCAGACACCATGGCGGCTAGGCGGATGACTAGGCGGGTTGGGTGAACACTTAGGCAGCTTAGGCAGTAGAGTAGGCGTCGATGTGTTCTGAAAACGTCCTTAGCCAGACACCAACAGGATCAAAAAAATCAATGACAAAGAACTGTGCTTTTTATTCGTTCCCTTTGTATGCTATAGCTGTGTTTTTTTGTAATTCTTATTGTCTGCAAAAATCTCTATCTTGTAAACATTTCTGGGAAATCAAAGAGTGAAATTTACATCCTTGAATAACTGAGTGCTTGGCCTTTGCACATATATCAAGAAAGTTGTCAATTGCTTACAGGTTTACCATTTTGCCCCCTTTTATGAATCTGCATGTCTCCACGGAAGTCACTTCCACCATCACTATGGCTACTACTTCTATTCGACCACCACCAACCACAAATTTTGACCCTTATATCAAATTGCTTTGACCACAGCCACCATCTAATTCACTGTAATCTCGATATTCCTCGGTAAAAAAACTGCATTTCCATTGGTGTACTATTCAGCATGTTCAGAACTTGTACAGAAATATGCATCAACTGAATCACGAATCTGTGCACAGAGAGAAACAATAAGAAGATACAACAATTAACATCAACATTTTGCTTGCTGCTTGCCAGCGACGTTTCTTGGTGTTCGCCACTCCCTGCCGTTGACATTGATGGCAGCTAGCTTCTTCTTTTCCCCCAGAAAGCCCTAGGCTATTCCCAATTTTCTTTTGGGATTTCTTATGTCTTTTGTCTTAATGAAAAGGATAAACAACATGTGGACCCCAAGTAACTCTGTTAAAGTTGTACTTTGACCCTTCGAGTACCTGAGCCGTGTCCCTGCTGTGTCCAAGCTGCACCTGAATCTTTAAAACTTTATTCAAAAAAAAAAAAGAAGATAAAGGCCTCATCCGATCCACATGCGGTGCTGAGACTTTGGCCCAAAATGAAGTACACGTGCTTATAGGTTCTGTGTCATGGTTTCTTTTCTTCACCTTTTCCATCGTCTTCTTCTTCTACTTAATAGTTTCTTTTTTCTTTTCCTGTTTTTTCCCTCTTCGTTTCGGTTGGTTATGGGGTGGTTAATTTGGTATCAGATAGAAGATGCTTTTTTAAGCTTATTCTTTCCCTTCAACTGCTTAAGCAGGTTATTTGAGTGGTACTATTGCAAAACCTTTGATTTATGTTCTAAGTTGGTGTGGAAGTGGTCAGTTTGATTGTTCCCTGAAATACTTTTATAGATGATACTCGCATATGACTTGGGAATTTCGATGGACGTCAATACTATTCTTCAGGCAAAAAAGGAAAAATTATTATAAAATTATTACTTCCCTTGGATGTAAGCTGTCGACATGAAAAATAGATCATGAGTTGCTTGGAATTTCCTACCGTCTTTCCTCTATCTCTTGTGGTGGCATTTGTGGTTGAGTTGCAGTCTTTGCCTGCACATGGTGGAAGCTGGGTTGGTTATTCTTTTTGAGGGGTTCTACCCCTCTGTTAGTCTAGGTTTTTATTTTGCGCTCTTACGAAGACATTTATGGGTAGTCATGAAGATTCCTTTTGTGTAGCTAGTGCAGTCAGCTTCTTGTGATTCTTACGATGGATGTTAGGGAGAAGCTTATGCAGTTGCATTTTTGTTTGGGAGAAGGAAAATTGATGAGCAGTCTTATGATTCTTTGTGGGGATTCAGTTTTTCTGTGGCAGCTTGCAGGAAACTCTGTTATTTTTCAACATAAGAGGGTTGTGCACAAAAACATAACATGTTGTCTAGTCAATGAAACTTAACGAGAGAGAAAGAACCCTAGCAACACCTCTTTGTAAGCTGTTCATTTTTATACTTAAGTCTAGCTGCTGGAGATTACTTTGGGACATCTGTTTGGCGGCTTCAGTTCCTTGTGATAAAATGCAAAATCTCCGGGCAGTACAGCATGCATTCCATTGCGCATATGCAAGTTATAACTCTTCACCTTTTTTCATAACAATAACTTGGAATAATTTCCTTGAACGATGTTTCTCATATTTCATTTATTAATTTGGAGGTTTTTAGTTGCCATTTATCATTCGTGTTGGTAAATCACTAAGTGTTATCAAGATAGTTGAATTGATATAAGTTTAACGTAAGCACAGGTGGAGACACTTTTGGATAGGGAAAACTTCACATTGGAGGAGCTTCTGGATGAGGACGAAATAATACAAGAATGCAAAGCTCTTAACAGTCGCCTTATCAATTTGTAAGGCCCTACCATATTGCATGTTTAAACTTCCATTTACTTCAAGTATGCAAAGCTCGCTAGAGCTGCCTTACCATTATGTGATGATTTTTAGTTCTTATGCTAGACTAATCACTCTTGTTCCTTCGCATACTTTCCTACCATGCTTTCAGTTTATTTGGGTTTTTGTGAGTGGAATATTGTTTGGATCCTTTCAAAGTTGGTGTGTCATACGCTGTGGACGTAAAAGGCCATTTAAATGTCTGAGCTTCTTCCTCCTTTTCAGTAATGTTGCTTTCCATGACATAAAGAAGCTTGGTTAATTTGATGAACACGTAGTATATGTAGTTGGGCAAACTCCATGACAGACAAGCTCAAAGGTTTGTGGATTGTGATGGCTAGGCTTTGGGATTACAGTGTCGTGGGTTGGTCCAACTTAAAAGCTGAATAGGTTCCTTGGATTGAAGTTATCTTAAGTACCTAAGGCTAAAAATTGGAGGAATTGGGCTGAACCAAGGTGAGTTATTTTTACAAACTTTGCTGGCTTATACAACAGACTGAAAAAGTTTTGGGTCATGCTTGACGAGGCTTTTTTCTTTCTTAGAATTAATGTTGAAATGGCTGTCGGCTAGCTTCATTAACATAGCTGTATGAGGCTTTAAGGTTAAGGAAGTATCGGTGACCAAAGCTAACTGGGTAGAAACAATCAACATAAAGTGACACATTTTTTTCTTTCTTTTCTTCTTTGCAATTTTACGCGATTAAACAGATTTACCTGATCTTCAAACTCGGTCTGAGTTGAAATTATCTTGGAGTCTAACTTTAGAATGATAGTGAGCCCTGAAGTGTAGATCTAGCCTTATTGCCTCTGCTTTTATCACCAAGAGCTTGACTTCAAAAGATGCTTTTTTTATCAGCTATAACCAAGTTTAAGTTTTTCAACCCATGGAATGGGAGAAGAGAGTGTCCTTGGAATAATATGTTAAGAAGTAATTACTAATGCTAGCTTTAAGAAGTTGATTTCTTAGGGTGGTGAGGCCAGAAAAGGAAGTTTAATTTTGGAAAGAAATCAACTCTTTATGCGCTCTTCTTTTACAGATTACTACATATGATCTGGTGGTGGTGCTAGTTTGTTCGAACATTTAGTCTGATAAACATCTGTTTGTTGGTCGTTCTAGCTGTGATGTGATACTTTTTTTTTCGTCCTCAATTCTTTCTTAATTGACTTGAAGAATGTGCAGTATAATTTTCTCTTGATTTTCTGCTGTCTCATAGCACCAAATTTGAGTTGAACCTTCTTCTCTATTTTTTATTTTTTCTGCAAGAACTTCTACAATTAGCTTTGGAGAAACGGATTGGGTATCAGTCGTTGCTGACTTCAGCATGAATTCTTTAATAGGTTCTAATCATCTTATGCTGCTTCTTACACTCGACTTTTGCAGTTTACGTGAAAGAACTCAGATTGAACAACTTATACGGTATATAGTGGAAGAAGCTCCTGAGGATACTGACAAAAGACAAACTTTTAAGTAGGTATCTATTAATGGCATGTAAATTCTGTTTTTCAGATGCTCTTACATTCACTTGGATGCAGATTGCTTTTGATCTAAATTGCAATGCGTAAGGTCACGAAGTTGTTATTTGATTTGTTTATATAGGTTTCCTTTCATTGCTTGTGAAATATTTACATGTGAAGTTGATATCATACTCAAAGCACTGGTAGAGGATGAGGAGGTGAGAACGAATGATGGTTTTGTTTCCAATCCTTTTAGTTTTAACAATTTATTCTTTCGCTTTGATCAGAAGAGTTATACATTCTGGCTTTGCATTTCGGGTTTGCAGTTAATGAACTTGCTGTTCTCCTTCTTGGAGCCAGAGCACTCTCATAGTACTCTACTGGCTGGTTACTTCAGCAAGGTATCCTCCCATTTTATCTGGTGATTGTTACAAGTAATCTATAACATCTCTGTTTGCAGAAGTCATACTGCCATTTAGGAATGAAGAGGATTAATCCTATCGAGTTAATTAAGGTTTTTGTTTCTATACCTTTTGTGAAGGCACTACACTTTCTTATTGTGTTGATACCTATGTTTAAATAGGTTGTCATATGCCTATTGTTGCGGAAGACAGCGCCTCTTATGAATTATATTCGAGTAAGTATGATAATTCAGTCTCATTTACAATTTTATTTGTTCAATGGATCTGGGGCTTGCATATGGGTGCCAGTTAATTCCATTTTTTTTCCTTCTGCGATGGGTGCCAGTTCTCAATAAAGTAGCGATGCTATTGTGCAATTGCTATGTGATAAATTCTTTTTATGATATCGCTATTGTGCAATTGCGAACTGATAAATTATTTTTATGATTTTTAAAACATGGTGGATGAGATCTGTTAGTTTTTTGGAAATCATGGGTTATGTTTCTTTTATAGCCCAGATGATGGAAAGTTCTAAGATTTGAAGGCTCATATATTCCCTAGTTATTCCTGTTCATCTTTTTTCATTACACTGAAGTATGGAGGAAGGCGATGTGACTAAGATTTAATTTGCTGCTGTAAAGAAATTGAGACGCTTAGCTTCCTTGACATCATTGATTGGTCATTTTGCTATGTTTCAGTTGATGGTATATGCAAACTGCGGATTATATGTTGCCTTTTGAAAAGTTGTTTGCAAGAGGGTGGCAAAATGGTTTCTGCTTTGTGTAAATGTCACTGATACTGATTCTTGATTACATCATCTTCTAGGCTCATCAGGACATTATCAGAAAGCTGGTTGATTATATTGGAATTACATCCGTCATGGAGGTTCGCTGTTCAGCATTTTTAATCCTTATATGCTGTATATAAATCCCTTACTAATGCATTTCGTGCCAAATAGGTTTTAATTCGTTTGATTGGTGCTGATGAACATCTGTATACTAACTATACGGAGTCTATGCAATGGTTAGAAGACACTGACGTGTTGGAAATGATTGTTGATAAATTCAGCTCATCTGTAAGTTGCGAGAAATATATAATGTTATTGTATTAGTTTGGTCTTTTAATAGCTCCTAAGGCTCTTTGAGCCTCAGTAGATGACTGGAAATGCATGCAGTTGTTAATTGTTTTTTGGACAAGTATGGGTGCTTGGTTGTGTAGCCAATGAAACATTTCTTCACTAATCAAATTAATGATCTAGGCTATGGCATTATTCACGAGCTCCATCCCCTGATTTAGCTAGACTGCTCTGCATTTTGTACCTGCAGACAGTTTAGCTTCGTACATACATCTTTATCGCAGAGAATAAATGGCTGACCTTGCATATCTATAAAGGCTCAAATTTTCTTGTACTGGTATTATGACCTTATTTTTGTTAAACTGCTAATACAAGCAACTGCTTGAACTCCTTCTTGCAGGATTGTCCAGAAGTGCATGCTAATGCAGCGGAAACACTTTGTGCTATAACTCGATATGCTCCTCCAGGGCTAGCTGCTAAGATATCCAGCCCAAGGTAGTATATAACTTGTATCACGTAGATTATTTGGTATCTTAGACGATTGGCCTTTTACACATTGTGTCATTATAACTCGTGTTCAACTTTGCTTCACAGTTTTATTGGACGATTGTTTCGCCATGCTTTGGAGGACTCACGACCAGAATCTGTTTTGGTTCACTCGTTGTCTGTTTGCATATCTTTGTTAGATCCTAAGAGGCTAACACTGGGATCATATTACATGTACAACCGCCAAACGAATCATGGATCTTTATTAACTTCTAATCCTGTGACAGTGGAAGGCATGCTGGAGAGTCTAGGTAAGCATAATTTTTAAAGATATTTGCTGTCCTGTATAATATCACTATGTTCATCAATAGTACTCTGATGGTCTATAATTATTTCTCTCTATTTGATGAAAATGTTAAAATTGTACTCCCATGTGGAGCAAGATGCTGTGTTGGCTTAATCTATGGTCCATGATACAGTAAAGGAGATTAATGAAGAAGTTAAAACTAGCAACCAAACTTTACCTGATATTAATTCTTGAGTATGTTGTAAACTTTTTCTCTTCCGGCTATTTTGATGTTGCATCCTCATTTTACGAGATAACTTTGGAAAGATAATAATTCTTCTAACCTGCACTATATCCTTCACAGCTGCGACTTGTTACACTTAGAGTTATTCAGAAGCTAATGGCGTACCAACCATTATTACAAAACTCAGTAATTCATCAAACTCTGTGATGCCAAGGAAAGTGGGTTCGCAGTCGACGACTGTCGCGAGACCATACCTGGTGCCGGGGGCACATGTCATGGAAGTGGCGCACGGGCGCGGCGACGACCGTCGCAAGACCATACCTGGTGTCGGGGCATATGTCATGGAAATGGCGCACGGGCGCGGTGAAGTGTGTATGGTGCTCGGGGGCACGACATTGTGAAAGAGAGCCTGGGGGCACGGCTGTATCAGCGGCGCGGCGCACGGGTGCGGCGGAGTGAGTATGGTGCCGAGGGCACTATAGTGTGACAGAGAGCCTGGGGGCACGACTGTATCAGTGGTGCGGTGCATGGGCGCGGCGGAGTGACCTCCGGGCGACGGGTTCGGTCTGTGTTAGTGGCGCAAGGGCGCGACGGAGTGCGTATGGTGCCAAAGGCACTGTAGTGTGATAGGGAGCCAGGGGGCGCGACTGTATCAGTGGCGCGGTGCATGGGCGCGGCGGAGTGTGTATGGTGCCCGGGGCACATATCATGAAGATGGCGCAGCGCATGGGCATGATAGAGTGCGTATGGTGCTGAGGGCACTGTAGTGTGACGGGGAGCCTGGGGGCACGACTGTATCAGTGGCGCGGCGGAGTGAGTAAGGCGACAGGGGGGGGGGGCACGGTGTGATGTCTGGGCGACGGGGGTCGCGGAGTGACGTCCAACCTCTTGAAGGCAGTGAAGATGCTAAGTATGGAAGCCAAGGCCAACCCTTGGGGAAGGCCGAGGCCGACCCCCAAGGGGAAGGCCGAGGCTGACTTCCTTCGGTAAGCGCCAAGGTGTGCCGACGGGCGAAGTGCGAAGGTCAGAGCATGATGAGCAGTCGCGCCATGATGAGTTTCTTGGTGATGAAGTTACGTAAAAAAAATGAGAAGTGCATGTGACTTGAGCGTGCACCTTTGATTGGTTGGAATCGTTGAATATTGCCTGTTGCTTGTGCGGACGTGTCATGCAGAATGGGAACCCCAGTGGGCCTTTGGGTGCAACCGGAATAGGTTGGGAACATAAGCCCCCTGCGTGTGGTGTGCGCGGAGGGGCAACCTGAGCGGGCACCGCACGCATATTTGCAAGTTCACACTTAGGAGAATTTCTGATGTTTCTTGGTTCGAGAGTTGCTGACGTTGTCTCTGGATGACGAAGGTGCAGAGTAGGTCGCTCGAGCCACCTCGTGCACCACCTACTGAAGCCTGAGTATGGTTGGGAGTTGACACGAGGGCATGATGATAGGGCGCGGGCGACGGGGGTCGCGGAATCAGCGCCCGGGTGTGGACGATGGGCATCGTAGTTTTGGCGTCCAGGCGTTGGCAACAGGGATCACGGAGACGGAGCGTGGGCACGGAGGACGGGGGTCACGGAGGCAACGCCAGGGCGACGGCGATAGGGTAAGTGGTTCGAGCTACCTCGTGCACCACCTACCAAGTATATTGATGTCGGGGGCATTGTCATGAGGGGCGCGACAAGGACGCGATCGGGCGTCGTGATGTTGGGGCAGTCCACTACGGGCGCAGGGGGTCGCGGAGGTGGCGCCCGTGCGACCGCGACGGGGATCGCAGAGGCGGTGCCCGGGCGAGGGCGACGGGGTAAGTGGTTCGAGCTACCTCGCGCACCACCTACCAAGGTTATTTGATGTCGAGGGACATCGTCGTAAGGGCCGCAACAAGATCGCGGTCGGGCGTCGTGATGTTGGGGCAGTCCACAACGGGCGCTGGGGCGCAGGGTGACGGGGGTCGCGGAGGCAGCGCCTGGGCCACGGGGGTTGTGCAGGCGGTGCCCTGGCGACGGCGACGGGGTCGCGGAGACAGCGCAAGGGTGTTGGGGAGTCGGTGCCCGGGCGACGGGCGTCGCGGTGGTGGTTCGAGCTACCTCGCGCACCACCACCTACCAAGGTCATTTGATGTCGAGGGACATCGTCATGAGGGGCGTGACAAGGGCGCGGTCAGGCGTCGTGATGCTGCGGCAGTCCACGACGGGCGACGGGATGCGGGCAATGGAAGGCGGTCGATGTTGTAAATTTTTTTTTTGAAGTGTTAGCTTTGGTTGTCGGTCGTTGGATGAATGTGGGAAGGTCGAAGGTGGCGGGTTGGACTTGGGTGTGGGGAGGCTGAAGGTTGGCATGGAGCGGGCCATGGAGTACAGGGGAGAGGGTATGGGGATGGAGTGCCAATTTCGGCCGACCGGAGGGGAAGAGGGGGAGTGGGAAGGGGGAAAGGGAAGGAGGAAGGGAAGCCGCGCGGCGGCGCAAGGCCGAGGGGTGGCCGCGGGCTTGCAGGGGAGAAGAGAGGGAGGGGGATGGGGGGAGGCCAAGGCCGAGGGAGCAGGGGGAAGGGGGGCCGAGGCCGACCTTGAAAGAGGAGCAGGCCGAGCTTGGGGTCTGCCATGGAGAAAAGAAGGGATGGAGGGGCGGTGGCGGCGGGGTGCCGCGGGTGGGCGAGTGGAATGGGGGCGAGGCCGAAGGGGAAGGGGGAGGGGGCGGCCGCGAGGCCAAGGCAGACCAAGGCCCCTCGGCCGAGGCCGACCAGTGGGGAAGGAAGGAAGGGGGCGGCGCGAGGCCGGGGGGGAAGGAAGGGGGCGGGGGAAAGAAGGGAGGAGAGAGTGGAGGGAAGGTCGCCGGCGAGAAGGTGACGTTGGCCGGGGAGTTGTGCGGCAGGAGGCCGAGGCCGAAGGGCGGCGGCGCCAATAGGGGCTGTAGCGGCGCATAGAGGAGAAAGAGAGAGAGAGATGAGAGAAAATTTAGGGTTAGGGTTTTGGGGGTAGGACACGGATTGGGTCAGTGTGGGTCGCGGATCTGGGTGTGGTCAGAGAGAAAAAAAAAAAGGTGCGGGTCGGGGCATTCTCGTGGGTGGGTTCTACTCAAATGAAGATTCTTTTGAACTTGAATTTTGAATTTGAATTTGAATTTTTTATTTGGTCAGCCCTAAAGAGGGAGCCCCTAATGAAATTTTCGCAATGAACAAAGATGAGAATTAGAGGAGTGGGATGGTGGGAGTATGTAAAATTCTGTGAAAATTTTTCTGAGTGTCGAAAAGTGGAGAGTGGGGCTCGGATAAGAGTAGCGATAGAGGAGAGAAAAAAATGTTAGAGGGAGGGTGATGAGAGCATGAATGTTGGGAGTATGTGGGGGAGATGAAAATTTTGAAAAATTTTCTAAGTGTAGAACGAGGGTGAGACGGTGGTGGCCCGACCGCGAGCAGGCAAAGTGATACGGAGGAGGGCGAAGGGAGTGAGAAAATTTCGAAATTTTTTTAAGTGTTGAGAAGTTTTTTCGAGTGTTGGAAGGAGCATAAGATATAAGGGTGAAATTTTTTTCTAAGTGTTGAGCATGGACAAGGGTGCCGAGGAAGACCGCTGAGGGTGATCATCGTTGACTGGTTGCGAAAAAAACGAAAATTTTTCTAAGTGAAAAAAATGGACGAAGGGTGATGATGCGACCGCAGTAGTGCGGCTCGAGCCACCTTGCGCACCACGTACCAAGTCGCTACAATGTGAGGCAGAGGGGGGTTGGGAAGTGGCGAAGCCCCCAAGAGAGTGGGTGATGGTATCAAGAGTGGTGTCAGTAGACTTGTGCAAGAGCAATGTAGCTTGAAAAATTTTCAAGTCTGGAAAATGCGACTTCATGGATGGCTGAGTTGAGGCTGTGATTGGTAGTCCTGGTAGCCCTACGTTGCTGAGGCATGGTTGCTTGGATGTGTCGGGCACGGGACGAACTGCACTGCGATGCTCACTTCCCCAGCAGAGTCGCTAAAATGATGCCAAGGAAAGTGGGTTCGCAGTCGATGACTGTTGCGAGACCATACCTGGTGCCGGGGGCACATGTCATGGAAGTGGCGCACGGGTGCGGTGACAACTGTCGCGAGACCATACCTGGTGCCGGGGGCACATGTCATGGAAGTGGCGCACGGGTGCGGTGACAACTGTCGCGAGACCATACCTGCTGCCTGGGGCACATGTCATGGAAGTGGCGCACGGGCGCAGCGACGACCGTCGCGAGACCATACCTGGTGCCTGGGCATGTCATGGAAATGGCGCACGGGCGCGGTGAAGTGTGTATGGTGCCCGAGGGCACGACATTGTGAAAGAAGAGGCACGACATTGTGAAAGAGAGTCTGGGGGCACGACTGTATCAGTGGCGCGGCGGAGTGACGTCCGGGCGACGGGGATCGCAGAGTGACTTCCAGGCGACGGGGGGCGGTTTGTGTTAGTGGCGCGGCGCATGGGCGCGACGGAATGAGTATGGTGCCAAGGGCACTGTAGTGTGACAGGGAGCCAGGGGGCGCGATTGTTTAAGTGGCGCGGCGCATGGGCATGACAGAGTGTGTATGGTGCCCGGGGCACATGTCATGGAGATGGCGCAGCGCATGGGCACGACAGAGTGCGTATGGTGCCGAGGGCACTGTAGTGTGACAGGGAGCCTGGGGGCACAACTGTATCAGTGGCGCGGCACATGGGCGCGGCGGAGTGAGTAAGGTGGGGCCACGGAGTGATGTCCGGGCGACGGGGGTCGCGGAGTGACGTCCGACCTCTTGAAGAGTAGTGAAGATGCTAAGTATGGAAGCCTAGTGAAGATGCTAAGTATGGAAGCCAAAGGCCAACCCTTTGGGGGAAGGCCTCCGACCTCTTGAAGAGTAGTGAAGATGCTAAGTATGGAAGCCTAGTGAAGATGCTAAGTATGGAAGCCAAAGGCCAACCCTTTGGGGGAAGGCCTCCGACCTCTTAAAGAGTAGTGAAGATGCTAAGTATGGAAGCCAAAGGCCAACCCTATGGGGGAAGGCCGAGGCCAACCCCCAAGGGAGGTCGAGGCCGACCCCCAAGGGGAATGCCAAGGCCGACTTCCTTCGGTAAGCGCCGAGGTGCGCCTACGGGCAATGGGCAAAGTGTGATGGTCGGAGCATGATGAGCAATCGCGCCAGAATGAGTTTCTTGGTGACGAAGTTACGTAGAAAAAATGAGAAGTGCACGTGACTTGAGCGTGCACCTTTGACCGGTTGGAATCGTTGAATATTGCATGTTGCTTGTGCGGATGTGTCAAGCAAAATGGGTCCCCCAGTGGGCCTTTTTGGGTGCGACCAGAATAGGTTGGGAACACTCTGTTGTTGGTAAAGGGATAAGGTTTAACAGTAGAATGAATGAGACTTCCCAACCTCTACTTAATAAGAGAAATAGATGTAAAGGTCGCAGAATACCCCATCAATTGAATAATTCTCTTTTACAATCCGTCAAAGGTACAATGATACCCAAAAAAAAAAAATACATAGCCATCAAATCGTATATTCCATTGATATGTACTGATATTTTTAGGCCAATTGAAATATTGAAAATCTTGTTGTTGTTCTAAAGAAATGGAACCCTAGAAATTCTTCTTCCTTATCTCATATTTTCTATTGGTAGTTGCAGCACAGCTAATGTTGAAAAGATTTTGGAAGGGATCAAAATGGGTTCTCTTCTTTTTTTCTCTTTTGAAAATAATTGATGAGGAGAAAGTTGATCTGAGGATCATTGGTGATCAGTAAGCTATGAAAGGAAGTTGGGTACCATCTTATCTCATAATTCGTAATTAGTTCCACCTCAATGATAATTCAGACCAGATGGGAATGAGAATGTTCAAAACAAGATTTCATGTAATATGATCCATCCTTTCTACTAGTTTTTTCTTTCTTTTGAATTTTGAGGGGGAGAGAGAGAATATAAATGCTTAAACAGTAAAACAGGCTTGTACCTACCATTTAAAATTTTTCGCTCGCTTTAGATAGATCTTCTATTTGGCAGGATATTCTGCTGCTGCATTTTATAAGCATCTCTTATTTAAGAGGGTTAGGAATCATATTAAATTTTCTGCTGGCCTGGCTTTTCCATGATTTGTGATATTACGAATGTCCATCAAAATCGTTGTTCAGACTAATTCTAACTCCTTTTGTGTCTGCGAAAGAATCTGGATTTTAGACATGTTAGTTGAGTTTGTTGCGCATTGTACTAGTTTGTTTGGGCGATGCATGCAAGAAATTCGTACAACTCTGTTCACTGTGGTTACATTACTTGTATTACACTCCATTTTGTCGAATTATTCCCTAACTAGGTCAAATCATAATGGTTGAGAATCGTCTGCTACCATCATGTGATAAGGAGTGTGGGTAATGTCCGTTGCCTTAAGCAAATCTGAGCAAATTATTAAGCTCTTATTGTTAATGAAATGCTGTTGACTCTGATTTAATTGTGGAATGTATCTGTATTGCAAGGAATGTAATATTGTGATACTAAAATTATTTTCTTGGTTTCAAATTGCAGGAAATTTACTGAAGCTTTTGGATGTTTCATCTGCAGAGAATGTGCTGCCTACAACTTATGGCAAGTTGCAGCCACCTCTTGGGAAACATCGTTTGAAGGTATTTTTTTATATGGCTTAAGAGAGCTGAAAAAAAGTGTGCTGATAATGACTTTGCTATAATTTAAAGTGCCAGTTATATACAACACTATTAACGACAAAAGGCACGGCATCATTATCAATAGCTCATGTAAATTTGGACCTTCTATGGCTGTTTTTGTATCTGTGGTGGTTTCTTCCATCTATTATGCATTTATACTTGTAAAAGAGAAACTAGAATTATATCTTACCTCAAAATTTTTTTATGAAGTGGTGGTCAGTTGATTTGTCTGTCTACACTTACATACATGTAGACACGTACACGTACACATACACACAAAGTACAGTACACGTGTATATACGTATATGCATGCAGATATATTTACGTCTACATATAGGCGGATTGGTTTGTATGTATATTTATCGGTGTGTTGTCCATGTCCAGCTAAGTTGCCAACGCATTCTGGCCACCCACGATAGCCATGGGGGTGGCCCAGATCCTTTTTCATTTTCTGTGTGTTTAGATCAAATAATTAGACAGTCCTCAATTTTTTGCGACAGAATGATCTCCCTCTACCATCCTAGGTTATCTAACAGGTGCCGAGATGAAGACCGTATCCCATCTCTTGCTATGCAGCTATGGTGTAGAACCAACATGCTGGTCTTCTTCTCATAGAAGATGCTCAAAATCTCTTTTTCGTTGAATTCTTAAGTTGATCAATCTTCATCTGCCACTAGATTGACCCTACTGAATAAAGCTAGATTGACCCTACTCTAGTTCCGAATTTTTGATGCCTTGCTTCTCAAGTCAATAGTGTATTTAGTAATAGGACCAATATTTTCACTGAGTTGTTCATGCTGACCTGTCGGAACTTGCAGATAATAGAGTTCATCTCGGTTCTAGTGACTGTTAGTAGTGAAGCTGCAGAGAAGGAATTGATCCGTCTTGGTGCAGTGAAACGTATCTTAGAATTGTTTTTCGAGTAAGTGCGGTTTTTCTATGTAATTTACTGAAGTCGAACATAATTTTGATTTAACACTAACTTGATCTTTTTTGGGTAGGTATTCGTACAATAATTTCATGCATCACCATGTAGAGCAGATAGTAGTATCTTGCTTGGAGAGCAAGAATCCTCCCCTTATTGAACATCTTCTTCGCGACTGTAATCTTGTTGGGAGGATTCTTGAAGCAGAGAAAAATTCCACCCTGGCCACTGAGTCAAACAAGGTAGTGAACTTCGCAGTTGCACTTGTTTTTGTTACTTGTTTATCTCTATTTGGCACGCATTAATGGTAATTGAGTTTACCTATCCGAATAAATAGATAGCGATGATTGCTTTTGCTGAATGTCTTGCAGCCAACTGTTCCTGCAGAAGGGAGATCACCCCCTAGGATTGGGAACATTGGACACATGACACGTATATCAAACAAACTTATCCAGCTCGGGAGTAACAACACAGACATACAAGCATATCTGCAGGTTTTCGCAAATCTCCTTACTGATCTCCCTTAACTCCTTTCTATGTACTATTGAAGTCTCAGACTTCTTTTGGATATTCAGGATAAGTCAATTTTTACTCTTGGTTGTTTCCAGCTTCTTGTTGTCTACTAATTAGTAGTAATAATATCTCCGTTATTTCAAGTTTGAAGCTGCCTTCCTATCTACATTAGTATTGTTAATCAATCATGGTTAAGAGTAGTTGCAGTTCCTTATATATTACTAATGGATTTTTCAATATACTGCATCTTTTGCAGGAAAATAGTGAATGGGCGGAGTGGCATTCAGATGTTCTACTCAAGCGCAATACCATTGAAAATGTGTACCAGTGGGCCTGCGGGTGGGTGTTTCTTTGCTTTGTCTTTTTCTGCCTTCACTTTGCATATCGATGTTGTGAATGTACGTGATAATCGGTTCATGCTTATATAACGGTTTTAAAGATCCTTCGTATAACATAAATGATCATAGTTAGCATGTGCACTTTGCAAATGTGTTGTTTGCCATAGCTGAAATTACCTGCCAGGCATAGTTGACAAAGTGGATGATTTGCAAATTTCAAATAATGTGGAACAAAATTTAGGCTGTCAAAAAAAGATTGGGTATCAAACAAACGGAACCTAATTAAATAGCAAAAGACTGCCACCACGACTGCCGATGCACGTGCAAAACGCCGATGACTTCATGTGCAGTTTTAATGATGTAACGGGGTACACACAACACTATAATATCAAAGAGGAGGAGCCAGGTCAAAAACCGAGTTGGGAACCACGAACACTTGAAAGATCTTTTCACAGTAAAAGTCAGTGTCCCATAGATAACTATTGATGCTTTCAGCCGGTCAACATTTTTCTGAATTTTCAATATACCTACCCTAGATTGCTTTTCATTCAAAGAAGGCACCAAAACAGCAAACAGAAAACGTAATTGAAAGAACTTGTTTCTGTTAAAATATCAGGAAAAGAATCAATTTTAGGAACCGCACTCCCAGGTTTAAGTTCACCCTTACTCGAACTAATCTTTAGATCCTAGATGGCTTCAAAACACAAAATTTATTGCATGAAGGTATCATCACAAACTTTGTTACCTGGACTCGGTACAAATGTCGGGATTGGATACGTGTCCAAGTGTTAAGACTCGTCTAACTTCTGGAAACCAAGACACAGCAATACGGTGAATTATTCATATCTTTTACTGCTTTTAAAGTTATTCTCACTATATAATGGTGTTTTATGTGAGGTTAAAATATTTGATTTGAAACTTCTTTCATCTTTATAGCAACAATCAACATACGAGTGTTCTTAGTGATATCCAGTGAGAAGTGTCGGACACATATCCCATACCCATGTCCTTTCTTAGGTGTCCGATGCGGGTATTTCATGCTTTTTGGAGAGTCCGGGGATGACTTTCTTCAGTCGCATAGAGAGTTCATTTACAAGCAAAAAATGAGATTCCTCCAAACTTTTGCCTCCTTCGAAGCCAACTACATCACCTTGCAACATGCTTGAGTGACGACTTTGGATAAAAGCCTACTCAAGTGATGTTTCTTGGAAACCGGATAATGTTGTGTTAGCTCTTTAGTTGGGTTTACTTGTTCTGACTTACTAAATTTTTACTCAAAGCAAGCATACACGCACACACGCCCCCCCTCTCCTTTAATATGTTTTTATGTATAGGGTAGACCTATCGGCACTCCTACTGGGTTGTTGCACTCCTTGTCTGCTTTGCATGATTGTACGTGTGCAGACATTTAGGGAGTGCCAAGATGACTACCCTATAAATACGCGCGTGTGCATATTCTTACTGATTATCAAAATTCTACGTATACAAACCCTTCAAGATCGATATACGTATACTGATTCTCAAAAGTTCGCGTATACATTGTAACGTTAACCCACTGTTCAACTTTATCATTCCTGCTGGTAATCTTCTTTCGGTATAATCACGTGTTTGTGTTCTCTGAATATGGTTTGGAACTATAACAGGAGGCCCACAGCATTACATGACCGGACTAGGGATAGCGATGATGATGATTACCAAGATAGGGATTATGATGTTGCAGCTCTTGCAAATAATCTAAGCCAGGCTTTTCGATATGGCATTTATGGCAACGATGAGAATGACGAGGTGTGCTTCATACTTCATATGTTTGTTTTTGTTCTTTTGGTTTATTTCTCTACGGTGCACAAACACCAATGATGCTTAGATATTTCTGTTACAAACAAGACTGATTGGCCTCTCTATTTTTCTGATGTTACCCTTAGTTGTATGTTGTAGATGCGAATGCAAAATGGCGTGGCAGTCGATAAATAGTTGGACGAAGAGGGGGGTTGGGGCCCCTATGTTGAAAAGAAACAAGTACATGTGAATGATAAAAGAAAGAAGATTATGAAAATTGCAAGATTGCCATTCTGTCAAATTCCCCATTGTCAAGAGATGATTATGACATGTATATACCATCTTGACCTTAGTTGATCGATCCTCATCTATTGGTTTCAGCTCTTACTCAATGTTTAGAAGGAATTTCCTACTGAGTGTGGTTGAAATAGCTTCAGACCTAGATGCGAACTCCTTTGTTGCTTTTAACACTGTAACAATCTGCTTGTAGTAGTACAGCTTAGACCGTGTTATATGGACTCTGAAATGGAAATTGCGTACAGTCAGAAGACAGCAAAGAATCAATATGATATAGTGAAACAAAATGGTCCTAGCGAAACAATGCTAAGACCACATGAAGTAACTGCCTAGTTAGGAAGAATTTATACATTCAGATTATACACAAAGTAGAACTAATAAAATTAGGAATTCTTTGGTTAATCACTTAAATTACCAACCTTCAGTTCTGTCTCCTGCTTAATGATTGAGCTTGGGAAAGTTTCTTTTGCCATTTCCTCAAAAAAAAACCAATTACCCTATTTTTACTTTGCTAACTGAAGTGTTATTTAGTGGGTTCTTATTGTTCATCACTACTTGGGAATTAAAACCAATGAGAATGCACAGGAGGGGTGGGTTAATGATCAGTTTTCTGCCTGAATGTTAATTGTTGTCGTATTGTTACTTGTTTGTCGCTATATTTGGTATTATCCATTGACTGATGTACATGTGGAACAGCTTTGTAAGCAACAGCAACAATGAAAAGTACGTTTTTCCTCAAGTATGATTTGCCTTGTTAACACGTTTTCTTCCAATGTGCAGGCTCACGGCTCACTTGAACGAGATGATGAGGTATGTTTCAGTTGCTCGCATAATGAGTCTTGTGATCTAGTTCTGACAACCGACAAATAACAAGCTATTAGTGATTTACAACTGTAATAATTATACATGGGACCATGAAGTTTTGGTGATCTCATTTGTGCTTACGATTCCAGAAAGGGAAGCGGGTATCTTTTATGACATTTTTCTTTCGCCAAAAGTATTATTGTATTTAAACATTATGATGTATTTTTTTTATGCTCAGGAGTTTTTAGCTACTAACTAAGCAGTATGCTACAATTTTAAGCTTGCAAGGGGAAAGTGGGAAATTAAGAAACTGTACATGGAACATGCTTTGGGCTTGTGTGCAAGTTTAGAGTCAATTCGAGTTTAGTCTATGTTATGAGGTTTTGTCCTCGTTTTTACAATTAATAGTGCATTATTATTAGAAGAAAACCTCTAGGGTTATTAATCTTTTGAATATAATAGGTAAATTTAGTGTCAACTGTCAAGGTGATGGTCAGCTATGCAATCAAGTTGGCTTCGTAGCATCTCGGCTAGTAGGCAAAAGATATACTACTTAGAACTTCCAAAGTTCATTAGAAGTAATGAAATAAGATTAGTAGATTATTAAACATGGACCAAAGAGGATGAATCATTCAGGTTAATGATAAAAACTATGATTACTATTGTAGTTCCCACTTTTGGTCCGTAAAATTGTCTCCCAACCTGATGTGGCTCAGTGTGAAGCACATGCTCATAGTGAGCCACATCAAGTTGGAAGACAACTTTAGTTACCAAGGATAGGAACTCTATCATTGCTCGTCTAAAAAGGATGTACAGCATATATGCCTGACCATCTTGTATCTGTACTCTTATGTGTGAACAAGGCACTTGAAAAGATAATTGCAAATTATCATTCTTTTTTAACAGATTATACATTGGAAATTACAATGTTTGAAGGAAAAAAGTGACTATTATTATTAATTTATCTAATCTTGGGAAAAAATGAAAGATTGTCATACATGAAAACTTAAATATCACATTCTTGTAATTTTGATAAAAAACTGTACCTTTTCCTACGCATTTTTATGCGCAGACCTTGTCAAGATGGATGGCTCGCTCACTGACTTTGAAGTTCACTTAGTGGATTCCTTACTTTAAGTAGTGGACTATCTTTTAGTGGATTTTGAACTGAATTAAAGAATGCATGATGAAGCTGTCCATTTTGCCTTGGTGTGTGACTATAGATGCATTGGAGAGAGCGATCTTTTTTGCACTAGGCCTTAATTTGCACTGCCCAGACGTTAAGCTTGACGAGTTAGTCACTTGTTTAGCAGATATACGGTAGCTATGCTTAATTTGTAGCCTAAACTTCAGATAATGGTTGTCTAATTATATTGGGTTGTTTATATGCCTCGAAGTTTCCGAATTGCAAGTCATAGTGGTTATGTAACCTTATTAGTGGTGCCACAGATTATAGGTTGATATCTTGATTGATTTTTCTTCAAAGAGTGGATAAGTTCACTTAACAAGATGAAATTACCGATCAAAGCTTAAACGCAATTGATCGAGGGACCTTGTCAATCAAACTGTTTAATTGAAACAAAATCTAGTATATTACTGGAGAGAGATTACGTTACTTGAAAAGCAATTGAACAAACTCCAATCTAAGCTAAACTGCTAACGGGATCCCAGTGCTACTTCGACAAAAACCTCTAATTGCTAAAATAATTAAATGTAAATTTAAATCCACTAATCCTGATTATTGTTAAGTAATTGAAATAACTAAAATATATTCGTACGCCAGAAACAACAAAAATATGTTCATACGCCACCCAATGTCATCCACTTGTTTTCCGCATGCCCCCTGCAGCGTATTTCCCTGCTATCAATCTTATTGTCTCAACAACGAACCCTGAAAGAATTTTTGAGGAGTTTCCCATAAGATGAACGATAGATACAAAATTGATGGGACTCGACAGCATAGAATACTATCTAGAACATGGAAGAGATCTTGAAATTTTTAGGGATAAATTTAGCAGGAGAGTACAGGTGATTGGAATTTAATGAATTCTTTCAGATAATCCTGTAGTAACTAAGTATACACAAGTGAACAAGCCAACAGATAATGCACAAGCAACTAGATGTCTTCCCTTTGCTTTGTGCTTCTCCCACTGCATCACGTCAGTTGATCTATCTCTGTATTTGAATACAAGTGCGTAAAGCGTACCCACTAAACAGATATTCTTAAGCTGCTGCTTTGTGTCCCTTTCTTCTTCCTTTTTTTTTTTTTTTTTTTTTGTGGTCAGTTGTGAAACACCACATCCATTACTACTCTAGAATGAAAAGTGTTCCTTCTGCCAACTTTTGCAGGATGTTTACTTTGATGACGAGTCTGCTGAAGTTGTCATATCGTCACTACGTCTTGGGGATGACCAAGAAAGGTACCTTGAACAACTTGCTTGATTTGCTCTCGTATATACTGGTTAGGCAACACGTGGATTTTGGATCATGGTGTATTCTCTGGTCATCTAGCTTAATCTGTTCGCCACAATTAAACTCTGTTTCAAAAGGGAAATTTCTTGGGATTGTTACTTATTGAGCTCATGCTTGTGTTTTGGATTTCTGTTTTGCAGGGTGAAATCTCTGTAACTTCATTTGTGGTTGCATTTTGATTCCTGCACTTCTCTTATGCTTGCATTTGTTT
This sequence comes from Escallonia herrerae, assembly GCA_033070095.1. Classification (NCBI taxonomy): domain Eukaryota; kingdom Viridiplantae; phylum Streptophyta; class Magnoliopsida; order Escalloniales; family Escalloniaceae; genus Escallonia; species Escallonia herrerae. The sequence continues at coordinate 260,507 of JAVXUP010000455.1, forward strand.
CTCCTCTTTGCAGTGGATCTCTTTTCACAAACTCCAACTGGTTTGCTTTTGAAGACGACAGAATAGGTAATGAGCGTTCAACTGGCTCGGTTGCTTCCCCATCACCTAACACCGAGGGAATGGGCGTTAGCAGTGAAGGTGGTGGTGATGAAGTTGTTGTTGATGAAGATGATGATTTGGCAGACATTGCAACATCCGAAGTGCCTGAACCAAAGCTTGATGTTATGTCCGAGGACTTGAGAGAATCAGGGGCCAGCGCGAGTGATAAACCACCAGAGTGGGTTGAATGGAGGGAAAGTTCGGATTCTGTTGAAACGTCTGATGTGACTCCATATTTTGTAGAACCGTCTGATGTCACTCAGGCTTCTGTAGAACCGTGTGATGTCACTCTCGATTCTGTAAAACCAACTGATGTCACTCTCAATTCTGTCGAACCATCCAGTCCAGACGGGCCTCCAGTTTTACCAAATGGTGAGCTTCAAGTGGAGTTGGAGGCTCGTGCGGATGATATTGGCCCAAATAAAGCAGGCGCCTCTTCATCTCCAACCGACGAGTCAGTTGGCAACCGCCCTGATGGAAATTCACCAGAATCTGTAAACGAGGGCTCAGGTTCTAATCCTCCCCCAGTATCGGAATCAGCGAGTGTGAAACCAAGCCCCGATATAGCTGATTATGTAAATGAGGAGGAGCCTGCTGGAACAGAAGGCTCTTCAGGCATTGCAGAACACGGAGAGACGAAGAAATGAGGAAATAATGTACAATTTGAAGTTCAGTTACTGGAGCTAACTGTATTACTGGTGCCATTGATCTGGTGGGAGGATGTATCCTGGGAACACACTTTGAGTTGGCTGGTCTATGATGTATTGGAAGAGCCTTCTGTACATTATAACTGGGGCTTTTAATCAAACAAACAGAGTTCACGATTCTTTCCCCTACCCCAAGGTAGTTCGAGTGCTCTTCCTCCAATGTTTTGAGGAAAAACAGAAGCCAAGGGCAGGTTCTCGTATCATAGCTTTTCTTATCAATGATCTTTAGGTCTCGTGTTTGTATAATCACTTTTTAGCTTCTAGGGTGAATCTCGTCAACGTCTCATGCTCTATAAGTTCTCACATAATCTTGTTCATATTACAAAAATAGTACCGTATCCTGTTGATGACACCATATGTTCAATTTCAGCTCATTAAAGAAACTTATTCTGTGGAATTATCTTTTGTTTCCCATCTAATTGATTACGTTTTGCACTTTGTACAAGTGTAACCTATTCTGTAGTATGTAGTAGGTAGCGTTATTCTTTCTGCCATGTAAACTCCCATCCAGAGTTTCTCCTTTTCATCTCCTCAGACGTAGTGATTATTCTTTCTGCCGTGTAAACATGGTGTTCCCAACTGTTGGGAAAATCCCTCCGCAAGTTTTTGTTTGTCTTCCATTTTCTGTTAGCAGGGACACATTCATTCTAAAACCACCCGCTTGGAAAAGGGAAACACGCCATTGAGGAACAAAAATGGAGAAACTATCCCTTCGTTGCTTAACAATTTTGATTACGGATCTTATCATGGTCATCCAATGAAAAAGGCTTCATTTTGTTCAAATGAACCTGACGGTGGTGGTGGTTGTTTTGGAACTGGTAATTGCGGTGTGGCAACGGTGGTGGTGGGCTCGTGATGGTGGTGGTGCTGGTGTGGCCGTTGTGTCACCCCCACCCCTCATCATCCACCACCACAAACGCACGCGCAAGCGCGCACACACATGTTGTTCCCCTTATCTCCCATAACCCACCACCACGTGCACACGCGCACCACCGCCCTGGTTCTGGGTTTCTCTTTTTGTTTTGATTTTGAAAAATCTATTAGAATTTCAGTCCCAATTTGAATCCCTAAACTATTTAAGGGATATGTTGATGGATTTAAATGACGGTGTGGCAAGCCTTGGTGTGCATAGGTGTGTGGTTCGCTGGTGGATGACGGGGATGGGGGAATCATGATGTACGTGTCTGTCTTGGGGTGTGAGCTACGTGCTGTGCGTGCATGTAGGGTGCGTTGGTGGCTTGTGCGTGGGTGGTGTGTGTTGTGGTGGGTGATGGGTGGTAGTGGAATTGGGTGGCGACTGTGGGGTTGATTGACAGGGTGGATGAGTGAGAGGGGGTTAGAAAAGGGGCATTGCTTAAAATATGATAAGAAAATAGGGGTACTTGTCTAGTCATTTCAATGACTCCATAGTAGTTCTGTTGTAGGATCCAATTTTGTTAATTGAGGGAGAGGTTTAGTACACCATTTTGAAGTAGAGTTGATAAAATTGCACATCGTGTATAGTAGAGAGGGTCATTAGCTATTTTTTCCAGAATGTGTTGACTATTTTCCTTGCTTGAAACTGTATACAATAAAGGTTCTTTTGCTGGCCTTCTGATGAACCTTGTCCTCAAGTTAGGGAAGTTGCCATTACTTAATAATCTCTTCATGTTAAATTCTCCTGCATGGCGTTCATCAATTTCACTGGAATCCCAAAATTTGAATTTTACATTAGTATCCCTTTGCTCTGGTTACCCCCATTTTGGATTAAGATTCTCTGCTATACAACACATATACTGTGCAATAGAAAAATGTTGCTATATGCATCTAAGCGACAAAAGATCATCACTACAAGTTTAGCAACAATGAGGAAACTCTTTTAGTGACAATCTTACGTCACTAGAACTGTTACAACAAAGAGTCCTTATTTCATTGATGTAATCGGGAAAAAAAAATTAGTTGTCAATAATGTTTTTCAATTGATGGCCGTGATGTAGTGGAATAGCTGGAATTCTCCGATAATAAAATTAAAATTGTGGTAATCATCTCATCTGGTCCATTAATTGTAGCACACCGTACAAATCGCTGTTGTGACGAATATTCATTTTTGTATCAAAAAGACTTTGCAACTCGATCATTTTTTTTCCTTTTTTGTCATTTGTGAAAATCATTTTTCTGAAGGTTTTTCTATCTCAAACCCTAACGAGAGGGACTCTGTCTGCCAACCTAAAAAAGAAGAAGAAGAAAGCGTATAGATAGTATGGCTGATAGGTGGCTATCTCCTCTTCGGATGATCAACCAATCATCATGCTCTCACTTAATATTCAACAAACATGATTGCTTCTCATCGTGACTGTTGCCACCACTGCCACCATCGCTGTTGATGCTAACCCTTGGCCCCATCCTTAATAATGCCGCATCCGACCAAGTCCCAAGGAAGCATTAGGAAAACAACAAAAAGACCAACATCACTACTATTGAAAAAATAAACTTGATTTAGTTTATTTGTCATTAGAGATGTGTATTAGTGACTTTTTTTAGTTGTCATTAATCATGTGTTAGTGGTGCATTAATGATGTGTTAGTGGTGGATATGTTATGAATGCATTACTAGTGCGTTTACGAAGTCAAGTGGGCTAGTATATAATTGAAGTAATGAATTACTGGTAGCTTAGTTGCATGTCTAATATGAAGTAATGAATGAGGAGTATACTTTCATTATAACTCAAGTCATGTGAATTGTGGGATGTGGTCAGTGAAGAACCACATAGTATCTTATTGAGGAGAGTTTGAAAAAAGAAAGAAAAAAATTCACTCCAAGTATTGTAGAAGGTTATCCATACAGAGATATGGATGCACATCAGAGATTCAAATCCTCCAAGTGATATTTGACAAATCATCAAGGTCATTAGTTTCAACCGCAGCCGTGAGTATAGTTGTGTACAAAGCTAGGAAGAAGACAAGTTCACAAATGAAGATGGTAAACATCTCAATGAAAAAGACTCCAATGGAGGATGAAAACGAGTTTTATGCTTCCAAAGTCAAAGAAATAGAGGAAAGAAAGGATTCAAGAAGAGTTCAAGGCTTTTGAAGGCAATAACGACGAATAGTTGACAAGTGGAGAAGAGTAATCTAAACTATTGAGGAGATATTGAATGAAGCAATTGATGAAATTGCTGAAGTAAGGAGAGAGATGACACAAATAGTGATGACAATACTCGAATCGAAGAATTGAGGAAGCATGAGAGCATTTACAGAAAGGTAGAAGTTCATGAAGGTCAAGACGTGAACAACTCGGGTAAAAATTTTCATTCTTTTTAAAGGAAGAAAATGTGTTCTGGTCATTTCCTCTACAAAAATGAAGAAAAAAGTGATGATTATTTTCCATGGCTAAGAATGATGAGGTTGTGCCACAAGGATTTGCAGTCAAAGATTTTTGAAAACTTATTTCATTGAGCATCATTGCATCGAGATGCTTTTCATGCCTATGAAGGAAAATGATTTTGTGAAATGTCAAACAAATATTTTTCAACTTGGTGTGAAGAATTTGTTGAGCGATACAGCCTAGGTAAACATAGAGACGTTCGTTGATCAGAATAAGCTGCAAGAAATATTCTCTTATTATGTCGAGATTCATTCTCCGTGAGTATGGTAGAAAGTTGACAAGTTCAACGTCAAGATGATTCATGTGCTTTACACTTCAAAGGAAATGGTTATGAAGGTTCTTGCAATCGAAAGAACTAGAACTATGACAACAATTTGGTACCATTATCAAGCCCTTCAATGATGAATATTATTTGTAGCCAGAAATAAAGTTTAAAGGGGAGTGTTGAAAAAAGGGTACTTAAGTTATTTCCTTTACTATTGGAGTGGTGTATAAGTAACATGTCAGCGGTCATGTGTTAGTGATGTGTTGATAATGTGTTAAAGGTGCATACGTTCAAATGTGTATTTGTAAAATTGAATAGTGGGCTAATATGCTACTGAAGTAGTAGATATTGCATGTCTAATAGTTACTTAGAAGCATTACCAAAAGCGTATACGATACGAAGTTTTAAGGTATATTATGTGTTCCTTTAAAAACCTCTTCATGTCCTCTCCTCCTAGTTTTTGAGTATGTGATTTTCAGTACCTCTTTGCCTGCAACAACTACAACTAGGTTTTTAGTCTCCCTGAAAAAACTATTTCATAGTCCCAAAAAGTGTGAATCATAACTTCCCTTAAGAAAAGAAGCTCGTTTACGCAGCGAATTGTGTCGGTTTTCCAAACGGCTGGCTCTCCTGTATCCACCCTAAAAACTGCGCTATGGTTCTCGTAAAACCTTTCTCCCCTGACTCTCCGATCATCAGCCTTCCCCTCATTCAAACCCTCTCTCATGTGCTATATGGTGTTGCACGAAAGGCAAAGAATCCCTCTATGCTTGCCACAGAATACACGTGTAGTCACAATTTCTCGGCAATGCCCTAAGGAGAAATGAACAAAGCATTGGTAAGTAAAATTACTTTATCCTTGGCTCCACCCAACAAACTAAATCACAATACTAAAAGCCCTTGCACAGTCATGGGTATTTTTCTGATAAGTGATTGTAGAGAGGATTGGCCTTTTATAGGCTAGGAGATTATTCTTGGACTCCATTGAAAACCATATCTATGAATAGAACTTCATGTATGGATAGCCCTTACAATGAAGTTGTGTATTCTACAAAGGATGCAAAGTTTTATCTCATGGAGATGTTTAGTTTAAAACTCAATTTTGAAACTAATGGTATATGAAAATGTGATGATAATAGCTCAAAATCAGATTTGTAAGTATGCAAAACACAGCAATTTAAATGACAAATAAAGTAAACAAAGTGAAGGAATCGCTGCCCTGTGAGAGTCGCGAATGAAATTCAATGTTGTCTCCCTTCGTGCAGGTTCTAACGAGGAACAACAATCTAAGATTTAATCTAAAGGCTCACAGCGGCGTCTCCTCTGATAGCATGACTACATTCAAACCCGTCTAAGCAACTGCTTACAGGAAACTATATCTCAAAGTATATAGCATAGAAAAAATTCAGAAAATGATAGTCTTGTAAATGCTTATTTCTTCTACAATCCTTTTTTCATAGAGAGTGAAAAGACACTAAAATAAGCATCATAACTCTCGCATCAAAATGAAGGGTTACAACTCTTCAAAAAAATTCAAAGGGTGGAAGTTTTAAAATTTTCAACAATCCCAACAAGGTTTAAAACTCCATAAAGTCAATAAAACGTAGATATACAATTATATAAGTGGGAAATATAATACAGTGCAGTTGGTATAGGTGTCTTTAGAAATTGAACCTAAACTTGATAGACAATTTCCATTTGAGGGAAGCTAATGGAATCTTGCACCTTGAATTAGGTCCCTTTGGCCAAACTTCAGTTGATACACACTATATCTCATACAGGATGTGGTTCTGGCGAGTTGGCGCTATTAATGGCCATGTGTCCCAATCTTGATTCTCATGGGAGGTTTTAGGAAAGAGCCCAATCTCACGATCGTGGGCTCACGAAGGCTCCCACTTATGAGACCTTGAAGTGTATGACTGACCTCATACCTTGCGGAAATTTTCCGAGTTGGTTTTATTAAAGATAAATATCGAACCTAAATGTCACACTTAAGGATTACAATCATCACTGCAATGGGGAGGAGATACTCTCCCTTACGCATAGGGATAATTCTTTTAATGAGTTCATGTTGTGCACGTTGTTCCTACCCATTGAACCTTATTCATGGGATCTCCGATCACAAAGGTTGGGTTACTCCTATAAGTGACTCCTTTGTAAGCTTTGGAGCAGAGGATCACAAAGCTTCTATCAAATTTATCATGCCATTACTTAGAAGCTTACTTAAGTCCATACAATGACTTTTTCAACTTATGTTCTTGTTCTTTCAACTTAAATCCTTCAGGTTACTCCATTTAAATCTCTTCATCTAAGTCACCATTCGAAAGACGCTCTTTACATTCTTTTGGTGTATGACTAGCTTATATATAAATGCTAGAACTAACAAGGTTTTAATGTTAGTAATTCTTACAACAGGAGAGTAGGTGTCAAAGTAATCAATTCCTTCTTTTTTAGTAAAGCCCCTGGCCACTAATCTAGCTTTATATTTTTCTATGCTTCCTTCAGGCTTTAACTTCCTTTTGAACAGCCACCGACAATCTATTGGTTTGCTTTCGGGTAATACGTTAGATAACACCTGCGTGTTCTCATCTATAACATGGTTAAACTTATTATTTATAACCTCTTTCTAAAATGGTACATCTAATGATGGCATAACTTAATTGTAAGTCTAGGGTTCTCCTTTGACTAAGTATGTGAAAAACCTTTCCCCATGAATTTTCTCAATTCTACCTCTTTTACTTATACTAATGTCACGCCCCGACCCGGAAGCGGACCTTCATATACCATTTTAAAATATTTCTACTTACGAGAAGTAGAATATTCAATGCATGTTAACAAGAATATAACCTCGACGAGGTAATCAGAGCTCTAAACATTTTCCAAATAAAAAACATTTGTATTTATCATCAAAATCTAATAAATGCAGCGGAAATCTGATAACAATAGTCACCTCCCAAACTTTGGGGTTCTCAGAAGTCACTTATCAAAACTATTACAACTATCTTATTTTCAAGTCACTAAAACGAGTCTAAAATTAAAGAACGGCTCCGACTCATGCTTATAAATAACTGCTCGTCTGATGTCTCAGCTTAATTACCTAATATGGGAGGAGAAAGGGGGTGATCACAAAGTCCAATAAAGATCACACGCACACCTCCACAAAGTACAATGCATGTATCCAATAATATGTAGCTGAGTCAAACGAAACAAATGAAAACTAAAGTGTAAAGACGATAAATAAGCCTGGCACGACAAATCTCATTTCGGGGTATTAACCCATCAAAGGTCGAATCAAAGTCAAAGGAACACATTCGAATAATTGGACTATTAATCGAATACGATACAATCATATAATACGTGACTGTAAAACACGTTAACCTAAGTACGTGAAGGTACTAAGTTCAAAGTTTGCATATCGGTAACAATAGCCATATCATGTCATGATATCATGTTAACCTAAGCACGTGAAGGTTCTAAACATTAGTTCAATATAAAAGGTCCAAAGGACATCGAAGTATCGCAAAGGTATAGAAGTCACAAAACATCTAAACTTTGCATTTCAAATAGAATGGATTAACGATTTTAGAAAGTACTCGATATTAGACTCAAATTGAAGAGGACGAAGAGACGATTTTACCGAAAGTAAAATCGATTGAATCCGAGTTTGTATGATCGCGAAATTATGAAATAACGAGATTTGGATCAAAACCTAAACAAAAGAAGGTGTATTGACACATGACTTGCCACGTAGGCAGTTTCATACGCCGGAAACTTGAAGCAAAATACGTCTGACCATATTCTCTAAGCACATTAATCAAGAAACATTGAAAGATATAAAAAGGACAAATCAATGTCACACATGACATGGCCACACATGATATGGCCATCCAATGGGTACATGAAAACATGCATTAATGCCTTCAGATTAGCAAAAGAAACAGAAGGTGCAGCTGATGCACGTTACTTTTTGTCAAATTATTGACACAACAACGGCTGACAGAAAAGAAACAAAAATAGAAGTGCATTCGCAATCCAATCGTAATAGTAGCTAGCCATAACCGAAATGCCAAATCAAACCACTATTAGTGATACTCGTATCAAAGGGTTCATAGAGGTAGATGATGTGTATGAAATTCTTACCTCAATTTATAAAATAGGATTTGCGCAGTTGTGTAACCTTCCAAAAATCTCAAAACCTAAATAATTGAATCAGCACAATGACGTTAAATTCTTTTTAAAATATGATCCTAAAGTAATTAAATTCATCCTTATAATCAAAGTGGGTTCAAGATCACTTACCAATTATGCGCAGAAAATTGCAATCCTTCAAAACCCTAGTTTTTCCTTTCTTCTATCTCTCTGTGAGCCAAAACTGAACTTGTCGATAAAACTGACTTGGCTAGTCCTTAAAAGTCTCTAAATTTGGTAAATAATTTAAAGACTCGTAAACATTCATTATTTTTTTCAAAATACCTTAAAAATAATTAAATTTGCAAAGATGTCCTAAACATAATAATAATTTGGGCAAATTACACCTATGTCCCTGAGGTTAGGGTATAATTACAGGTAAGGACAATCGTTTGGACAAATTACACTTCTGTCCGTTGACCAAATGGAATCTCAAAAACCCTAACGGTTTTAATGAAAAGACTTTATTACCCCTAAGTTGGAACCTTATTTTTTTAATGCCATTACTTCATCTTTAAAAAAAGAAAAAGAGATTAATGCTATTACTCCCTACCCCCCCCCCCCCCCAATACCCCCTAACCCCATTTCTGTCACTCCTGCACGAACGGGTCCTTATCGATGCAGAAGCCACACGCATCCACCACCAATATACTATCGGCGTCGTGGGGCGATGGAGCTGTCGGGTGCACATCGGGACAGCAGAACCATGGAATCGTGCACCATGTGAAATGCCTGTCCCCTCTCCCTCCCAGCCGATGCCACCCTAAGCCACCGTGTGGAATCTCCTGCCGGCATTGAAACCTATCGCCGGTGACGTCGTTCTTCCCCCTCCATCTCTTCTCTCCTCCCCCACAGCAGCCCACTCCCTCACCTCATGCCAGCATCTCTATCGCCCTACGCGGCCGGCAGCTCCATCGCCCAATCGAATTTCTTGGGTTGAGAACAATCATTTGAAACTTAATATACTGATTTTGACGATTGTAAGCATCATTGGGGAGTGAGCAGGTGGTTCAGGTCCTTCCCCTCTCCCCAACGTTGATGATCCAATCTTCGGCGATGAGGGAAGGGGCTGCCGGCGGGGAAGGGGACTGTCGGCGGGGAGGGAATGGTTTGCTGGGGTGAGGGATTGGGCCTAATTTGCAAATTAGGGTTTCAACAAAATCCTAACTTGCAAATTAGGGTTTCAACAAAATCCTAACTTGCAAATTAGGGTTTCAATAAAACCTAATTTTGGGTTTTAAAACTCTAATCTTTAATTAAGGCTTGAATTCTTAATTTAAAATTTTTAAAAATATTCAGCATATACAGTACAAGGGTAGTATCGTCATTTTAAAAATACGTTTTGATGACATCATTAAAAAATTACACTTTTTGGACGAAACCCCAATGGATGGACACGACTGATACATTTTAAAAGTGTTTGGTCACGGTATGTTACATTTTAAAACTTAATGTCCTTGACTGTAATTTTACCCCAACCTCAGGAACATAGGTGTAATTTGCCCTAATAATTTAATTACTAGCTATTTGGGGTCTTACATCCTCCATGCCGGATATGTCTCGTGTACATAACGGATGGGTCGTGCACGTACTTCCTCAAAATAGACACATGAAAGACATTATGCACACGAGACATATCCGGCGGCGAGGCAACACGATAGGCAACAGGGCCAACTCTTTCCAAAACCTCATAAGGTCCAACATATCTAGGACTCATGCATGTGGAAGTCATTTCAACTATAAACGTACACGTTTTTGTTACTACTGATAATAAGAATAGTGACAATACGGTTGGTATCGCCACTTTCTATCTTGTAGAAACATGCCATTCAACTGGACGGTGTTGCCGCCACTAAATTAGTGACAAAAATTGGCGACGACACCAGTTTTATCACTTGATAAATGCATGGTCGGAAGCAATTAGTGACAACTTTGCTCCTCAGAGCCAATCGTGACAACTAGTGACATATATTCTTGTATCCATGCATGCATGTTCGGCTACTGTGTATTCAAGAAGATGCAATGAGAATGCCCATGACTATCTGGTATGCATGTATGTTGGACTATTCTGTGTTCAAGAAGATGCATTGAAGCATGACTGGCCAACCATGTCATGGGGTAACTCTTTCCCGACCTGAACGATCTGCCTTAACTTCTCAGTTGGAAGATTCACCGAGGACCATCATCAATTTTGTACGCATGTTGGAACTCTGTGTGTTCAAGAAGGTGCATTGAGAGTGAAACTTCGATGAATATGACAAATGCATGCATGTTCGACTACTGTGTTCAAGAAGATCCATCGAAGCATGATAGGCCAGGCCAATCATATTGTCACCTGTCATCGTTATTTTAATTTTAACTCTTTGTCAACCTGAACGGCTTGCTTCTCAGTTGGAAGATTCAGCGACCACTAATAGATAATGTGTATAAGATCTAATGACAATAATCTTGATCTGACTAAAAGATCTGCGCTCTAAGGTAGTTTCCAAGAAAGAATTATCCACCTGCATGATTGTCCCGCATCTTGTAGATTTTAGTAGCTAAGTTTAGTCTTACTAGTCCAAAATCCCGTGCCAAGCACGTGACAGTTTATTAACAACAATTTATTTTAGTAGTTTTGAAATACATAATAAAATATATTGCACAATTTTATGATTTGATGATTATTTTATCAAAGATAGTTACTTTATTTTTTTGCTTGAACTTTCTTGTAATAAAATAAGTTCACCCTTCTTGTGAAATATTAATAAGCAACGTCCTTGTACATATTTACTAATTCTAATTTGATAACTATATAGATGAACAAAATTAAAAGTTTATTTAGTACACATAAAAAGAAAAGTAAATTATTTTGATAACGGAGAACATATTGAGATCAATTTACTATAGCACAAGACATTTTTATTATTATTCTCTAAGTATCCTTTAAAATAATTTGTACCTTTGAATGGATTGCTCATAACGTTAATTGCATATTAGTTTAATTTTGATGGAAAAATTTTTGGTCCATATATTTCTTTATAGCATGTGATTTATAAAGTTAATCAATTCGATTAATTAAGTAAGGATGATGTGCTATTTTTAGAAGCAAATGTAATCCACCAACAACGTATACACAGAAAATAGTAATTAGTGTGTGAGGTAATTATATAAAGTTTAAAAAATTTAACCAACATGACTATATAGGATAGCTCAAAACCTCGTAGTAAGAAAATTGTTGAACAAAATTTAATCAAGATTTCACAAAGTATACAATAACCATGCTTACTAAGTAAGATTTATCTTAAGATAATAAGATTTTCAATCTAAGTCTTAGTTTACATTCATCACAATATAACTAATATCTTTTTTGACTTTTATGCAATTATATTCAGAATTATAGAAATTAACCTAAAATCATAAATGGTATATTGCGGATGCAGAATTTAGAATGCTTAACAGTTTAATTACTCACAACAAAAATACCATAGAAAATTAGTTCAAAACTTTTCTAACATAAAATTAGTTGAATTTAAGAAATACTCACATAATTAAGGTTTTAAATTTTCACTATTTTTTATTATATCTCATATAGAATCTGCATATTATGGTATTTCTACATTTAACCAATGCAAGTAAATAGGATAGCGCAAAATCTTAGAGTAATAAAAATTTTAACCAGCATATTTATCAAGTTAAATTCATATTTAAATTTATCGAAACTTAAATATGAATTTGAAATAGTACCTAATTTTGTTTATTAAATCTCTTAAATAGTTTTTGTTTTATAGGTTAATATTTCATGTTAGAGAACTTTTTCGATATATAATAGTCAAATAAAGTCATAATAGGTTAGAAAATTCTGAATATTTCAAATTAAATTTTGAATTGCATAAGGCTCACTATTTCAATATTTACTATATTTGTGGATTTAGTTAATAATAAAATTAAGGACCCCGTTTAAAATAATGTTTGGAGATCTTTAGCAACATTAATATGTTTAGAATTTATTTTTGTAACTCTTTATTATATTTGAAACACAATGCAATGAGGTGTCATGAGCTATCATTATATTTGTCGACTTTGTTATTAGATATTAATATTATAGCTCAGGATCTCAAATCGAACTCGAGTACGTTAATAAAATATTTTTAATAAGTTACAAAAAGTGTATCAATGCATACCACGTTTCAAGAAACAAAAAGAGATTAATATTTTATAGAAAAAAGAATCTACTTTTACTAAAACTATAATTGTTGGTAGGAAATTCTTAATACTTTATTTGTAACAATTTCAAGTAACTTGTCAATACTATATTATTATTAAGTTCTTTTAGTGGTCCAACCTATAACAAAATCAAGTCTCTTAGATTGAAAAGTTAGGTCAAGAGTTATTTATCTTTAGAATCATAAATGTCATAGTCCATTCTTATCTTCTTTAGAATTATTGTTTCAAAAAATCACCAACTTATTAAGATACAAACATGATATCCAATAGTATATCTTTTCATCTCATACACATTTAAAGTTACAATATTGATTAGATAGTGATGCAATTGTTGCATAATATTTGCATAGGTATATATGTTTATTTTAGTTTTTCTGAACTGTAAATTTAAAGAACACTTAGTAGATTGTGTTACAGTACCGTTGTTAAATTTTTACATTTTTTTAATCTTTTACATTGTTAAGCGGTACTGTAACACAATTTACTCATTGAGAATAGCTACCCTTATTGAGAATAGCTACCATTGTTCTTTCAACTTACACTTCAGTGGAACTAAAGCAAACATATATGCATATGGAAATATATATTACGCAAGAATTGCATGACAATCTAATAAAGGTTTAATAGTCAAAATCGAAGTCTAGCACATAAATATATGTTTATCGCATAAAGTTTAAACGTTGTACAATTTGATTTTCTAGATTTATAGGGTTTACAAATATTGCGACAATTATACCACAAATTTTTCAAGAGTAAATTGTAGTAAAGATTTTGATTTGTTTTATAAATCCTCATACATGGAATATAATCAGTTTGGTGGTCCTGAAGACTTATTTGAAAATATTGACTTATAATTTGTTTAGTAAATTTATATATCGCATTATTCATTTTGAATGATAACTATCTTATGATATTACATTATGTCAATATATATATATATATATATATATATATATATATATATATGATATTACGTTATGTCAATATATATCAACAATGGTAGTAAATTTAAGGGTTAATTACACTCATGTCCCTGAGGTTAGGGTAAAATTACAGTCAAGGACACTAACTTTCAAAAGGTAACAAACCGTGACCACAAACGTTAAAAAGGTAACACTTATGTCCATCCGTCAAATATCTGTCCAAAAAGTGTAATTTTTGTGACGTCATCAGTACATATTTTCAAATTATGACAATCCTACCCCTAGATTACTGTTACCTCTCTTCTCTCTCTTTCATTTTCTCTTTCATGAGCCTCATTTCTCTTCCCCTTATCTGTCTCTTCTTCCATCAGACACAGGTGAATTCTCCAGCCACCATGCGGCTGCCCCCCAACATTTCACCACCCGCTGCTCCCACCGCCCACCACCACGCCGCTGCCCCCACCATCCTACCACCAAGTCGCTGATCCCACCATGCCGCTGCCCCCACTATACCACCACCACACCGCTGCCTACTGCCGACCACCACGTCGATGCCCACCGCCGAGCACCACGCCTGTTGCTCCCACCGCCTACCATCACGTCGATGCTCCCCCACCACCCTTTGTCGTCTTCCTCCCTTCCCTTACCCCGCCGCCTTCCACTTCGCTCCACCCCATACATCCGTCCCCCACCCATCCTTCCCCTTCCCTTCACCCCATCCTGTCGTCCCCCGTCCTCATTTATTTTACCCCATTGCTTTCCCCTTCCCCCTACCCCCACCACGTCGTGGCGTCGTCCCTTGCCCCACTGGCTTCCCTTCCCCTACCCTACCGTGCGTCGTCCCCCTCCCTCATTTACCCCATGCCTTCTGATTTCTTAAAAATTTGGATAATAAGTCTTGGAATTGCAAGAATTGAAACCCTAATTTGAAAATTTGGGAGAAAAAAGAATGGCTTGAAACCCTAATTTTCAAATCAGGGTTTCAAATGAAAAAGAATTGAAACCCTAATTTAAAAATTAGGGAGATAAAGGAATGACTTGAAACCCTAATTTGGAAATTAGGGTTTCAATTCTTTTTCATTTAAAACCCTAATTTGAATGGCATGGTAAACAATTTACCTTTCAAGTCATGGACAATATGGTCATTTTGACCATTCCGTTATGTATATGAGTATTCTGTTAGGTTAAAGGACATAAGTGTTTATTTTTCAAACTTATGGACACGCGTGTAATTTCACCCAAACCTCAGGGACATAAGTGTAATTAACCCTAAATTTAATTCAATTAGAACGTTATTTTTCTTCTTCTAAATATAGTATGTTATTTTTTATTTTTTCAATATATAAGTTTTTATATTCACATTAATAGTGATTTTAAGAATATAATAGTCAAAATTAAGTCATAATAATTAGGTTGAGTTCTAAAATGTTTAGAATTAATTTTTAAATTATAAAACCCTCATTATTCTTGCAAAATTAATCAAACTTAAAAATAAGGTACCTAACAAAATTCAAATCAATTGTTAGATTATTTTTTCAAATCAAACTTAATTATAACATCAATTTTTTTTCCTAAATCGAAAGTACTATTTTTGCTTTGTATAATAAATATATATGAGTTTTAATATTCATGTTAGAGTAGTTTTGAAGATATAATAATCAATATTAGGTCCTAATAAGTTAGTACAATGATCAGGTTGAGTTTTAGAATGATTAAAATCAGTTTTCAAATTACACAGGATTTACAGAAAACCCTCACTGCTCCTGCAAAATTAAATCGATATAAAAATAAGGATCCTATCAAAATTTGAATTAATTATTAGATCACATTTTTATTCTATATATCATAAGTTATTTTGGGTCTATGGATTTTAATTTTCATATTAGAAAATAGTTTTAAGGGCATAATTGTAAAAATAAAGTCTTTATTGAATAGTATATTGATTAAATAGAGTTTTAGAATGATTAGAATTAGTTTTTAGACTAATTTTTCTTCTAAATAAATCATTATCTTCGTTTTTTATATATATGAGTTTTGAAGTTCATATTAGAGAGTAGTTTTGAAGATACAATAGTCAACATTAAGTCCTAATAAGTTAGTATAATGATAAGGTAAAGTTTTAGAATGATTACAATTAACTTTAATTTTAAGGACATAATTGTCAAAAAAAAGTCTTAATAGATTAGTATATTGACTAGGTAAAGTTTTAGAATGAGAATTAGAAAATAGTTTTAAGGGCATAATTGTAAAAATAAAGTCTTAATTGAATAGTATATTGATTAAATAGAGTTTTAGAATGATTAGAATTAGTTTTAAGACTAATTTTTCTTCTAAATAAATCATTATTTTTGTTTTTTTTTTTAAATATATGAGTTTTTAAGTTCAACATTAAGTCCTAATAAGTTAGTATAATGATAAGGTAGAGTTTTAGAATGATTACAATTAGCTTTAATTTTAAGAACATAATTGTCAAAAAGAAATCTTAATAGATTAGTATATTGATTAGGTAGAGTTTTAGAATGATTAGAATTAGTTTTTAAATCAAATAATACTCACCAATATAGAAGTTAATTAATCTTAATGTAAGGATTTGATGACGTGTCATATAAAGAGCGATGATGTGTAGCGTTAAGGAGTTATCAATGTCTTTTTTGCTTCGCTTATTATATATTATATAGATATAGATTTTTTGACAAAGCTCCCTTCAAGCAGGGTCACGTTGTCTGATGTTTAGTTTCTGTATTTTTTTCAAGTCTTGTGTGATTTGAGATCATTGACCTGCTGTTACAAGAATGCCATCCTTTCTTGCAGCGTGAACAGAACTTTCTCCTGCCAATGGGAATCGAGCCTTGTTCCACGCCACTCTGGGACGCACCTCCTGCAAAGTCTGTCAAAAGAGTTTGTTGGCGTCAATATTAAATTTGAGAACGAGTTGAATGCATATAGTGTCATCTAAGCGAGAGGCGGCTCACCGGGCCGGTGAAACTAAAACCTTGTAAACGTGCAGAACTCACTTAAACTTGCATTTCCATCTATCACATTAAATGGTGCATGGCCTGAAGATAGTATTCTTGAAGTGTAAAAGTCTGATTTCTCACCCAAAAGCACGCTCTTAAGGAAGAGAAGCTACCGGGTATCATGGGTAGCGTGGGATATGATGTGATAACCGGGTATCATGCGTAGCGTGGAATATGATGTGATTTTAAGGTTCAAGCCGAATAAAAAACAAATTGTAGATCCGAAAGAAACATGGCCTAACTCGGACTTAATTCTGATACCATGTTACAGTCTGGTTTACAATCCAAAAGCATACTTTAAAGAAAGAGGAACTCATCGTGTATAATATCGATCCTAGAACTCATGTAGAGAGTTGATGTGCAACTTGACAGAAAATGGATATAAATAAACATCAGCAGCTAACTTAGGACCAGCAGCCAAAAGGCTGCTAAACAAGCCCCTCTCAGCTTTCCATGTGCGCCACAATTCCAAATTACCGCAAAATGTTTGTTATGAAAATTCCAGCATCCAATTATATTAAAAAGTGAAGGAAACCTCCGTTCTTGATTACTATTTTGGATGGCTTATCAGTCAACCGAAAGGCAAAGTCGGCAGGCATGTGAGTGAAAGCAACTTTGCTGTAAATTAAGTATTAGAGCACCATAAGTCGCTATCTGTTAGTTTCTGTAGTCAATGGCTAGTGAGTAGTGATGATTCAACCGTCTTGGGTTTTTCCTTAAAACTCTATATGCATATCCTCCCAATCACCATCATTCCCATAGGTCCCCTCAGGCTCAGTTTCAGCACCAGTACAGTTTCTGAGAATATTTCATAGCTTGGGAAGCTGATAGTATCTGGCTGAGACCAGCTTAACTTGATGAGGTTAACGTTGATACCTATGTTGCCACTTTACATAATCCTTACCCTCTTAATGATCTCTAGCCCTGCTACTGCAGAACCTCACAAAACATATTGTTCTCCTACCTTTAACTATACTGTGAATAGCCCATTTGAGAACAACCTCAAGACCCTTCTTGATTCTCTATCCTATAGTACTTCTCTTAATAAAGGATTTGATAACACTTCAATTGGAGATGGTTCTGATCAAGTCTATGGCCAGGCGTTATGTAGAGGAGATGTCACCCCAGAAGTTTGTCGGAACTGCGTTCAGAATGTAAGCAAAGAGATCATGGAGCAATGCCAAAGCAAGGATGCAATTATGTGGCATGAATTATGCCAAATTCAGTATTCATACCAGATGTTCTTCTCTTTGGATGTTTATACTGGAAAGTATCCAGACTCGAATTTAGAGGAGAAAGATGTGCCAGACCAAGCCCATTTTCAATCGGTTTTGAGTTTGATGCTCTCTCTCTCGGAAAAGGCTGCTCAAGATGCTTCACGTCTCATGTTTGCTACAGGAAAAAAGGAATCTAAAGCCGAGACGATTTTTGGGCTTGTACAGTGTACAAGGGACATTTCCCCAAAGGGCTGTAGAAGTTGTTTTACCCAGTCCTTGGGAGACCTTCGAGCATGCTGCCAGTATCGCCAAGGGGGTACTATTTTTAGCAGGAACTGTAATGTGAGGTTCCAGACTTATCCCTTTTATGGACAAGCAGAAGGTAAGCAACAATTGAGCCTTTGATGAATACACACTTGAAATTAAAGTTCACGGTTAACTCTTGAAACGGTTCACTCAATCATGAGATTGATTGATATAAACAGGTAACTTCTCCGTATAGGTGTCAATTAACCTTGGAGCAAAAGCTTCTAAATTGCCCAATACAGGCTAATCTTGTCCAAGGAAACCCTGCCTACCATTTCTTGCTGCAAATCTTTACTAAGGGTTCATAATCACCCTTTTGCCTCGTTTTTGGTTCAAATCGCTAGCAGAACTATGTGTAACTAATCCTTGGGGACATCCAGAACTACAATATTTGTAAGCCATTCGAGTTGACCAGTTATTCAGGAACTGAATCTTTTTGTGGAAAAAATTGAGTTCTTCCGAATAAACTTAGCAGGGTTATAGACCATTTCCGTGTAGAACCATTTGTTTACAGCTGGTTTCTTATTAGTCTATATCAAAATCCTATCTCTCTGTTAATTAACGGACCTTGACAGTGAATACATCATATTTGCAGGGAAAAGATGGAAGACATGGATCGTGGTGGCAGTTGCATGCATATCAATATTCCTAGTAGGAGTTGCTATTGGCAGCTATCTTCTCCATCATCGTCAGAGGAAGAGGAGAGAAAAAGGTAGATTTACTGAATTCGAAAAAGCAGAAAACTGTGATCATATAAGTACAATTATCACTAATTCAAGCTCTCATGACCCTTTAAGATGAGGAGAAAAGCCGATGTGAACTGTTACCCAACATGGCTGTGCCAACTAGTACTTCTATGACAACGGATGAGATTAATGTAGTCAGCTCAAAAAAATTGCCGTTCATGGAGTTAGCCATAATAATGACGGCTACAGACAACTTCTCCAAATCTAACATGCTCGGACAAGGTGGTTTTGGCACTGTTTACAAGGTAATCACTATTTTTCTTATTCACCGCAATTTTCACAATTTAATTCACAACCCGAGATAAGAGATTATTCAACTGGAGTATCTACAGGGTGTGCTATCGAATGGGAAGGAAATAGCAGTTAAAAGGCTGTCAAGAAAGTCATGGCAAGGTTTAGAGGAGTTCAAGAATGAGATCATACTTATAGCAAAACTTCAACACAGGAACCTTGTGAGGCTCTTGGGTTGTGGCATAGAGGATGATGAAAAGCTGCTAATATATGAGTATATGCCCAACAAAAGCCTTGACGTCTACATATTTGGTTTGTTCGTTTGCTCTTGAGAGATCCATTTCTAACCACATTATCTTACTGCATTTGCATAAATTTGGCCTGCACATATTTGCTATTAGCCATGTAGCACCATTAATTACAACATGTGTCGTGGAAAGGATATGCTATGAGAAATTACATACCCTAGAAAAGTACCATGGTCATTTGTGTCGATCAGTTAAACATCAAGCACATGACTTGACGCCGAGAACTTTCCGTTGTATTATGTCCCATATTTAGAGAAACGCTCGCTGCTTAATTGGGAGACTCGCCTCAATATAGTTAACGGTATAGCGCGAGGACTTCTTTACCTTCATGAGGAATCCCGGCTGAAAATCATACACAGAGATCTGAAGCCCAGTAATGTTTTACTTGACCAAGAAATGTTTGCCAAGATATCGGATTTTGGGATGGCTAGGATTTTTGGTGAGGACCAAAATGCAGCCAACACCAGAAGAGTTGTAGGAACATAGTAAGTCTGCTTATTCCTGCTACCTTTCCACTAGACTCTCTGACTTAAATGAAAAGAAATCTGTAAAAGAAGTTAAAATTCTTCAAGCAGCGGATACATGGCTCCAGAGTATGCAATGGAAGGGCTTTTCTCCGTCAAGTCGGATGTCTTCAGTTTTGGAGTCATCTTGCTTGAGATCATCAGTGGGAAAAGAAATAGTGGCTTTTACCGCACAGAACTTGCTCCAACACTCCTTGCATATGTATGTTCCAGTCTTCCTTCCTGCTTTTTTTTTTCCATTTTTATTCTAAGTACGAATGATCATATGTTGGTTGATTTTGAAATATAACGTTTGCTAAACATCATCTAGTTTTTCCATTTTTTGATATCATGTAATTGGCAGGCATGGCAGCTATGGAATGAAGGACAGGAATTTGAATGTGTGGATCCATTGTTGACAGAATCATGTGCTCCTGCAGAAGTTCTCAAATGCATTCATATAGGACTTTTGTGTGTCCAGGAAGATCCAGCAGAAAGACCCACTATGTCGTATGTGGTGGCTCTGTTGGGAAGTGAATCCATGGCACTTCCTCAACCAAGCAGACCAGCATTTTCTGTGGGGAGAACAGCTCATCGTATTGATCTGTCTTTACCAACAGACCCTTCTATAAATCAGGTTACGGTTTCAAGTATGTTGCCGCGGTGAGTGCTGCCACTTCAGTTATTGTTGCAGCGCATTGTCCTTGTATATAACTCGAACACCTAACTACGCGTATTCGGTGGAAGAGCATTATGCATTTATCAACTTTCGGTGGTCTGAGGATGTCTCCATCCAAAGCAAACCTCAATCGATTACTATCTAGGCCCTTGTCATGCCTAGAGATTGGTAAGTGGCAATGTGTCACTGACCTGGGAAGTAAATGTGTGTACAGGAGATAATCATGCTGTTGATATAATCAGGAAATAAATGTGTCTTGTATTTATGTCCTACATTGGTAACTCAAAGAAAGTTGGTTGTAACTTGACCCTTAGTTTATAAGACATCTTGTCCCGCATTGGTTATATAAAGAAGATCACTGCTTTCTCCAAGTATATGTAAGTTGTCTTGTATTGTGTGTAAGGTCAAGAGAGAAGAGTCCTTCTTTAAATAGGCAAACAATTAATTGAGAGATACACGTGAGGAAGCGTTGTAAATCTGACTTGTGTAAAGTGAATTTGAGTTCTCTCAGATTTTTTGTGTTCTCTTTTTTGGTTATCGTGTTCTATACATATTTATCTAGAGTGACTTCGTACGTAACAAGTGGTATCAAGAGCATTTTGAGTTTATTTTTGGGCAAAACTGAAATCGGTTTCAGAGGATAAATATGTAGAACAACATGACCATGAAGTATGCATGTGACAATTCGATAGGAAGAAGAACTTGGCATATGACAGAGTACGGTGACGGATTGGAGCGGTGCAATAGGGGATGCCGAAGCACGCATGAGGAGCATGCTGAAGGCACTTGGAGAACGCTTTGCAATGGGCTGTCGCAAGTCAGGTGGAGCTAATCTGTAATAGATTAGATGACTTGGAGGTAGACAGTTGATTAACTGTGCTGGAGCAGAAAGTCGATGTGTTCGCGGAGGAGCTAGATGACTTGATCGAGAAGAGGGTCACCTATTTCACCAAGTGGGATGCAACGGCGCAAGAACCTCAAGGGGCAAAGCCAAGATCGTACAATGGAGCGAGCGAGAAAGCCAAGATCGTACAATGGAGCGAGCGAGAGAGGCAAGGCAGGTGGAAAACTTCTTTCGGCACTTGGAGCGGTACTTTGAAGCCCTCGACATTGACTACAAGGAGGAGAAGGTGCAAACAGTGATCATGTACCTTACAGATACAGCTGCCTTTGGTGGAGGCGTCGCTATACGGATGGGTGCTATGTCAAAACGTGGAAGAAGTTCAAGGGTGAAATAAAAGGTAGTACTATCCGAAAAGCGCCGAAGTTATGGCAATGATCAACCTTCGATAGCTGAGGCAGAAGGGAAGCATCTACGAGTATGTGAAAAAGTACTTGGCTTTGATGCTCAAGATACCCGAGATGTCCGAGAGGCAGCGACTTTGCTTCTTCATTGACAGGTTGCAGCAGTGGGTTGCCACAGAGTTGCGGCGAAGGGAACCTCATGACTTGGCTTCTACCATGGCGATTGTCGAGACGTTGGAAGACTTCAGGCAAGGTGAGAGGCCGAGATCTCTAAGGCACGAGCGTGGCAAAGATGGGAGAGACGGTAGGTCGAAGAGTGGCTCGCCCAAGGCAACAGATGATTAGCGGATTGGGGACAAGGGTCGTCACTGCCATCGCAAAGGGAAGAAGAAGCATGTGGGAAGTCGCAAGCAGGGTGAGTCTCATGACCACAAGGCTCATGGGGGGCCTATAGGAGGATGCTTTTACTGTACAGGTCCGCATTACGAGAGGTATTGCCCGCACAAGGGAAAGATGATTGTGTTCCTCGAAAAGCACAAAGGCAGGAAGGAGAATTCTTTTAGCAGCGACGGGGAGGCATGCATGGGGACATTGCAGATCGTCAATGCGTTCATGCAGAAGTCAAAGGAAGAAGCTGCCAAGGGGAAGAAGAGCAAGAAGAGACGTGGCTTGCTCTACGCAACGGTGGACGTTGCTGGGAAGACTCAAGAAGGCCTTCTAAATACCGGGGCTACCTACAACTTTATGAGTCCAAGGGTTATCGAGTGGCTTAGGCTAAAACCAACTAAGGATAGGAGTTGGTTCATGGCCGTGAATGCCGAGAAGTGACCGACCAAGGGAGTTGTCAAGAACGTCGATTTGAGGATTGGTGGATGGACAGGGAAGCCCGACTTCAACATCATCAACATGGATAAGCTTGGGGTGGTGCTTGGGATGGACTTCATGGAAAAGTCGAGCGCAACGCTCAATCCATATTGCGGGGTGATGATGATGATGGTGGTGGGTAAAGAAGGCACCCCGGAGTGGATGATCCCGTTGGTGTCCAAGGATGGGGCTGACTCCCATAAGGGGAATATTGTGTTACATTTGGACAAGGGTCAACACTATGCTACAATGAGGGGCAGATGGGACCAAGGACCTACGCAGTTGATATGCTCCTGAAGACAGTCACGACAGAGAAGTTCAAGCATGGCTTGAACTTGATTCATCTTCTTTCTTGCTGAGTTCAAGGTGGAGCGCATTCCTACGTTTAAAGGGGATGCAAGGTGGGGTACCTAAAAGAAGGTACTGAAGGCATATTACACTTTTCTTATAGGAGTGGTTTGTTAATACAAGCCAAGGTGGAGATTGTTGATATATGTCTTGTATTCATGTCCTACATCCGTAACTCAAAGAAGGTTGCAACTTAGCCTTTAGTATATAAGACATCTTATCTCGCATTGGTTATATAGAGAAGATCACTGCTTTCTCCAAGTACATGTAAGTTGTCTTGTATTGTGTGTAAGGTCAGGAGAGAAGAGTCCTTCTTTGAGTAGGCAAACAATTGAGAGATACACATGAGGAAGCGTTGTAAATCTGACTTGTGCAAAGTGGATTTGAGTTCTCTCAGATTTCTAGTGTTCTCATGTTTGGTTATTGTGTTTTATACATATTTGTCTAGAGCGATTTCGTAACACATGCGAACTGCAAACATCATTTACCACATTTCTGGTTGAACGTGCAAATAAGATAAGGTACAATAGATACCATTACCTTCTCTAAAATCGTGTCATGTCGTTGGTGTTCGTTTATGCCGCGAGCGAGCGCAAGTCCACAAGTACTTCACATGCTCACACGCCCTGCCTTGTTTGGATGACTTACCCGCTGGTTATTGCTGTTGGCCGAGTTCGACCTATCCATTAGAAATCTTACAGCTCTACGGAGCCAAGCACTTGCAAATCTCCTGGCCTTCTTTCCGCGACAACAGTATGAACCGACCTCAGATCAATTACCCTTGGAAGAGACAACCCTAATTTCCAACATAGATGAATTATGGACACTTGAGTTTGATGGCTCAACCACTAGCAAAGGTCCTGATAGAGCTCCCCTCCGGCAAGGGGGCGCTGGTATAGTCCTTCGCAACCCACAGGGTGTTACCACATCCCTATCCTTCAAGCTTGCATTCCCGGTGTCCAACAATGAAGCTGAATATGAGGCCCTTGTTATTGGCCTCATGCTAGCTACCAGTATGGGGGCTAAATCATTATGCATAAGGGGGGACTCAAACTTGATAATGAAACAGGCTGACAAAGAGTTCGCGGTCAAAGAGCCAGCTTTGGCGCCTTATCGTGCCCTAGTACAACACTTGGAGGGAAGACTTGGCCATGTCCAATATGAACATCACAACATGTGCCACAACCGACATGCGGACAGCTTGGCCACGATCGTATCAAAGATTGAGTTTGACTATGAACAGCAAATGCTAACCATCATCAAAAGGACCGCACCATGCACGACATTGAATTTAGTCCCAAAAGACACTACTGCTGGTGATTGGAGGCAGCTAATCGTTGACCAACTTAGGGCGCCATCTCTTGCGTCCGCCTCCACCCTCACAGATTTCTTGATGTTGGGCGACGTCCTGTACAAACGATCCGGAGGCACTCTGGCCAGATGCTTGGCCCCGGCAGAAGCAAAGCATAAACTACAGCTTGGCCATCAGGAATGTTGTGGCGTCAACGGCCCCCCTCTGTATCGTCGCCTCAAGCGCATGGGCCTCTTTTGGTCATCCATGGCCAAGGACGCTTCAGATGCACAGTGGGATTGTTTAGAATGCATGTATGCGCCAGATAGCGCGAAAGCGCTTGTCATTAACGTCAAGGGTGACTGGCGTCAGCCTTTCCTACAATACCTAACTCATGGACTCCTACTGCCTGACCGCGACTTAGCATGATCTGTCAAGCGCCAATCGGTCAGATATTTTGTGACAGAAGGCGAATTATTTTGCAAAGGGTTTTCGGGGCGCACCCTAAGATGCTTACAGGGTGCCTCGGCCGTGGAAGTAATTAATGAAGTGCACAATGGTGCCTGTGGGGAGCATCAGGGATCGCATAAGTTGTACGCAGAATTGCTAAGGTTAGGGTACTATTGGCCGACCATGGAATCTGACTCCATCTCTCATGTCCGGCATTGCCAACCCTGCCAGAGACATGTTGACAGAATGCACACCCCAACGTCCGATCTTTGTATGATCGTGGCCCCTTGGCCATTTCACTCTTGGGCTCTTGACCTTATCGGCCCTATACATCTGCTGTCGAAAGGCCTCATATGGATCATGGTCGCAACGGAGCATTTCACAAAGTGGGTCGAGGCCATACCTCTGCGCAAAGCCAGGGGAGGCGCCATTGCCAACTTCTTGTGCAACCACATCATCTGTAGTTTCGGCATCCCCCGATGCATCATCTCCGACAACGGCACACCATTCATCAACTGGGATGTTCGGACTCTCATAGAAGCGCACGACATCAATCACACCACATCAACCCCTTACTATCCGCAAGGCAACGGTCAAGCTGAAGCCTCCAACAAAACTCTAATGCGTGTTTTGTCACGCATGGTTCATGACGCAAGCGGCTCTTGGTTCGAAAAGCTGAGCCATGCCCTTTGGGCTTACAGAATTTCCAGACACACAACCACGAAGGCCACACACCTTCTCCCTTGTCTACGGGGAAAAGTATGTGGTACCAGCCGAGGTCGCGGTAGCCTCGGCACGACTAGCCCTCAGCAGCGGCCTCGGGGAGGAGGAAACTAGAATGATGGCCCTTGAAGGCCTAGATGAAAAAAGAGCCAGCGCCATGTGCCGAATGAAGAAACACCACGAACAGCTTGTCAAAGCCTACGAGAAGACTGTCAAACCCCGCTCCTTCATGAAGGGCGACCTTGTCCTTCAAGCGGCCAAGCATGTGCGGGCCAACCTGTCAGCCCCTAAATTCACACCCAACTGGGAGAGGCCACTTGAAGTGCATACGGCCAGAAGCAACGGCTCCTACCTCCTGTTCAACCCAGATGACGAACGGCTCACGGCCCCTATCAACGGTCACTACCTAAAGAAATAATATATGTAACCAGTTGCAGCTTGTTCCTCACGACCTACCACACGCTGTTTAGAACGCTTACACAGCATTTTGTTGTATATACACGCATATCCTGACTTATAACTCTTATTGCTCGTTACAAGTTTCTTTTATGAAGCAGCGCTTTAATCCGAGCACTATCCATATACAGTATGTTCGCTACACATATATTTATGCTTAGCCTGCCCTTTTTTTTTTACTCGCTCCTAGTCACTGAGCTGTTTGCCCTCGACAAAAAAAGGGGGGGAACACCAATGGACAACCATCAGACATAAAGACATTCAACAATCGTAACAAAATAACAAGAGCGCTATGCACCCATAACAAATGACAGTAGGACAACACAGTCATGCTCATCATGCCAACAAGAAAAATATATATGTACATATATAAAGTTTTTGGCCACTATCGGGCACTGTTTATACATCAATCCATCGTAAGCCCTACAGAAAGCTAGATAATAGCACTGTTACCGGATGAGAGCTAAAAGCCTCTAACGTGTGACGCTGATCCTGTAGCGCCGACCATCCCGCCTCGAGCTTAGCCTGCCGCCTCAGACGCTCTGCCTCTCGAACCTCCACATCAGCATGCCGTCTCTGCAGGTCACTCAGCCGTCTCTGTAGCTCGGTCAGCTACCTCTCTATCTCCACCACCTCCCTATCGATGACGCCCAACTCTCTGCTAATCTCTGACCACTCCACCTCCAGCCATGTGCGCCGCCTCTCGAGTAGCACCTCCTCCATCTGCACCAAGGCCATCCTCTCCCCCACAGCACTGCCCTCGCTCCTCAACCTCAAGAAATCAGCCATCCAATCCAACTGCAAGCCTAGAGAGGCGAACGGCGCAAACTCTCTCAGCGAACGCTCAATAAACACTGTCGACCAGCCCGTCATAGGAATACTAGCAAAGGGCAGTAGCCACTCTACGAACCCTACATACACCCACATTTGCAGCACTAGGTTCTCTACAGTCACTCCCTCAAACGTCTGCAGGTACGCCGCCTTCACCAGCTCTAACCGGCGCACTGTCTCAATGGGCAACTGGAGGCTTTCCCACGATACGACGTCAGCCTGCCCACTTGACGATCCCCTACTCGCTTCACCAACCACTACACCACTCCCCACTGCCACAGACCTCTCCCGCACTCCACCCGCTGCCTGTGCACCAACGGTCATCGAGTGCATCGCCATCAATGTCTCCCCCGCCTCGACAGCTAACCCCGACGACACGTCCTGCTGACGCTCCGCAACAGGCTGTTCCAAAATCTCTGACTCACGAGCATGGGGTGCCACCGCAGGCTCCAGCTCCACCGGATCCTCCCACTCAACCCCCACAGCCTCCAGCTCTGTGCCTGTCCACCAGTAGCCGCTGGCATCAAACATCAGCGACTTGTGACCGCTCCACCATACACGTCCTCCACTCTCTCCTCAACACCTGGCAGCGGGCTCACCCTGCCACTCATGCCAGCCCCCGACATATCAACTGCCTCCGGCTCACCCTTGCTAGCCGACTTATCTACCTCAACCGCCACCACCTCCTCTGCCTCGACAGCCGCACCCATATCACCGACTCCCTCCACCGTCTGCTCCTCGTACTCCTATCAAAAGACCGTCAGTCGTCAGTACGTCAACTCTTTTTATTATGATAACAAAGACATAATCAAAAGGACGAAATGTAATGTAATAGTAACAGCTAGTCTAACCTCAACTGCTGGCTCGTCCGATGCCTCCCGCGGCCTCTTCAACCCTGCCAGGCATGAACCCGAAGTGCCTGCAATAGCCTGACAAGCACTCTCCATCATACTCACCCGAAGCATCGACAGCGACCCCTTGTCGGCCCCTGGCACTCGCGATGATGGCACCACCGGCTCCTATCCACAGTCCTCCTCTAGAGCCTCATCCTCAGACCCTTCGCCCTCCTCGTCTGGCTCCTCGTCTGGATCTCTCTCAGAGCCCCCCGACAACACTCCCTAACACTAGGCCAACATGCCAGCCTGCCTCGTAGCTGTCACCGATATCAAACTCAGTGCCCAATCACATGCAAACACATCCACTAGACAACGTGTGCCCAATGGCTGTGCCAACCACTCCGCCCAACTCGCTCGCAGTCGCTCCCGCCATTGTCCATACCCCACGGTCACTGCCCCCGCTACCGCTGTCCCCGGCCGCCTCCACTATGTCACCGGTGTCGGCCACTCACGGACTCTATCATACCGCGTGTACCCAAAAGCGGTCATCACACTCCACGGGTCGCAGTATCCACATGGCGGTTCTAAGACATAGCCGAATGCCAGCGACAACCAATATGGGCTATACCGGGCCACGAAATACAGGTTCTTCGCGGGTTCCCGCCATTGTCAGTCAGCACCGGAAGCCAACCCAAAAAATAAGCCACCAAGAGCACAACATCCGCTGGCGCCAAGGACCCTCTCCTGGTCAAGTCCCTCGTCATCTCCTGTCCATGCAACCAGGGGGTACTCCGTACGACAGATGCGTATCTCTATACGGCTGCGCCAGGCACGCCTCTCGAGAATCTATCAGCCGTGACCGCGGACAATCAGGCCTCTTGATGCCTGACCCTACAAACGCCCATGAGCCGCCACACCACACCACCACTTCCTGTGACCTGCCACCATGCGTCACCGTCCTCATCGTCGGTATCGGGTGCTGGCGCGGGAATCCTACCGGACGATAATCCGAAAAACACTCGTACAGGTACCTCTGCATGAACATCCAATCCATGTTTGTAGCCACCTGGTACCGCCCATGCGACCGCTTCACATCATTCACCAGCTGATCCAGACGTGAGTACAAGGTGCCCAGATACACAGGGGCTAGCCCGACGCGTCTCCCCTGTGCCATCCGTATCGCCAGGGGGATCACCCTACGAGAAATACCATCTCTGGCGTCCCCTCAAACACAAACCTGCAAGCAGACAGCAACACATTATACGCGACGTCAAATAAAGTCAAGCACAAGTGCAATAAATGGAAAAGTACGATTCTCACCTCGACAAGAACATCGTCAGGAAGGCCACCATCTCATACCGCTCGACCTTATGATACGGCCCCATCACAAAGAGAGCAATAACGCCTAATCTCTGCCCCTACCTCGCATGCGTCGTGCCATAGACCAGTCGGAGCCATCCACTGTATGTCCCCTTCCGGTGCTGTTTCGTCTCCGCTAAGATGTCCAGCAACTGCGTCTGCAGCAAGCACTCCTCACCACTGAGCCGCGTCACACGCGCGTCCAACGCGCGTCCAATTTTCCCTGCATCGGTAGACCCGTCAGCATCATCACGTCCAGCAGCGTCGGCCCGATCTCTCCAAACTCAGCCACAAAGGTATTTGTCTGAGTGCTCCACCTCGACAGCAGTAAGGTCATCCCGGGCGTATCCCTATACAACTCCAGACCCTCCCTGTAATGTCCATCGCCGGCAGCAACCCCAACCTCTGTAATAGCGCCTCCCATCGCGGTGTCTCCACCATATGATGACACCAGAAGTCCCACCCAGTTGGCATCGCGCCATGCCCCTTGAACACTATAGGTGCCCACGGTATATCTTCCCTCCCCACCAACAACCCCGGCATGTATCTTGGCAACATCACAGGCTCCTCCTCCCAGTTCGGAGCACGCACATATGGTGACGGTGCTCGTGGCTCCTTTCCCATCGACGGACCGCTCTACGGCATTGTAAAAGCTTTATCGTCCACCCGGATAGCAAGCTCCCTCCACAACTCACGGTCAGGTACTTGCGGCACTACCCCCTTCACTCCCAGCAATGTGTTCGTCTTGTCTGGATCCGAATTGTACGACCTCGCTCCACCATCATCAAATGTCAAAGGCACGACCATCTCACCACCGGGCGCAACTCTGGCCTCATCTGTCGACAGCTCGGCCACGGGTTCTGTCGTCATGACCCTCGATGGTCGTGATGCACTAGCCGCCGCACCCCACGGCTTCGCGAACATCTTCTCCTTAACTTTTCTCAGAACAGTCATCGGCTCAACAGGCGCGGCCCTCATTCCACCCAATGACATTGACGACCCCCGAGCGGATGACCCCCCTGGTTGGCCAACCCCCCGTACCGCCGACCCCCTCCCCTTTCTCCTTCCTCTCTTCCTTCCCTTCCCCCTCTTTCCCCTGATGAGGCCGAGCCCCCGTGCGGCCGACCCCCTCCCCTTCCTCCTTCATCTCTTCCTTCCCTTCCCCCTCTTTCCCCTGATGAGGCCGACCCCTGGGCTGGCCGACCCCTCGTGCGGCCGACCCCACTGACTGGCCCACCCCCAGCGCGGCCGATCCACTTCCCCTTTCCTCCCTCTCCTCCCCATTCCCCCTTCCTCTCTTCTTTCCCTCTCCCCACCTGCGCCGACCCCCTGGCTACGCCGACCCCCATCACAGGACGACCCCTCGGCCACTTACTTGCCTTCTCTCACCATCTCTCGTTTTTCTCTCTTTTCTCTCTTCTTCTCTCTCTATGGACTAATGAGGTGCAAATGACTTTTTAACTCCCTTCCCCCCCCCCCTTCACTATTTATAGGGGAAGGTAAAAAAAAACTCTATTTTTCGCACAAATACGCCCTTTCGCGCAACGCATATCGCAAGCCACAACGTTTTATGCATGCGGCGCCCGCTCGGGATACCCCTCCGCACACACTACACGCAGGGGGCCTATATTCATACCCTATCCTAGTCAGACCCCCGGGGCCCGCTAAGGGACCCGCTTCGCGCAACACATCACTCAGTCAACGATCAATTATTCAACACCATCACCAGGTCAAAGTGCATCTTCTTTTGAGCATCCACAGGCATCACCAATGCAGCGACATCAACACAGTCAAACCGTTAGAAAAAGGGCTTGACCCCTCAAGGGGGTCAGCCACCCCTTTCCTAAGGGGGTCGGCCACCCCTTCTTGAGGAGGGGTCAGCCACCCCTTCCTGAAGGGGGTCGGCCACCCCTTCATTAAGGGGGTCGGCCACCCCTTCTTGGAGGGGGTAGGCCACCCTTCTCCTCAAGGGGGTCGGCCACCCCTTCCTAAAGGGGGGTCGGCCACCCCTTTTCTTAAGGGGTCGGCCACCCCTTCTTGCAGGGGGTCGGCCACCCTTCTCCTCAAGGGGGTCGGCCACCCTTTCACCACGAGGGGGTCAGCCACCCCTTCCTTAAGGGGGTTGGCCGCCCCTTCTTGTAGGAGGTTGGCCACCCTTTTGTCTTGCAAGGGTCACTCCTAAACCCCGACATCACTCATCGCACTCCCTACAATGCGAGCTCAACACCAATGGTCACATGACGCTTGTCACCGACCGTGCGCAATCGTCACGACGGCAGCATACTATCACAAGTATTGCTCCGCGATAGTCGTCGCTGCGCCCTTGCGCCATTCTTATGATACGTGCCCCCGGCACTAAGTATATCTCCGCGACGTTCGTCGCCGTGCCCATGTGCCACTACCATAACATGTGCTCACGGCACCAGGTATTGTCTCCGCGACGTTTGTCGCAGCGCCTGTGCACCCCTTTTTCATGATACATGTGCCCCGACACCGGGTATGGCCTCACAACAGTCGTCGCCGCGCCCGTGCGCTCCTTTTCATGATGCGTGCCCCCGGCACCAAGTATGGCCTCGCGACAGTCATCGCCGCCCCCGTGCGCCCCTTTTCATGATGCGTGCCCCCGGCACCAAGTATTGTCTCAAGACATTCGTCGCAGCATCCATGTGCCACAATCATGTTACGGGCCTCCGGGCATCACACTTATTCATCACACCATGCGCCCCCGCCATGGACGTGGAACATGCTTCGACCCACTCTCCGGAGTGTGCAGCATTCAGGGGGCTCCGCTCATAGTGCTCTGGCATGAGGACCCCTCACTACAGGATGGGCTTGATGCCATCGCCGGCTTAATCAAACTGCGGGATGGGCTTAACGCCATCGCCGGCACAATCACCGGGGGCTCCGGCCTCTATGGCTTCAGATTACTGCACGGCTAGTGCAAAAGGATAGTTATTAGTAACAAAGTGGGCAAAAGGAAAGAACATCATGCACATTAAAATACTAGCAAACTCATCCTATCTAATTTCTTAGATAACGGACACCGAGTTGATCACGGGTACGGCAGCACTTATTATGCATGACTTTTGCAAATATACTTACGGACTTTCACCAGGTAAGTGCCGAAAGGGCCACAAAGGCACAATTAAAGGAAGCTAGATCTTTAGCCACTTTTGCATACCATGCACGCATTGACATCCACCGGGACTAGTACATGACTTGATGTGGTAATGGATCTTATGTTCCTATTTTGACTAGCCAAATCTTTTTTGTAATATGTAACATTTAGACGCTCGAAACAAACTTATGAAAGTATTGTTTTATTTTAATCATGGCCTGTCATAATAGCATAAAATTAGTTACTGTAAGCACCACTGTGTGCAAGAACTATAAGGTGCTATGATAAATTAATCCCTTTATTATTACTGTCCTCCTTTTCTACCCAAAAAGAAAAAAAAGGAGCACGAAACACGGATTGTCCAGAAATGATGCCTACCCTCTTTCTTCCTGAATATAGTCACGAGGTTAAACTATCCTTCGCTGTTTTTCTTTTTCTTTTGTATGAAGATTAACTTCATTTGTTGTTGAACTGTTGACTTTACCATTAAGACAACCAGAAGACCTTCATTGACGATGCCATGTATGTGGATCTCACTAAAAATGAACTTCATATGCATGACAATATATTATCAAGCAGCTGGTTGCCCTAAGTTTGGACATTCGATCTCACTAAAAATGAACTTCATATGCCAATCTGATCTCTCAATGGGAAGCCATTACTGCCTATGAGCCGTAAGTTCTAAATTTTACATTTACATTGCTTTGCCTGCTTTGAATAAAAAGGTTTCATTTTCTCCTTTAGTTTCCTTTCCTAACCCGTGCTACTTTTCCATGTCCATACTACTTTTCCACGCCTATATCTATGCTGTGCATATTGACTGTCGTTAAGATAAGCGATCGAGTCTAAGGTTTCTCAATACATAACAAATGCAGATTCTCAAAAACTAAAACAAGAAACAACATTATATTTGCTGTATGACTAGCCCGTAATAGACTGCTCCGTCTAATTAAATTAGTCCACATGGGGAGGCGGATCAGGTAGAAGCCACAGGCAACGCCCACAGGTAATGTAACTGCCACTAAATATGATCTACATTTCCCTATTCAGTTTCGCTTCTAATGCAATAATTAAGCCTTATGAGCTTCTCTGCAGGATCTTCCAGCAATTCTCAAATCTCTAAAGCTGAAGAAGGTGGGCGGTGGAGTTGGAGGTTCTTCTCTGCTAGTTGACTGTCTCTGCGGGGCCTCAACCTGTCACCGGACCTTTCGATATCAGCAATTTCTGTGGGTTCTTCTGTAAGGCTAGTATGGAATGTGAGTTTGAGCAAACTAATACTTCAAGGGAAACTAGACACATGGAGCTATGTGGTCTGGTTGTATAGGTCGCGGCTGCTTACACCTGAACATCTTTCTTTCCTAGATTGGCGGGATATTGCAGTTACATGGCGGTGCAAAACACGAATTATGTTCCAATTAACTACGGATTTCCTCCATTTCGATCAGATTTTGTTTTCCCATTGGGTGCAGTATGCTCCTCGAAGTTACTTGGACGAAGTCTGATATTGCGTTCATGTTTGTGGGTGATCATTGATTACCTTCAAAGCTTTTATTAGATGTGCACATCGACAGAACTACTGGAACCATGAAGATGGGTGTCAAGCCCCAGGTCCTCAGCTCACAAGGCACCGTCAACCATCCCCATCGTCAACACATCCTTGACCATGCTCGGGGCATAATCCAGTGGATATTAAACAGGACAAAGAGAAGAATCAAATTTACTGCTCCAGCTCACAAGGCCTTGCTCTTGGAGATCTCGTCTAAAAGCTTGAACCACAACCAGAGGCACTGATTTGATGCAAAAGCCTCACGGTGCAGGGACAGCACATTGAACCACAATGTCACCGTCCTGTAGGCGTCATTTACCCTTTTCAGCGACGAGGAGACACAGTAGTGACTAATATCTCGTCTACCATAATTTGGCATAATCAACCTGAAAAAACACTGAACTTATGCAGAATAAGCGTGCGAAGAATTTCAGATAAGCGCATTGAGACTTGCGCTTTTACTCTCAACCGAGAATGCATCACCTAAACTCCTCCTACTAGGGTTTCCCTAGCTTTGTTTGGTGTTTCTGGTTCATTGCATGTCTTGTGGTGGTGCTGTTTTAGGGTTGTCTAAGTTACCTTTTCATGTACTCTGATCGACACAAGTACTCTACCTCCATCATGTAGTCTGCCCTGTTGAAGGTGTAGAACAAATTAGTTGGGTCACTCGTTACCCTTAGGTGGCGCTCGTTTAGTGTTAAATGGTGGGGTGGAGGCTGCTGAGAAGTTAGGTGATGTTTGCGAGGCTGGTCTTTGTGCATTTCTGGCGGTCAAGGGTTTTTTGCCCTTCTACAGTTGTTGCACAGTTCCTTTTGTGACTTACTCGAGGATGTGCTTGATGTCCACGCAGTTCCTTTTCTGTCGCCCCTGATGGTACATTTACATCCTTCCGGCTCCCGCAAGTTCACTTTGGCCTCTAGTGTATTGTGTGTGGCTTATACATTCTTCTGTTTCTTCGACCTTCGTGTTTCTAGATTAAGCATGTTTTGTTGGGTCGCGTACAAGAGTTCCTTTCGTATTTTCTTCCCTTTTTCCCGGACTTATTACTCCTAGTAATTCTGTCAGTGCAGTCCTTAAAATCCATGTGAGCTAGAGAACTCAGTCTTAGTTAACGCGATCGATGATATCTCTTACTGTTCAAACCAAAAATAAAAAGCTAAAACAGTTCACACCGGTGGTCAGCAGCGGCGATGTTATTAGCTGAGAACGATACCATCAGGCACTCTCGATAGGGACTTCAAGAACTCCAGTTAATACCAATCTCTTCTCGATCGAAACTTCCACTGATGGTCAAAATATTCCACTGATAGATATCCCAAACCCCGAGCTGAAAATCTCGCGTGTAAAACAGCATCCACAAGCTACCCAAAATCAGGAAATGCTCAAACGATTGACATGCATCTTTGTAGTTGTAAAGCAATGGTCAGCAATTCTCAGTAACTGCAGGGGAAAAGCACAGCAGCAATATTACCATAAATAAGAAGCTCTCCTCTTCTAGGGACAAAACGCGTTATACTAACAAAGTTTACTAGGCAGGACGCACTAGACAATTGTTTGCAAAACACAGCTTGTAGTCATTCATACATTTCTCAACGAAACCAAAACTGCAGGGAATATCCTACCCCTTCCAGATTTAGATTTACCTAGCTATCTTATGAGAGCTGAAAAGAATGCACATAAACTCCATTCCGAGCAGTGGCAAGGCGGCCCCACCTTCCTAACCGGGGTTCCTGTGTTGAAGGCATATTACGTTAATATTGGACTACAGCAGCATCAAGCAACATACACCTGCGAACTATAGAGAAAACAATACAATGAATATAATTCTGCTCCTAATGTCCTATGCAATTCCTACTCTGAAGGTAGTGCAGTGCGCATCTCAGCTGGCATCTCCATCAAACCCAAGTTAAATGCACAGTTGTTATATGTGCAGGCTTGCCGAAGGCGCAAAGGGCTCCTGGTTCGTAGGCGCAAGGCATAAGCCTTACCAAAGCAAGGCGCAAGATATTAACACAATAAAAAACCTCAATTACATTACTGCAAATTCCAAACATATCATAGCTACACTTTTACGGGCATATTGTTTTATCCAAATTCAGATCCCAGCCACATTTTTAATACACGAAAACGGATTATATAGTTTCCAACCAATTACGAAATCAGCTAGAGAGTAAAAATAGAAATTGAAGGCATTTTTATGGATCAAGATCTATAAATAAATATTTTCAGATAAGAATCTGCAGGAAAAAGTGTCTGCAGAAAACTTAATGCTACCGCAAGTCAGTCGATTTCCTATTTCCATTCGAGAGGCAAAATCCGGATCTCTCTAGGAATTTGTATTGGGTAACCAAAAACTTCAGATCTTATTAACCAAAAACTCCATATTCCATGCAAGTCTAAATACAAGTTCAAACTTCCAACCAACTCAACTCTTCCACATATTTATGCACGCTAAAATGCAAATAATGAAGAGAGACAATTTACTCTATCAAAAGCTAAAGGAATCAACAAAAGGCATTGCTAGAATAACTCACCTGCCCAACTCCAGCAACCAGGAACTTCCCTGATTTTGCAAATGCCATTGAATTAACAAACCCAACCTGTTTTACAAGAAGTACGTAGTAAGCAACAAAATGAGATTCCAGTAAACAATGTTGTCAACACAGCATCTACTGCAAGAAGAAGGAATAACACACCCCTAATGAAACTAGTTTGTGGAGTAAGATTAGGATCTCACAAATTTGTCGAGTCTAAATTAAGACCTCCAAAAGTACACGTAAATGGGGGTTCTAATACAAGTAAGTTTGGTGAACAAAGAATCAAAACCCTGTTTCTCACAGATAAATAATATGCAAGGGACACCATGTTCACTTTTCATTCTATGTTCTCTGAAGCTTGTCAAATAATCGTAAATGACCTCAGTCCTACCTAGGGTCGTCAGATAGTTTTTTTTTCCCAACAAGTTACACCGAGAAGTCTCCAATCAAAGACCAAGAGGGAGCAGCTCAACAGGCTTCCAAAGAATATGAACTTACCAATGGGAGTTCAAACAAGGGCTGAATGCCCTTGGAGTCGCTTTTGATTTCCCAGATACGAACGGAACCATTACCAGCTCCTGATGCCGCAAGATCACTGCTTCTACATACAGCAACTGAGCCAACCCAAGAATGCGCATATGAGCTCAGATCTTCAGAAATGAGGACACCATTGTCTGCAGGGAGAGAATCTAGAAAAAGCATGTCACACACTTGGGACAACCATATTAGAAAAGGTGCAAACTACACGAAACTTGCTATGCATACTCACACAAAACAACATATAATAGCAGCCGAGTCTCCTATATACAAAACCTTTTCTTTCCTAAGAGGAAAAGCGAACCTCTCAGATAACATCAACAGCATAGGCTATTGCTTACCTATATGTCCGTTTGATAACCCTAGCTTCTCTCTTCTTTCCGACTTTTGTGGAGTCAACAATGCATGTGCATTTTTAACAATATGGGCAGGCTTCTTCCGCAATATGCTCCATTGCTCTATACTTCCATCATCTGAGCCCGACAAGAATTCATCATTACTGATAAAGCAGCAACATTCCAGTGATGAATTTGGTGCGCGAAATACTAATTGTGACTCCTCCGGTACCTATCAGTCATTTAGGAAAGAGAATGTCAATAGGTGATAAAATTTTTAGAACAGATTTCCCATATATATACACTATCATTAGCACCTGTAAAGAAAAGGCTAGAGCAGGCCAGTAAAAAATAGAAAGCCAACATCCATGGGTGCACCAAAAATTCTTGAGATGTCCAATTATTACTAGATTTATTAACCTGGTGAGACCAAACAAAGGGAGGCCAATCTTTTACAATATTAATTGACACCCACGGGTAACTATGCAAAACCACGAGTGATCATGTAACTTGTACATAAATAGGTCACCTTCTCCCACCCCCCAGCCTATTCCTCCTCATTTTGTGGTTTATTCTCAGCTTTGGAGTATGGAAGAGAAATCCTAAGATACTTTGTGTACCACCCTTCCATTCGAACTGGTATAGCGAGAAACTAAATGAAATAGAAGTCAGTGGATCCGGATTATAGCATGAACTAGGTTAGGGTTGTGTGAGTTGCTGAAAAATGGTGGGGCCGAGACATGCAATTAAGGAGCTGCCTCCACACCCTTATATGGTCTTACATGAATATGCAATTAAAATTACTAGCCTTATGGCGGGCGGGCCTCGAGGGGGGGGGGGGGTGTTTGAAGTGGGGAAAAGAAAAATGTCTTCAATAAGAAGTACACACCATGTATACATATAAGGGGAAAAAACAAAAATATCACCACTACACCAGAAACAAAAACATCCCAAAAAGGCTACAGATGTAACAAAAGGATACATATTGGGTCAAACCTATACATATACCAAATCACCGCTATCGGCCAAATTCAATCAAAGAATCCATCTAAAAAGGTTTGTATGGCCTCGAGACCAAATGGAGAAGGGGAGGGAGAGACGGAGGGGGGGAGAGAGAGAGAGAGAGAGAGAGAGAAATCTTTTTATAACTCTCCTTATGTTCCAAATCGACCCCCAATGCCTTCAAAGTCCCCTGCTTCGCCCCAAAAGGAATTTATTAAACTAAGATTAACAAGGAAAAAGAAAATCTAACAAGTTGATATTTATTGCCCTCCAGCTATCAGACTTGCTCGTGGCAAATAGGATGTTCTCCAACTCTGAAACCAGGATTTCCAAACAACGGGTGGAACTAAAAGGTCCACATTGTTCAAAACCCAACTCACCCAAAAAAGACAACAACCATTTAGCAGTTTTTTAATCCCGTAAAAGTTTTCCCCCAGCAATATATCTATCACTTGTTAAAATAATGATCTCTGACCACTGGCGCTCAGTTTTGCCTCTCCCTTGTGATCACCACCAGGCCCTTTTTTTTCCTTTATCCTCTAACTGTACTCAAATTCCAATGTCACAACTCTTCTTATCTACTCTTTTTATCCAGTTTACACCTTCCAGACATGCGTACAGTCATTTTATAACACTCATATCCAGATTTTCTTCCCGAATTGATGTTCAGGCACTTCAATGAAACTATTATCAAAGAAAGGGAATGGAATCAGTTATTTCTTTAGATAACCTTAACAGAGAAAGGAAGCTAGCGACTACAAAGGAAGCACAAAACAGACTACATATCCAGAATCCACACAATAACCATGCACACATATCGACCTCTTCTCTGTAGAGCAATAACAGCAGCGCGAAAATTGATTTAGTGAATTTATTGGAGCACTTAAAAGGAAGTGAGACATTCTGGAAAAACAAACTTACCTTCCACAAGTGCATAGTTCGATCACGTCCAACAGTCAAGACCCGCTCTTTTCTCAGGCAATCAATCGTTAGAACTTCGCTTTGGTGGCCAAACAATGTGGTAATGTATGATCTATCTTCTGCATTCCATATCTTGATTGTTCGATCAAATGAACCAGAAAATAGTTCCGAAGTCCCCTGCCTAAAGGCCAAACACGAAACTGGTCCTTTATGGCCTGGAAAAGCCTGTAAATTATCATATTGCTGGCAACTTAGAATAAGTGCACACAACCAAATTCCAAAGTCCCCTGACACACTAGAATTTCTCAAAAATCAAGCTTCAGATAGCTAATCCATCAAGAAACTCATGATTAAGCATTTATTCTCATGAGAAACAACGCATAAGGATACATAGAGCAAATTTCTAAAGACATTTAGACGATA
Organism: Escallonia herrerae; assembly: GCA_033070095.1. NCBI lineage: Eukaryota > Viridiplantae > Streptophyta > Magnoliopsida > Escalloniales > Escalloniaceae > Escallonia > Escallonia herrerae. The sequence goes on from JAVXUP010000455.1 coordinate 300,087, forward strand.
CACCTTAAATACTGATGCAACATGGTAAATACAAAATCTACCAATTCAAAGAATCTTGCGACCTGACAAATTTCTTTATCTATGGGTTTCACTCCACATCACAAGTTTAACCAGAATTACCTGAATATGCTCTCGTATGCGGGTATCCCATAGATGGATATGGCGATCAAACCCGCCACTTGCCAGATAGCGACCGTCAGAGCTAACAGCCAATGCCGACACATGTTGACTATGTTTTGTAGCTCGACCTTGAGGATCTTTTGCACCATGAGATTTTAGCACTTCTTCACTGGGCCATGTATATTTTTCAGTTTTCCCGCTATCTACATCCCAACTAACAATCGAACCATTCTTGGAAGCTGAAAATCCCCTTAAGTCATCTTCGGATAAAACTACAGCAGTAACAGATTGCCGGTCTTTCACTAAAAGCCGAAATCCACCAGATGTTTCTGGCTTTTGCACCCTAGGTACAGCGAAAATGATAAGCATAGAAAAAAAAAATTCCACAACCAGATAAGTTCAAGATTATGTGCCAGCATTTATTCATCATGATCGAAACAGGTAATTCAAAAGCCAGTAATATGCTATTCACTGTTCTTTATTTGAAGTCTGAAATAAAAATCCTCAAAACTTCAAGCCACAGAATAGCGTACGCCAACTGATTGTCAAATATGATAGTAGATCAAACATCTCATCAGAAACTGCCTACCAATAATGACTAGTGACACTTGATTCGTCTAATTGTTTTTCATACCTTTTGTTTTCTTTCCTCCTATTTCCATATATTTTATTTTTTTTCAGTCTTCTCGGACTAGGAGTGGGGTTGTTGAGAGGGCGAGAGGCATCACAAAATGATAAGGTCAGCGGCGGAGTAGGAACATTTTGTGAAGGTAGGTGAATAACATAGTCATAAACAACTTTTCCACAAAAAAGAAAAACCAAAAAATTAACTTACGTACATACAACTCATGAGGTCTTTACATACGTAAATACAGAGAGTTTTCCATTAAGCAGAAAATGGCACAAAGTTTGCGTCACATCACGGCATAGAAGAGGGAAAAAAAATAAAAATGCACTCAATTATACCTTCATGTGAACATTAAAAGGTTGTAAGAGCATCAATTTTCACAAGGTTGGCAAGATTCTAATTTTTTTTTGTCAGCTCAAGGTGAGCGGTTTAGCACTAACACATACTTCTTTCTACTTCATTTTTTTCTAATATTATAGCATTTTGTAATTCCAATCTTTTTTCTTAAACTAACTAAAATTCCGAACTCAAACTGAAAAAAAAAAAAACCGAGATAATGTAACCGAATCCAAAAAACCATAACAACCAAACAGCGAAAAAATAATGAAGCTCAGTCCGCAAACAAAACCACTTTAATACCTCGAAGCGAGCAGTCTGCGCACGCGCCCGCTGTCCTCCAGCTGCTCCTGCTGCAAGATGCTCGCCACACGCGAGTCCCTCTCCCCTTCCCTCACACGCCGCTCATCCCCGCTAAAACCCTCATCATCTTCTTGCTCTTCTTCTTCTTCTCTCTTCGCCATCGCACGTATCTTGTCCAAATACTCCTCTGCCACTCGCTTCCGCTTCTCCGCCGCCGTCTCTTCCTCCTCCCCCTCCGCCTCCGCCGCCTCTCCGGCGTCGTTGCGGCCGGAATCATCGTCGGAATCCTCGCCACTGCTCAGAATCTCCTCTTCTTCGAAGTTACGGCGCCGTTTCGGCTCGGTCTCAAAGAAGGGGTCCTGGAGGCGTTTTTTGGTGCCCTTTTTGGCTCCCCTTTGAGGTGGGGGTTTGGCTTTGTTGTGGTTTTTGCCCTTCATGATGAATTGAGCGTAACCTCGAGAGCAGTTGCTTGCTGGTACGTAATTTTCAAACAGAAACACACACAGTAGAGGTGGTGAGTTAGGGTTTAAGGCTAGGGTTTTGTTTGTCTGGGAGAGGGAGAAAGATGGGCGTAAACGTGGGAAAGGGGCTGGGCCGACCTCGCCAACTAGGCTTTAGCCGTGCTTTGGGGTTAAGAAGAAGTTTTGGTTTATGCGTCCGAACTGGGCTAACTTATTAGGCCCAACTCCTCCTTCCTTTCCAAAATAATCGATCAGGTTTTCTTTTTGAGTTATCCAAAAAATTAATTACTTTCTAAATTAGAAAAGATTCAGTAGGTATTATTTATTTTTAACCACTAAATTAATTATTTTCTCTTCACGTTCAATCTTTGACCGATCAATTTTCTCTAATCTGACTCACTCATCATTTCTGCTCCCCCCCCCCCCCCCCCCCTCTCTTTAGGGATAGAATGAAAAACATACAATATATGACTTATATCATTAATATGTATGCCAAGTCAAAATGGAGCAATTATTTTGGGATGGAGGGAGTAAACTTTTAGCAAGTTTTGGTTGATGTGTTTTCAAACTGGCAAACTCAAGTTTGAATCATTTTATCAATTCTTTAATCTAGGAAAATTGACGACTACTATTATCACTTCTTGGTTTTTTTTTCAAAATTTAAAATTGAGTTCAAGGACTTGAACTAAATACATATTAAATAAGTATTCTTTGAAGAATTAATTTAGAGAAAACAATTTGAATTCCGACAAAACAGTCGAAGGGAACGAAAGTCAGGAACAATTGTAGTATCTCCTTAAAAAATCTTATAATCGTTATCATGTATCCTTGAAAAGTAAAATCTTGTATGAATTGAATTCCTTGAAAATTAGCTCCTTTCATCATTACTTCCTTCGGGCATCAATATCTGTCATAAGACAATCCCATTGTAAATTTAGTAAAGACAAATTCATCTCTAAATTTCTACCAAATATTATCTTTTCCATTCCGAGCTCTCCCATAAAGTTTTACCCAACTTGAACCCTTTATTAAATTATGATATTTATGTAGTTGGTGCTTTAATTAATGCATTTCTCTAATTGTACTTGTCTCAAGCATTTTTTTTAGTGGGCCTCATCGATTAGGACTTCCTTCGTCTCAAAATAATTGATCATATTTTTTTTGAGTTCTCTGAAAAATTAATCACTTTTCAAATTTAAAAAGATTTTATAGGTGTTTTTCCATATTTATCTTTTTTATTCTATTTTTCTCTACACATTTAATCGTTCACTAACCTAACCTTACACCCCCTCCCCCCCCCCCTCCCCCTCTCTTTGTCTCTCTTGGAGTAGAATAGAAAATGACTTGCATCTTTAGTATGCGTGCAAGTCAAAGTGGAGCAATAATTAAGAGTAGTATATTGTTTAGATAGTTTTTTTATGATGTTTTGGTTTTGTTTCATAATTCTATACCGCTTATTAAAGCTATCATTATTATTGGTGTTGCAGGCTTAATAATTACTCCTTTTGTATTAAACTAGTATGGAGCCGTGCATTACACGTGGATGTGGTCGAGATTAATTTTTGAGATGATATTATTATCTTTTTTGGATCAAATAATATAATTTAATTATGTCCTTATTTCTTTTGTGACTTGTTGTAGAAGAAAAATATATTTGATGTTAACATCAACTGTGATCAATATTTGGGAATCTTCTTTGCAGGCTACTGGATTGAAGAAATGTTTGATGTTACTGTTGAAAAGAAAAGTAAATGGAAAAACTAAAAGAATAAAGGGCTAATTACACCTACGTCTCTGAAGTTAGGGTAATTACAGTCAAGGACACAAAGTTTCAAAATGTAACATTTCGTGACAAAAAATGTTTCAAATGTATCACCCGTATCCATCCGTCAAGGTTCTGTTAAAATATTATACTTTTTGGCTGATGTCATCATTATGTATTTTTAAAATGACAATAATACCCTTATACTGTGTATACCAAATAATTTTTAAAGTCTTTATTTTTATTTAAGAAAATTATGAATAACCCCACATTATATGCCCTTATACATGTAATTGGCTCCTGATTGCAAAAATTAGGGTTTATTAGAGCCTTAATTTTCAAATTAGGGTTCCAAAACCCTAATTTGAAAATTAAGGTTCAGAAATCTCTCTAACTCCCTTAGAAAACCTATTTCGGAATGTTGAATTGTCCGAAATTTCATTGTTCTTTCTTTCCATTAGCTCATTCAATCTCTCATCTCCGAGATTTTGGAGAGGAAGCCGGCCAGAGCAGTCGGATGAAGCCGAAATCGTCCTGGCTCCGGTGGGGATGAGAGTTAGTTGACTTACAGGGCTTTTGGCAGTGCAGAGACGAGAGTGTGGGCTGGAGGAGGTGGAGGCAGACGGGGAAGAGGGAGGGAGGTCAGGGTGTAGCATCGGGGACGGGGGAGGAAAATGGTTTGCGGCGCAAGGGAAAATGGAGGTAGACGGGGAAGGGGGCGGCAGGCGGGGGTGCGACAGTGATGGGGAATGGGGGAGGGCAGACAGGGTGGGCAGTGACGGGGAGGGGGGAGGGTAGGGGGTTATGCGGCGGTTGGGGGGAGCTTGAAAGACAGAAATGGGGTTGGCCGTGTGGGGGATGGGGGCACGGGGGTGGGGGTGTGTTGGGGAAGAGTACACAATAAACAGTAAAGTCTTTCCTTTTTTTTAAAGGAAGTAATGGCATTACAAATAAAATAAGGTTCCAACTCAGGGGCAATAAAAGTCTTTTCACTAAAAGCGTTAGGGTTTTTACAATTCCGTTTGGTCAACGGACACAAGTGTAATTATTATAAACTATTCTCCTCGCGTGTAATTACCCCCAAACCTCAGGGATATAGGTGTAATTAGCCCAAGAATAAATCTACGTCTTTGTTTTTGTAATCTATTAGATTGGTTTATGGTATACTGTTAAAATTTATAATTTTCATCATTCTATTATAGTTTGGTCTGGTTCTTTGAGCTTTTTAGAATTTTTTTTCCTATTTATCACGAGAAGACAAAAATAATTTTTTTATTTATAAAAAAATCTATTGAATAATAAACAAGAAAGAAGAATCCAAAGCCTTAGAAAGATAATTTTTTTCCTTTTTTGTTTTTGATTTAAACAAATAAGTTTACAAAAACAGAACCATTGTCTGTTGATTACAGCATTGAGGGAGGAGGTTGGTTCCTTTTCTCTTTAAACACCAAAAGAGGTAAATGGGGTTTTTAGCAAATAGTCAAAGAAAAAGCTGTTTGAAACATTATATATGTCCAAACCACAAATCAACACTCACAATATAAAACAATTACTAAGCATGTTTATATGAATTAATTATCCATAAAACAATATATAGATATGTTATGATTAATGTACATTTTTTATTTCAATAATAAGATGCAATGTGCATAAAATCAATAATCTTGTGTTATGAGAGTCACTCATGATGCAGGCAGTAGGATTTCAGCTTTTAGCATGTAGAATGAGAATATGTAGCTTCACTTCGTTATACAATATCATTTTAGCCTTAATTAAAGTAATCTTCTTTTTTGCACATTGAATCTTCAGTTGTCATTGGATGGTTTCTATCATTTTCTTGTGTTGAATAGTATACTTGAACTTCAATTGCTATCAACCTTGCTCGGATTCTGTCATTTTCAGTCTTTTTGTCCATCCTAATGATGGAGCTGAATTCTTTCCGTTCCATTTTCTTAAGATTCTTTCCATTCTGCGTGTAATTTTTAGTGTTAAACGTCATTCTTGCCTAAATTTTTATAAGGCATATAGTTATGAATTTTTGTACCTTCTTTGATTATATTAATTTTGAAACTAGACATCCAATTAAAATTTTGCTTGCATCGAACAATTTTATGAATACATGTTGAATGTCTCTAATTACAACCAATTTCAGCATGTACCTGCTTTTATCAATATATTTGAATCAATAACATTTCTATTAAAACAAACAAATATTCTTAATTTTTCTATTTTACCTTGATTCATAATATATTGGTTGTTCACATTTCTCATCCTTGGAAGCCCCTCCTTTTTTAGTGATTGTAATTTTCTTATAACATCTGTTGCATGCTTAGTACCATGGTTCTTCTTTATTCTTAATAGTCAGTAATTTCGCTTTAAATAGCAGTACAATTTATGTATAAAAACTGTTGTTAATTTGTGTATTTAACCCCCCCCCCCCCCCCCACACACATTTTTTATGCATATTAACCTTGTTTTTCATTTTTTTTTCGTTTTTGTTTTTTCAACAATTTTTTGTTTCTTAACTGATTTTTCAAGTATTTCAGGGGTTGTATGTTTACGCAATTTGTTTTCATGCTTTGTATTCTGTTTTTATTTTCTAGATTTAAGTATTCATTTCTAAAATCGGATTGTGTACTTTTAACTTTTTCCGTATCTACTTTTTTCAGTTTTTTCTGAACATTTACCATTTTCATTTTCACTAACTTTTTTGGATCAATTCTTATATGTTTAGCATTTTCTACACCATTTGTACAAATTTCTTCTCATTTTAACCTCTACTCTTAACCTAACATTATTTTTATATCCTCCATTATTTATCTTCCCAACAACCCTCAATACTCACTTTTTTACTTCTAATAAAGTCATCACTCAACACTAGACAAAACCCTCCACGTAGGGTCCACCCCAACTCATCCTTCACGCCGTTGATACCCGGTTCCCGTCCCCCTTCCTTTCTTCTTTGGGCCCACATCTGTGTGTCCCGTTTTCCTTCCCCCTTCACTGTTCGTGTACTTTCCCCTTTCTCTTTTTCTTTTCTTTTTTATTCTTTACCTACCATGGGTGAAAAAATGCATCCCTGAATCAATCTTCAGCAGATGCCGTCTCAGTGCATCAGTACATAATATGACTTCTTAACCTGTTCGCGTGGCATCCCTTTCCCTGTTCGGGATTCCGTCTCGGTGCAGCTTCTTCGTTGATTTCGACAGATACGGGAAGGACGTGAGAATGAATTGAGGAGCTACTATTCATTGAAAAATGGAGGAGAGAGAGAGAGATGCAGCTAAGGCGGCATAGGGCATGTCAAGAAAATTTTGAACAGTGAAGACATGATTTGGTATTCTCTGACACAGAGCATACGAGTAGTGAGAAAATGTGAAAACACCATTCATTTTTTTCGGTACTGTTTCGATTTTTTATCCAAAACGAATACGGAAAAAGATAAAAGTATCGAAAAAATGCATCTTTTTCATCATCATTACAAAAACGAAAACAGAATCCTATAAACGTATAGCCCAAGTTTCTTTGTTTTTGTTTTTCAGTTTTACAATTATTTTAATTGTTTACTAACCCAAAAATGCAAGAAAAGTAAAATATATCACAGTTTTCATCATCCAAATTTAGAGAACATTCATTATCCAATGTTTATTTCAGGTCAACCAAATTATAGAAGGAGTAATAGAGGAATTTCTTTGTTTTTCTTTGTCACAAAACTTTTTATTTCCCAATGTTTGAAGCATGTTCATTATCCAATGTTTATTTAATTTTAATCAAATTTAAAAAAGAGTCATAAATGGAAGGTATACTTGTTATTGACGTAATTAACGGAAGACATAATTGTCTAGAAATGATTTACAACATTCGTACATGCAAGAATAATAAAATATATCACAGCTCTCATTACCCAATATTTAGAGAACGTTCATTAATTGATGTTTATCTCATTTCAACCAAATTATAAAGGGAGTAATAAATGAATTTCTTTGTTTCTATTTTTCTTTGTTATGAGAGTTTTCATTTCCCAATGTTTACAACATGTTCATTATCTAATGTTTATTTAATTTTAATCAAATTTAAAAAGGAGTCATAAATGGAGGATATAATTGTTATTGACGTAATTAATGGAGGATATAATTGTCTATACCATTCGCACTTTTATAGGTAGTATATAGATTATTTCATTATGTTTAACTTACACGTTTTATTTAGGATATGAATCATTGTTTATGAATTTTTCATTTTACCTAAGAGAGAGGAAAAGAGGGGGAAAAGAATAAAGTGGGCCACGAGAAAAAAAGTGAAAGATTAAATGTGAAAATAGAAATAGAATAATAAAAATATAAAAAAAGTAAACATGAAAAATTATCTACAGAACATTTCTAATATGAAAAGTGATTAATTTTTTTTAAGACAATCCAAAAAGAATATAGTATCAACTTTTTTAGTATGGAGAGAGTAACTTCTGTTTGACAACACTTTCAGTTTTGATTTTCAGTTTAAAGAAAAAAACAAAATTAGTTTATTTATTTATTATTTTTTTACAAAAACATGTGAGTATTTGATAACCCAATTTTTATGTTGAGTTTTTTTTTTTAGTGTTTGATTACTCAGTTTTTTATTTTGAGTTTTTTTTCTTTGGTAGTGATTTGCGGTGGCTGCGGTGAAGCGTGACGGTGGCTGGTGGCTACCGATCGCCGCCGGCAGTTTTCGTCCGCCGACAGTGGACAATGGCGATGTGCAGTGACTACCGACGATGGGAGGGTGATAGTCTCAAAAGAAAAACCAAACCTCATTTTTAAAGTTTTCAAAAACAGCCTTGATTTAAAAATTAATTTTTTAAACCGAAGAAAAAAAACAAAAACTGATTACTAAACTCATTTAGTTTTTAACTTCTAAAAGCATATTTAATTAGTTTTGTATGTTATTAAACACCTTACGGTCTGATTAAATCCACCTTACAGTCTGATTAAATCCAAATCAAATAAAATTTGACCTTCCAGATTAAATCAAGATCAAATTAGCCTCATCCTCAGATCAAATCAAATTTCACCATCCGGACTGGATCAAGACCAAATGAACCTCGTATAATATATGAAATGATACTAAGGCCCCGTTTGACAAAAAAATTTTTCCTCTTTTTTTTTCAGTTTTAAAAACTGAAAAAAAAGAGCGTTTGGTAACCATTTTTTTTTCAATTTAAAAAACCAGTTTTTAAACTGCAGAGTAAAAAAAAAACTCTAAAAACTGGTTTTTTTTTTCGACCACCACCACCACCCTCCCACCGCCGGCAGCCACCTCAGGCGACCACCGCCGGAGACTGTCGGCCGCCGGCAGCCACCTCCGGCCGCCGGCGACCGCCGCCGGAGACTGCCGACAACCACCTCCGGCCGCCGGCGACCACCGCCGGAGACTGCCGGCAGCCACCTCCGGCCGCCGGCGACCACGGCCGGAGACTGCCGGCAGCCACCTCCGGCCGCCGGCGACCACCGCCGGAGACGGCCGGCAGCCACCTCCGGCCGCCGGCGACCACCGCCGGAGACTGCCGGCAGCTACCTCCGGCCGCCGGCCACCACCGCCGGTGACTGCCGGCAGCCACCTCCGGCCGTCGGCCACCACCACCACCACCGTCGACCACCGCTACGCCCCACCACCGCCACCGCAAACCACCAAAAAAAAAGTCAAAATAAAAAGGGTTACCAAACACCAAAAAAAAAAACCTAAAAAAAAAAGGGGTTATCAAACACCCACTTGTTTTTATAAAAAAAAAAAATTAAGCTGCTCTTTAAAAACTGAAAACCAAAAAAAAAATTTTGTCAAACGAAACCTAAGTTATCAAAATTCCCCCAAGACATATAACCTGAGCACCCACTATTTTAATGTGCAACTCCTGTACATTCTTTTTCGTTTCTTCAAAATTCCTTCAGTTCAGATCCATTTATCTATGCAGTCGCTAAAAGGAAGAATATTTCGTCAAAAAGAACAGGCATTTGCCACCAGAAGTTCATACCATCAACTTTTCCACCAATAAAAGTGGATTTGCAGCAAAGTAGTTTGAACCAAACTCTCGCCATACCTAAAGCCTGCTTGCAAGCTTGCCAACTTTGAGTATCACAGAGGAACTTATCTCACCACTTTACATTTCTCAAATCATATGTATCAACTCAAAACGAATAACTTACTACTGCTTTCTCAAGAGAAGCCAGGGATTTCCCCGGGCATTGGAGCCAACTCGTTCTTATTGAACCTCTCTTCCTCATAGAAAGTGGCACGAACCACCCTACCGCCAAAGAACCGACCTTCAAGGTCAACAAGTGCTTTAGTTGCTTCTGCGCCTCTTTCAAACTGCACAAAGATTCTGACTGCTTCATCAGCTGGGAAGTCTGGTTCCGTTATCTCAAATATTAGGACCCGCGTCACTGTCCCGTACTTAGCACATTCCATTGCTACCTCGTTTTCTAGATCGTCATCTACCTCACCAGGGCCAACCTTCAAGAAGATAACATGATAATGTCAGTCATCTTTTATTAAATTTCTTTCCATTAAGTAATACAAATAAGAGTTTCAAAAATTGAGGTTTCGACTAGTCAGTAAATACATAACGAGTTATTTATTAATCTAAATTTGGAACTCCAGTTTTGCAAGCGGCAACTCATATACCATTTCCCTTCTTTTTATTGAAATTATGGGCTTAGAGAACGTTGTGAAACAACTTGAGACAATGGGTGACAATTCTATTACACATCCTCTACCTCTTCTTCTAGGAGCACCAAATCTAGAATGGCCATAATGCAACAATCTCTTTTTTCTACAAAAGACCTTGACATAACTCTTAGAGAGTGAAATATTTTCAAACAGGGCACATCGTCGTGCCCAGAAGCCCTAATAACTAGTAAGACACTAAATCAAGTCCGAAATAGCTGAAAGCCACACAACAGTTAGAAGTTGATTTTGCAGTAACTTATCTATGCCCTCGATAAAATTATCCATTAAAAGATAAGTACCGCATTGACAAATCAGTCATCACTAAAAATTTCTAAGCTTGTAACAGTCATCTTAAACAATTACGTAAACTTTTCTCAAGTGTAGCCAGGTATTTCCCCAGGAATTGGAGCCAACTCATTTTTATTAAACCTCTCTTCATCCTAGAAAGATGCATGAAACCAACCCCCCCCCCCCCCCCCCCGGGGGGGGGGGGGGTCAAACAAGCAGCCTTCAAGGTCAAAAATTGCTCCAGTTGCTTCTACTTCGCTCTCATACTGCAAGCAGACTCTGACTACTTCATCAACTGGGAAGTTCGGCTCTGTTATCCCAGATATTAGGAACCGATAATCTTCCATACTTAGAACAGTCGGTACCTACATCGTTTCTAGAGCATAATCTACCCCACCAGTTTCACCTTCAAGAACATAACACAACAATAATCAATCATTCTCATATTCAACTTCTTCTGGGTGAGTCACAGTAATGTAATAATGACCAACCTAACAGCACAAAGCACTGTTGTGCACCTTTTGGTAAGAATTACAAGAGACTTGTGCATCAGAATTCACGCTCGGCCAAGTTAGTTGTACTTTCCATTTAAAAAGTTGGAAGACGGTGGATCCCAATTAATTAATCTATAATCAAATTACTGTTGATCCACATAGCAGCAATTTGAGGTGTTAATTAGTACTAATGCGAAATGCGAGTCAGAATGCATGGTTAACCAATACCACATGTTGAAGAGACCTAAACCAAAATGCAGTAACAAGATTAGAATATGAAAGAGCAAAATCCAAGCATCAAGGGAACAAATGTTAAAATGCAGTAACAAGCATAGAATATGAAAGAGAAAAATCCAAGCATCAAGGGAACAAACGTTCCTTAAAGAAGAAAGCATGATCTGATACCCAATATATTAGTTACCTTGTCTGCATAATAGGGGCTAGTTACACCCAGCACCACCAAATTTGCCTTACCACCTCCTTCCTCCATCCTCTCTATCTCCATGTACAAACACAAACTAACCCAAAGGTCTCATACTCCTCTCTTGGAACCACCACGACACCTCCGTCATTGCCCCAACCAAATTCAACTGCCACTCCAGTTTTTTCAGACCCATCATAACAGCCACCACCACAGCCAGGCTGCTCTTTGTCGTCCCATACTCCTATACTACAACATATCACAAACATGTTTAAACTTCAAGGGCATTCATTGAAAACCCAAAACCACCAAGTCCCTTTACCTAGTTAGATCTTTTTAAAACCCAATTGAATAGGAGCCTCTTCAAATTCTTATGCCAATTGAAAACACAATGTCTGTCGCCAAATTCCAAAACCCAGTGATTACTTTTCTAAGCCCAAATCAGCTTTCTTAAGATTTTAATGCCGCCACCAAAGTAATTCTTCTAGCAAAGTAGGCAAAATACCGTGATGCATATTAAATAACTGGAGCTTAAACAGTTAATATTTAACAATTATATATCCCCTTGGGAGCACATAACATGAGAAAATTTGAAAAAACTGACAAACCAAAGAATGTTAATTATATTTTTGGTGATCCACTACCGTGAATCGTTGTTATTTTCAACGAACGATAGGGAAATGAAAGCAACTACCAAGCATGAGCTGGTTGAAACACATTAGATGATGATGGTGTCAGACATCAGTGGGAGTGGCTAAGTTGCGACGAGTTGTTTTGTTATGCCCCGTTCTTTAACTTGCTTTGCCGACATTACCCCTATAACATTCGCCGCGTTAGAACTCCAATAGGGCTCTTGCTCAGAATTCAGGCAGAGGTGCTGGGTGCAATATTTATGAAACTTGGTGCCAGATAGCTTAAAAGTAGATTGTGGTGTCAGGCGCTACCACGTGTAACTGAGCGTAACTAAAGCGTGGACACGTGACCCTAATTTGAGTGTAAAAACTGGCCTCACTTTGCAGACAAGGTAAAAGTGGCGCGGTGCTGTCCTGCAAAGAGTTAAACTCGGGATTGGTACTTATTTCAAGTGCCATTAATTCCGTCTTTTACATCATATGTTCAGATAGAAAACCATGAACACCTCATTCTCTCTCCTATCTATAAGCAGCCATTTCCCATTCTAAAGCCCCCCACCCCCTTCCTCTCTAGGTCATCAAAGTACCATCACCAACTTCTTTGATATCACAACCTTCCACCTCAGTATCTCTTCCATCTGAATACCACAGCCACATGGTACTAGTAGTCTTCCACTCTACTCTCACCCTCCATCAAGACCCCCACGACCCTCCAGTAAACATGCTACTGGTTCAATTGCTGATCCACTAATAGAAGAAGAATTAATCCCACCAGGGAAAAAAGGGAGAAAGAATCAGAATAGAGGATCGTATTAGTAGGCTTAGAATGTCAATAGTAACTAATACAATGAGATAGAGGAGATAGGCTGCTACAAAGTTTTACAGCATAAGCAACTAAAATTGGATTATTGATCTCAATTTCTCATAAACTCCACATTTGGTTTCACTAACTTAATGAGGTTTAGAAGAGAATCACAGACTCAAGGACGTTCCAACTGAAACTGTATTCTTCAGCAATATGCCTCCTGAGTCCAAACAGCCCTGTACCACACGCATCGCATCCAGTCCAACAACAGAACTGTAAACCCACAGCCTATCTTGTCAATCAACCAAACTGCAAAATCCGATGGCTCAATACCGTGGATTAGGTAGGTCTGCAAATGTTACATGTATGCCTGGGAAGCTCGACGAACGCTGTGTTGACAGGGGATGACTTGAAAAGGGCAGTGATATCATTGTCTACTGGTGCTACACGTGCAAGCATAATGCGGAATCATACATTATACTACCATATTTCACTCCCTAAGAGTCCTTATCAATCATTTACATAACAAATTTAACTATATGATAACAGCAGGTGATCACATGTATATACAATTTGATAATGCACCCAGAGCAAAATCAGCTTTCAAAAAAGACATCAAACTTTTAAAGCTAATTCAAATCTCAACAAAAATAAATATAAAACCAAAGCCCATTTATCTAGCTGTCTAACACATTAAATGTAAACCATAGCCCGCTTCTATAGCAACTGACTACACAAGCCTTGCCCATTTTACTGGGGTCGCCAGCAGGATCTTGTTTAGTCCACCCCGCTTGTCTAACACATTGACTACCAACGCAAACCTCCATATTTCTCCAGGTTTGCCAGCTACAGCTAATAACCGTCAGTCACCGTCTTGAAAGACATTTTTGTTTCTGAAAAGGATCCTCTAGTTCCCAATGTTCTAGAAATTAACAGCAAGTTGTCTCCTACTATTGCTAATTAGAAATGGAGTGATATCCATTCATAATATTTTGAGCAGGGAAACACGTACTCAGAAATTGCAAATCAATGGTTAACCCAGAAAGGACTAGTGATCGCAAATTAATTAAGCTATAAAGGACAAAGAAATGGAGGTAGAGAGGGAATACACAATAGACCTGCCTAGGGAAAAACGGCTAGTAAAATAAAGAGTCTGCCTATATGTTAGAAAAGCTGGATGGGATACTTGATTATTCACAAGAGGTTACATATTCCCTTGGTTCAACAAAATAACCACGTTGTGTGAATTCAATGTTCACCACTGTCAATGCTTCGTTTTGCCTCTTTACTAAGGTTAGGATTAGGAACCAAGAACAGAAGCATGTCAATACATTCAAGTCAAACATCATCACCAAAGTTCTGATGCAGTTCACCTGTTTGGCTCTGGATTCAACAACATCGCTTTAGAAACTTTATGTTTATTCTAAAATAAGATGACCTTCCACTAAACTTAAAGCATAATCGGCCATCGTTTTGCCACTACCACCATTGTACTGATGCAACAACATACTCAACCATCAAATTCCACTTTTACAACATTCCACAATTAAACAAACCAAAAGTAAAAAAAAAAACACAATTAATATCCACAAATAAACAATCTCTCCGTTCCATCAAATTTCCCTTTCGACATATTGCGAAATCCTTAGGTAACTTTAGTACCATGTACACAGTAAATTAAACTCAAAGAGCAATTATAAGCTAGGGCAAAAAAAACAAATGAGAAAGTCCGTGTTTACACACTAAATTCATCATAGGAACTCGCAACAAGTAATAGGGTGAAAAATTGAATGGGAAGGAGGGAATATCAGTGTATCCATACCATGTTTCGAAGCAAGACAACGCGCGTGGGTGGCCCGTTGATGTTCACCCCCTTCTGCTTCTTCTCTGCAGGCTGCTGCTTCTCCTTCTCCTTAGACTCGCTCGCGCTGGCACTTGCGTTGACAATGATCCCGGCCCGCCTGTCGGTTTTCCTGGCCATGAGTGGTGTGGTGATCCCCTGCTCCTGCCTCCCCAACCCCTGCCCCTCCTTCCATCCCATCTTAGCCATCATCCGCTGTGCCATGGTCATGTTCCCCCCCGCCCCTACCCCCAGCCCCGCCGTCTCCGACCTCCCTATACTAAAACCCCCTCCTACCACCTCCTCCACGGCCGCCGTTGCCACCCCGCCCCCGCCACCCATGGCAGCCCGCCTCTTCCACGCCTCCTCGCCGCTCACATTCAACTCCCTCTCTCTCTCCCTCTCCCTATCCTCTTTCTCCCTCCTCTCTCTTTCCTCCTCCTCCAGACGCCGCCGTTCCAACTCCCTACTCAGCTCCGCCTCCGCGGCCTTCCTCTTCCTCTCTCGCTTATACTCCTCGTAATCGTTGGGCCTGGAGGGGTCGTACTCCTCGACGACGGCCAGGCCCACGAGCTGAATCGACGGGGTCGGGCTGGGGGATTTAAAGCCCTCAGCGGTGGTGGTGGCGGCGGCGGAGATGGTGATTGTGGTGGTTTTGGTTGGGGTGGGATTGAGATTCTTGGGTTTTGGGTGGGATTTAAGGATGGTCTGAGGCGGGGGGAAGGAGGGCTTGTTGCGGAGGGTGGGCGGGGCCATCTTGACGCTAGAGGACCAGACATTGGTGGAAGGGTTGACGGGCCGGTCCTCGTCGGTGGAGGAGGGTGGTGGCAGGTCGCCGTATAAGCCGCCCAGCATTGTGGAAGACAAAAGCCCTGTCAATTTTGGGGGGTTGGGGATCTGGAATGTATTTTCAAGGCTGTGAATCAGTGGAATTAGGGTTGCCTTGGAGTTCTATCAGACGGTGTCAATCGAACTCGAGTCTGCTCTATTTTTATTTTTCCATTTTCCGGTAATTTGGCTTTTGTAATAAATAAAATACTGTAAAAGTAGAGCTACAGTAATGGTGAAAAAAAGTCAAAGTCGCCGGTCACAGGACGTGCATTTCTCCGAACATGAGGAATGCTACCTTTCTTTCTACTTCGCCATTTCCCTTCTTGCAGCATCCTCCAGAATCGGCCATGCTTCCTCCTTTGAGAAACTGCACTGTCTCTAAGCAGTTACCTTCTATGATTGCATCAACACACCAACATTGAGAGCCATTCGTATCCCTTCTAGGAAAAGTAAAGGCTTCCACCAACCTAACACAGGCTGCCCCCTTAATTGGCAGGAGCTGAATCCAGTTTCTCTGATTTCTCTAATGCATAACTCAGACCACAACGATCAGATCACACTTCGCGCGTTTTTGTGGGTTTGACGACTCTCAAGTAATGGTTTGAACTCGACATCAAGGGTCTGACATATTCGGTCGGACAAACCAAACTCAAAGCCATCGAAGTTTGAGTCGGACCCTACGAGAGGCGACCTACACTTCGATCTTAGACGCGAATTAAGAAATGAATTTTTTTTTTTTTTATAGTTTGTATAACAAAAATATGATTGCGGGGAAGAAAAACACCCTTGACTATTAAACTATAAGTTAGTCTAGAAAGCAGTAAATATACTTCAAGAATGCATTGCCTAGAAGACTTTGCGAATATTTTATGAAGGATCCACGATACAAAGTGACTCAAGCCTATTTAAAAATGAATATGAAGTGTTAAATTCTCCTTAAATATGATATACCACTTCTAAGAGAAATGGTATAAAAGTTTTAGGAAGAAAAAAACTTGTCCTTCGAAAATATAACCTAAAGACCCATTTTATAGAGGTCTGAGAGCCAGAAATGATAAGGATGACTATCTCAGTCTATGATTTGGTGATAAATCAGAATATATGATGAAAACCGCAAGATGAAGAAAAAAACGAATCGGTCGGTTCATCCCTTAAAGTTTTTCTCGAATTCCGTGATATTATTTGTCCCTCATTCGATAATTATTTCTGATGTAATCAGGAGAGATGAACCATAATCGAAAATTGTCTTCATATTTCATATAAATCAAGGATTAATCACATGCATCAAGGATAAATCACAGGATATTTTTAAGTCATCTAATTAATCACAGTCTCATGACCTTAACTTGTGTTAAACTTAACGAATTGGACTGGTTTAACCAACTAGACTGGACTCAATCAACTAGATTAGACTGGATTGGGCTGGACAACTACACTGGATTAACCATTGGACTTAGTTAAATGAATTAAGTTTAATATACTATTAGGCCTACACCATAATAATAAATCTTAATTACTAATAAAGCCCAATAATAATTATATGCAAATAAAAGGACTACAAAAATGAGGTGCCTATAAGCCCATCGGTAGGGGAGCTCGCTTGCAGTCACAAATCACTGTAAAAGGACTACACAAATTTTTGTTGTAAAAGTACATAAGAGACCACAAGACATAAGACACACTCAAAGACACACAAATATATGAGGTCAAACATTGCAAAGTTTCCTGTATCCTTAGAAAATGAATCAGGTCAACATAGTTTGAAAAGGATGGGAATAACATTTAAAGCCAGAGCGAACAATAACAATGGTTGGTCATCAAGCAATACTAAATGGGAAAGTGAAGTTAAACTTTATCTGGAGCTGAAGCCAATAGTAACATGATTGTTCAGTAGATAAAGAGCGTATGACTAGAAGTCGGAGCCAACAGTAACAATAATTGGTCGTCTAAGAATACTGAAAAGTTATGTCCAGGAGCCAGAGCCAACTTGTGATGACAATTGCTCGCTTGAACATGAATAAGAAAGCACATCTAGAAGCCGGACTCAACAGTAATAACAATTAGTCGTCCAGATGGACCAAAGACTTATGACTAAGAGCCGGAGCCAATATTAACGACGATTAGTTGCTTAGCTACAAGGACATACCCCTAGAAGTTGGAGAAAACATTAACAAAAATTGATCGTCTAGGAATATGAAAAAGAGCATATCTAGAAGCCGGAGCTAATAATAATGACGATTGGTCATCTAGACACACCGAAGGCTTATGACTAAGAGTGCCCCTAGAAGCCAGATCCAATGGTAGCTATAATTGGTCGTCTAAAGATACTAAAAACTGGAGTTGGAACTGGATTGGAGTCAAATAAACTCATTGCCTTAAGAGCCGAAGCCAATAGTAACAAAGATGGTTGCTTAGGCAAATGAGTAAAAAAAAGTATCTAGATGTTGGAGCCAATGGTAACGACGATTGGTCGTCTAAACATACCGAAAGCTTATGACTAAGAGTCAGAGCCAATGGTAACGACGTTTGGTCCCTTAGCCATAAGGCGCATCCTTAGAAGACAGAGCCAATGATAACGAAAATTGGTAGACTAAGGATACCAAAAAGTCACCGCCAAAGCCAATAGTAACAATGATTGGTCGCTTAGTCGAATGAGTAGAAAAAGCGTATCTAAAAGCCAGAGCCGATAGTAATGATGATTGGTCGTCTAGATGCATTAAAGGCTTTTGACAAAGAGCTGGAGTCAATAGTAACGACGATTGGCCGTTTAGTCATAAGATTGTGTCCCGATAAGCTAGAGCCAATGGTAACGACAATTGATCGTCTATGGATACTGAAAGCTGGAGCTATGAGTGGATTGAGGCCAGATCGTACATGATATTAGTGTACTAACCTAAATTGTGGGTTATATTCTTGGACCCAATTTTGAGACAGAGACTAGGACTGACTCATTCTTATCATATTCTATTTTGTGAGATTTAAAAATCATCGAATCAAGGGATGACAAGATTATACTCATCCTTTGACTAACTACAAGTCTAATAGAAGCAAGCCCTACAGTTACTGAGACTGGGCTAAACTTCAAATAGAGGAAAGTATGCAATCTGCATGACGACATAGATAGAGGGTTTCCACCCTCGAATACGGATCTGGACTGAGACTGGGACTAAGATTGGACAAACAAAGGTACTCAATATCTGTATGCCAACATGGATTGAGGGTTTCTACCCTCGAATATAGATCTAGACTGAGCTTGGGATTGAGACTGGACATAGAAAAGGTATGCAGTATTTGTGTGCCAGCATGGATTAAGGGTTTTTACCTTCGAATACATATTTGGACATTGGACCTAGAAAGAAAGTTGCGCATGACCCTCACACACTAATCCTGAATTGAGGGTTAATACCTCGACCCTTGACTTCGACTGGAAAATGGAGACTAAATGTGACCTACGCGTACTGACCTGGATTTAGGGTTAAACACCGATGGACATATACCTAGACTGGAAGATGGCTAAACCCTACGAAGGTTCCCTATATACCCTCGTCTAGAAGGATCAAGCCAAATGTAGTTTGAACTGGATCTAGAAAGAAGACTACATGTGACTTTTCACGTACTGACCTGGAATGAGAGTCAATACCTTCAAAAATAAAATTAGGCTGGAATACGTATGTGACTTACATGTATTAACTTGAATTCAGGGTTAAATGCCCTCAGACTTCAATCTAGACTTGTAAACAAACGACTGAAGCCTGAGAAGACAAGTCAACTCTTTTATAGAGTCAAGAAAGAAAGGAGTGATATAGCTAAAAATAAACTCCCAATCGGGATATGACACATGTTGGCTTTGACTCATAGTCCCTAGTCAACTACGAATTCGGTGGTTACCATATTAAAGGAGTTAGGATCCTAACATAATCCTCAAGGATCTTAACGTAATCCTCAAGGATCCTAATATGATCTTAACAGATCTGGCCCAAGGCCCAACCAGCAAGTTTCCTAGTTTTATTAGGGTTCTTCTACCTACAACTAAATAAAAGGGACTCCCCTAAGTGCGCAAGCAACTTCACATACTTGCACGTTGTGCCTTTTTGCTTTAGAGTTCTACCCCTATAGCAGTGCTCTGACTTTAGCATCAAAGAGGCCCCCTGCCAGAACCCCCACCCGACGGTCACTTTTTGTTCGGTCTTGCAGGTTAATTCTCCAACCTTGTTGCCCGATCAACTTTTTCAGGTAATATATTAACACTATCCGTAGGACCATGACAGGGAACATGGCCAATCGTTCATCCTCCAAGCGACTCTCCAGTTATCCGTTCCAACCAATATAGTCATGCACAATCGAACGGAACTCATTGACGCAATTGCTCTCACGATCGACGTTCAACACCCTCTCACCGTGGTGCCTGTTTAGCCAAAGATGTTCATGTCAACATAATCTCTACAAACCCTGAGTCAGACAATGGATCCTGAAGAAATTTTTTGCTGACTGTGACTCTGAAAATCGGTGACCTTCATCACCGACTCAACCATAAGATGTCCAAGACCCCACGTGCAAACATCAGAAGGGAGATTCATGAGTTAAACGATGTGGGAAACACTCTACAGAAAACCCTTGATGTGGCAGTAGCTTTAACCTCCACCAACTAGCCTCACCTCGATCCAAGTGATCTCCGCCTCTGACTCTCTTTAATGTTGAGTTATGGTCGTAAGTACAAATCAGAAGCCGACCTAACCTATCAGCCAGAAGAAAAGAGCAGAGAACATGTCATGAACCATGATTCGAAGATAACACAAATTCCTCTGTCAGGCAGCCCAACACCCCTAAGGTCAATGCTTTATCAGAGCTGATTGCCTTTACAGACGATCTAGTCAAAATATAATACCCGAACATCCTCCTCAAGATTGGATTCGTCAGAAAGTCATCTCGGAACCTGTCCTCAGGAACTGTCCCCTCTGAGACCAGAGTTGGGTTATCCCTTGTCCGAAGCCATCAAAAGAGCAAAGTTGCCACCACTTAATTTCAGGATGCCTTAATGTGACTTGTGTGATGGTAGCATAGTACACATCTATCAGTTCGAGACAAATATGCTACTTCTTCAGGTTTTAGATACTGTCATGTTTCGCGTCTTTCTGACCACCTTATGAAAAGCCGCACATGCCTGGTTTAAATCCCTACAACCGAAGTCCATCCATATCTTCTCTCAATTCTTGAATCTGTTTTGGAAGCATTTTGTAAGTAGTCACTCTAGAAGGAAGAACTCGACGAGCTTGCTCAATGTGGTACAGTGAAAGAATGATTTGGCATCTCATTATCTTGGACGGTTCAACGCTACCTTGGCGATTGACAATTTGAAAGAGTCGATCAAGTACAAAGCTTCCTTTCTAAGCCTCCGGCCCATGTCCAAGTTTGCGTTCTCAGTCAACATGACCCCCTCCCACCCTCTAGGAACATGAGTGCTCTTCTAGACAAAGATAAGAAGTACATTTAGGCAGAGGCGTACTTGGAAACTCACTAAAGGGCAACAAAACGAAAACAAATTAAGAGCAAGAGAAACGTCCCTTAGAGGACCATAACTAGGGCAGTGGAAGAAACTCTAAGCATTCAAGACGCGACGAGAATCGTCCCAAGGAGTAGCTCGACATGAAGGATCTGACACCCCTGAGTGCACGACCATTGCATATATTGCATGAAATCCGAGACAAGGAAGTTCTAGAATGGCCACCAAAGATGAGGTCATCTGCAAATAAGAGGGATAAGTGTCTATGGTGTCGCTTCCATAATGACCACGGCCATCCCATCGGCGATTACAAATCGCTCAAGCGAGTAATTGAAACCCTCATTAAGCGTGGCTATTTGAAGAAGTACGTAGCATGCAAAGACAATCGGAAGGAAGTGATTCCAGCCATGGAAAGAAGGGAAGAATAACAAGAGAACCCCGGAACTATTATTACCATCTTTAGGGGTATCTCGACAGGGGACTTATCCGGACAGGCTCGTAAGACATACACAAGAAAGGTATGCACAACAAACCAGCCCTCGAATAAGAAGTAAAAGACTTTGCCTGTAATTTCCTTTTTAGAGGATGACATCTGCCCGTAAGGCATCTGCCCGAGTTGAATGCTATTCGAACAGGCTGCTAACTTCATACCCCTTGTGCTCTTAAGAGCCCAAGAAATAAGCATCTGCTCGAGCAAAATGCCATCCAAGCAGACTGCTCGAGTAGACTACTAACTTCATACCCCTTGAGCTCTCAAGAGCCCAAGGGACAAGCATCTGCTCGAGCAGAATACTGTTCGAGTAGACTGCCCAAGCATGCTACTAACTTCATGCCCCTTGAGCTCTCAAGAGCCCAAGGGATAAGCATCTGTCTGAGTAGGCTACTAACTTCATACCCCTTGTGCTCTTAAGGGCCCAAGGGGGAAGCATCTGCTCAAGCAAAATATTGTTCGAGTAAACTGCTAACTTCTTACCTCTTGAGCTCTCAAGAGCCTAAGGGACAAGCATCTGCCTAAGCTGAATGCTATTCGAGCAAACTGGTAACTCCATACCCCTTGAGCTCTTAAGAGGCCAAAGGATAAGCATCTGCCTGAGTAGAATGCTTTCGGAGTAGAGTGCTAACTTCATACCCCTTGAGCTTTCAAGAGCCTAAAGGACAAGCATATGCCCGCGCAGACAACATCTGCCCAAGCAAAATATTGTCCGAGCAGATTGCTCATTTTATATCCTTTGAGCCCAAAGCTTATCATTTTCCTAAACAATGATGTCCAAATTGACTGTGCCTAGAAAGAATGAGTTCGAGCAGACTGATTGAACAGGTAGTCTAACCACCAAAACAATGACTAGGTTGTTCGGCTATGCCGCCTTAAGCTTATACTTTGACTAAGTTGCTTCCGGCGAACTTCTTAGCCCACTTGTTTCATTGCTTTGGCTATCCCAACATTTGGTTTTGCGTTTGCATGCTTCATAAGCACCACATATAGCTAAAAATATGCTTCCAATTAGGATATGACACTCATAGTCAGCCTAGTCAATTACAAATTTGGTGGTTACCATATCGGAGGAAAAAAACATATAGATGAAACATACGATTGACTGGAGAAAGATAGACTCTATTCTGACTGTCGTGAAAGGAAAATCATAGGGATTCCCTAGACAAAATGCATGATACTGACCATGAAATGGACCAGGTGAATAAAAGACATACACTTCATGACTATCGTGAAAGAAATCACAGTGAGCCCCTAGGTAAAATATAGCCAATGATGCTGACATGAACCACAAGAGGATTGTTGTGAAATGGGAACTACAGAGAGCCCCTAGAGAAAGTTTGCATGCAGACGATATTGGCCATGCAATGGAGTGGAGGAACTAAGGTAAACATTACCATAACTATAATGAAAGGGGACTCATAAGGAGCCCCTAAGTAGAAACAAATGCATACAAAGGTAGACACTATCTTGATTGTCAAGAGAGGAGATTCATATGAAGCTCGTAGGTAGATACATGAAAGACAGAGAAAAATGCTATGCTAACTGTTGTGGGAGAGGACTCCATAGACGAAATGCATATGGACACGACTGACCTTGTGATAGACTTAAGATAAATAAAAAACTAACATGACTGTCAGGAGGAGGGACTCACAGAGAGCCCCTAGACTAAAAAGCATGTAAGGTTGACTCTAGCATAACAAAAATGAAAGGGGGATCTGTAATATCCCACATCGGTTGTGGGAGAGTTTGCGATTAGCCTTATAAGACCCTGCCTATGAACTCATAAGTACCTACTTGGCTAGCCCTTTTGAGGGAGGCAATGCCCTGTGGTGGGGTCGTGGACTGGGTCGTTACAGATGGTATCAGAGCCGACTCTCGAAAGCTCGGGCTGGGGTATCCAGTCGGGTTGCCGATGGTTGGGGGAAACGAAGGCAAGCCCGGGTATATCCCACATCAAGAGGATGGTTGGGGCAATGAAGGGTGAGCTGGGTATATCCCACATTGGCTAGAGAGGAAGATTCTGGGCTATGTACGATCGAGCCTTAGCGAGGACGCTAAGGAATAAGGTGGGGAGATTGTAATATCCCACATCGGTTGTGGGAGAGTTTGCGATTAGCCTTATAAGACCCTGCCTATGAACTCATAAGTACCTACTTGGCTAGCCCTTTTGAGGGAGGCAATGCCCTGTGGTGGGGCCGTGGACTGGGTCGTTAATATCCCACATCGGTTGTGAGAGAGTTTGCGATTTGCCTTATAAGACCCTGCCTATGAACTCATAAGTACCTACTTGGCTAGCCCTTTTGAGGGAGGCAATGCCCTATGGTGGGGCCGTGGACCGGGTCGTTACAGATGGTATCAGAGCCGACTCTCGAAAGCTCGGGCTGGGGTATCCAGTCGGGTTGCCGATTGTTGGGGGAAACGAAGGCAAGCCCGGGATATCCCACATCAAGAGGATGGTTGGGGCAACGAAGGGTGAGCTGGTATATCCCACATTGGCTAGAGAGAAAGATTCTGGGCTATGTGTGCTCGAGCCTTAGCGAGGACGCTAAGGAATAAGGTGGGGAAATTGTAATATCCCACATCGGTTGTGAGAGAGTTTGCGATTTGCCTTATAAGACCCTGCCTATGAACTCATAAGTACCTACTTGGCTAGCCCTTTTGAGGGAGGCAATGCCCTATGGTGGGGCCGTGGACCGGGTGGCATTGCCTCCCTCAAAAGGGCTAGCCAAGTAGGTACTTATGAGTTCATAGGCAGGGTCTTATAAGGCAAATCGCAAACTCTCTCACAACCGATGTGGGATATTACAATTTCCCCACCTTATAAGGCAAATCGCTAAGGCTCGAGCACACATAGCCCAGAATCTTTCTCTCTAGCCAATGTGGGATATACCAGCTCACCCTTCGTTGCCCCAACCATCCTCTTGATGTGGGATATCCCGGGCTTGCCTTCGTTATTGTTTTTTAGAATCGATATATTTATTTTTAACAACTTTTGAACGACGAATTATTTACTTCTTTATTTCTTAGTATCACTATACTTTCAGTGACGATTAATGAAACGGGGTCATGTAGCAGACCCATTAAAATTTCTCTAGTGTATTAATTTATCATAAATATGTATTTGGGCCTCTTTGTAATAAGAGAAAGTTACGGGTAAAATTAGAAAACCTAACGAAATTCCAGGGGGCTCTTGGTAACTTGTCAAGTTAGGGTTATTATATGAAGTTGCACCCACGGAGCAGCCGTCAAAGCCTGCATTATTCTCCTTCGTCTGAATACAGTTTGAGAGAGAAAAGGGAGATACAGAGAGAGAGTGAACAAGGGAAGGAATTGGAGAGAATTTCGGCAGGTGCGGGGAGGTTTTCGGTAAGTTCCTAACCCTTGTTTTTCCTTTAGTTACTCAATGATTTAATGGGGAGAAGGGCCGGGATTGTAGCCGTGAGTTGCAGGGTATCAATGGGTGTAAGGCTAAACCTTAAATTAATATAATGATGGTTATATATACATATATATAAGTGGCTATGCTATACATATAAATGGGTCTCGATTTTCTGAAAATTTGTGAAGAGGGGTGTCCATGGGTAAATTCTGTACATAATTTGTATAGGTGTGTGAGGCTGCCAAAGGAGAGGCAGCTGGGTGCATGGGTACTGTGAGCGTCAGAGTGTGTATATGCTAACAGGGGAAAGGAATGGGGCTGAAAAAGCAGCTGTGAGTGTTTGTGTGTTACAGGGAATGACTGTGTACGGTGGTGTGAGTATGAGTGTGCGTGATAATGTGTGTAGTAGTGTGTGTGAGTGATGTATCCGTGTGTGTCTTCCTGTGTGCGTGAGTGGAGGAATAAGGGAGAAGAGGGGCTGTCAAACAGCCCCATGACTGTGTCTATGTGTGTATTTATGTGTGTAAGAAGGATGTTATGCTGCGTATGTGTATTACCGAGACAGAGTGTATGGTATGGCTGTTTTCCATGAGGGTGATTGGGGTGAAAAGGGGGCTGAACCTTAAGGGTTTGGGTATGTGGCAGCCATGGCTACCATGAGGAAAGCAGGTGTGTGCGTATGGGTAAACTGTGCGTGTGTTGTACGGGGAGCAGTAATGGGGCCGAAGTGGGTGTTGTGTGCTCGTATGTGTGTATGAGTGTGGTGTCTGCTGAAATGTGAGAGTGTGAGTGCTGAAATGTGAATGTGAGAGGTGCGTGAAAATGCATGTGGGTCTGCAAGGGAAGCAGCACAAGCTGCTGTGCATGTGGAGTGGTTTGTGTGTGCGTGTGTAGAGAAACAAGAAGGTGTGAATCCGTGAGTGCATGAGTGTTTGGTGTGTTTGTGTGCTGTGTGTTTTGAGTCTCTGTGTGTTGTGAATAGTGCTGTGCGTGAGTTCTTTGAGTTAGCGTTAAGTTTTGCACATGCATATGTTAACACACGCTTGTCGTTAGCCCTTGAAAATTTTCAGTATAATACGTTAGACCATATTAGAATTCTTGGCAAAGTGTTATAATTTTCTGAGAGCGTATGAATTTTTAGTATTTCCTGTAATTTCAGATTTGAAAAAAAATCCTTTTGGAACCCTTAAACCCAGAAAATGCTCTGGGGAAAATTAGGGTAGTGTCTATATAGTATAATAAAGACTCAGAATAAATTTGATGATTTTTGGAGTCGATTTGCTATCATTTTCAGTATCGCATTGAATGTAGCCAAACGAAAAATAAAGAAATAGTTTTAGTGCCTTTTAGATTCTGATTTTAATTTCTATAATTTTTATGTATATTTTAAAGTTCGTATAAAAATTTTTGGACTTATTTTCCAGCTGGAAGTAATTTTGATAATTTATGGGTTTTTATTGCATTTAAGGGAATTATTTTAATTCAAAAATATTCAAAAATTTAGAAAATTCATATTTTGACTTTTTATAATGTTTTAAGCTATAAAAGTGTTTTATTATAATTTATTTTGAATTTTAGAGTATTAACACGCGTTAAGGATCGTACAGGGTTCTCGGTTAGGTTGGCCGCGTGCGAGGCGCGTTTTGAGTTGAGCGATTTCGGGGTTAGAAGTGAGCATCGTTTGGGTAGTTGATATTAGGTTTATAGTATTGTAGTATAGGTTGTGTTCTAACATATGGAATGCTAACCTAGATTTATTCAGAGAATTTTTGGAGCGAGGAAAAGTGTCAGCAACAAGTAAGTACCCCTGTCATGTTCCTCCGTATACTTATTTGCAAAAGCTATAATATGTAATTATGTTTTGATCAATTGAAGTTCAAAGATTTATTCTGCATGTGTTTTATTTCTAAAATATTTGATGAGAAATGTATTTTGAAAGAATGCCATGGAATGTCGTGTGAGTCATAAAATTTTACTGAGTACATGTTAACGAGCAATGAAACTCGTCTTGGTTGCTGTGCCCCATATCCAACGGGGGAAGGTTGGATTTCGGGCCCTGGTCAACGGGGCTCATACGTTGATGCATAGTACTATGGCTGGTGGTGCGCCCTTGCGTCCACATGATTATTTTATCCCGGGTGTAGGAGGGATTTCGGGCCCTAGTCAGGGGGGCTCGTACGCTGACCACAGCATACCTATGAAAATAAATATATGTTTCTGATGTGAATGGAATGAACGATGATTGTACTCAGATTGAAAATCTTTTCTTCTGAAATTTCATGTATATGTGTATATGTATATGAAGGACGTTTTCTTTACGAATGACAATAATCGAATGTTTGATTTGTTGAAAGGAAACCCATGGCATGTTTTAGAAATTTCAAACTTATTTTAGGAACATGGCTGGTGTATTTGCTGGGCTTCCGCTCATTCCTTATTTTTCAGGTGACTACTCAAGGGAAGTGGAGCCGTATGAGCCACACGGGGGAGTTATGCCCGAAGAAAAATTTTAGAATAATGAGGGCCTATTAATCGAACACTTTAGTCTATGTTAATTTACGTTATGCTTGAACTAATGTAAGGAGCCTAGGTCTCCTAGAGTTTTCTTTATAAGTTTTAAAGACATGTAATAAGAGTTTTATTTAAATGTTTTGGAGGTCCGTAAATTAGAATTAAATTGGAGTCACAGGATTGCAGTAAGGCCTAGCAGAGCCCTGGCAGATGTTTGAATGGGCCTGCGGCCGGTCACGTGCCTAGCACACGGGCTTACCCGTGGGTTCGGGTCGTGACAGAAATGGTATCAGAGCATTACGGTTTTGGGATACTAGAGTTTAAGAAATGATTTCGATGATTAGGTATATGACCTTGTATATGAGTATTTAGGTAATAAGTTCAGGGGTAGAAAGGGAGAAAGGAATTCTATTTAAGAAGAGATTAGATTTTTGATGTGCTTTATTGCAGTTTTCAATAATCAACTAAGTCCTTGAGTTGTAGATTGAGAAAACCTTATGTTAACAGACGTTATCTGTGATGTTTGTGTTGTGATAGGGCGATGGCAAACAGGAGCGAGGATAGTCTTTCATTTGAGATTAGTCAAATGCCCTCTGAAGGATCCAAAGATTCCAGCCAGGCATCCTACATTGGAAAAAAGAAAACTGGGAAGCGCCCTAGAGAGGAAGTGGTAGATTCAGGAAAGAGAATGAGCCCATCAGAAAGGGAGATAAAACTTTTGAAAGAAGAGATTAAGGTACTTGAGACTCAAGTGGAGAGTATGAGGCTTAGCTTCAGCCTCACCTGGGAGCAAAGGCAGAAAGACTATAATTACTATTTTGGAAGCAAAGTCATAGCATTGCAAAACCGGTTGGGAGATGAGGATGAGATGACCTTCTCTCGAGCTGAAGTACAAGAATGGATCCATGAGTGGGAAACCTACATCCAGCCCGCAAATAATTAGGATGGGAAAGAAATGAGGGATCCTAATAGTTAAATTAAGAAATAAGCAGTGTGTGCCACTGTGTTGGACTCGTTGTTTTAGAACGATATCTTTAGAATCGTTTGAAATAAAGTTACTCAATTAAATTATGTCATATTTATGATTTTAGTGCATCTGAGTTGTTTGTTTTTAGAAATGTCAACTCGGCGAGAAATTTTGAACCACTTAAGTATGTTAGGTCAATGAAAGAGACCAGTGAAGAGTAAATTACATCAATAATTTGATATTAGTATTAGTATCATTGCAGTGATAAATTGATTGTGATTGGAAAATAAAGACTCTTATGAGAACTCCCTTATAGGTTGAAAAGAAATGGCACGAAGAAACGGAGCTCAAAATGATGACGTGTTTAGGATGGTGGAGAACCTCGCTAGAGTCGTGGAGCACCAGGTGACTGCAACTGGGGGGTCATCGATTGAAAAGTTCAAAAGGATGGACCCGCCATCTTTCTTGGGTACTACTGATCCTTTCAAGGCAGAATCTTGGATATCGGATCTGGAAGACATCTTTGAAGTTCTGGGTTGTACCGAGAGACAGAAGGTCGTGTTTGCAGCATTCATGCTCAAGGATGAAGCCAACCAATGGTGGAAGGCCACAAAAAGGGTGAAGGCGGATGAGGTGGCCAATATGGAATGGGAAGACTTCAAGAAATTGTTCCTCGAGAAATACTTCCCCCAAACCATCAAGGAGCAAATGGAGATCGATTTCATACAGCTGACCCAGGGGAACCGTTCGGTTAAGGAATACGAGGCCGAATTCACTAAGTTGTCTCGTTACGCTACCCACTTAGTGGATACAGAAGTCAAACGAGCAAGGAAGTTTGAGAATGGGCTGAGGCTCAGTATCCGGTCTCGCATTTCGACATTAAGGCTAGGGACTTATGCTGAGGTAGTGGATAGAGCCCAAATCGCGGAAAGGGATAGTGAGGACTTGTACCGGTTGAGGGACCAACAAAGGAAAAGGGCCAGAAATAACGAATCTCAAGGAAACAACATGTTCGGAGATACCTCCAAGCGCCCGAAACCTCAAGAAGGAAATAGAGGAGTGCAGACTCAACGGTGGACTGAACAAAGACAGGGATTCGGTAATAGGGCACCACAACAACAAAGAAACGAGCCAAGGTGGAACGTTCAAAGGAATCCGACAACTGAGAAGGGTGGACAAATGGGAGCACCAAAATGTAACAGATGCCAGCGCTTCCATCCAGGACAACCATGTCGGTGGGGAACGAACAGATGTTTTGAATGTGGGCAAGAAGGCCACATAGCTAGGAATTGTCCTAGGGCGCGACCTCAAAATCAGGTGAAGAATGATGCAACAAAGCCGAGGGGAACGGCGAGAGTTTTTGCTATGACTCAGCAGGATGCACAAGCTTCGGACTCGGTGGTTACTGGTACAATTCCTGTTTCCTCCATATTTGCAAAAATATTGTTTGATTCCGGCGCTACACATTCCTTTGCATCACATGCTTTTATTAAACGCTTGGACAAGCAACTAGAACCATTAGACTCACCGTTATGCATCTCTACCCCAATGGGGGACTCGGTTGTAGCGGACCAAGTGGTCAAGAACTGTCTAATAAAAATTAAGGGGAGAGAACTAGCAGTGAACCTGATTTGTTTAGACATGTTGGAGTTTGATGTCATTCTAGGAATGGATTGGTTGGCAACACATCATGCTTCTGTAGATTGTTTTTATAAAAGAGTGACCTTTAACATTCCAGGCCAAGACCAGTTGTTCTTCCAAGGATCTAGTATTGCACCCCCTCCACCTATGGTTTCTGCCTTACAGGCAAACCGACTCCTTAGGAAAGGTTGTCGCGGGTACCTGGCGTACGTTATAGATACCCAGCAAAAGGAACAGAAGTTAGAAGACATTTCAGTGGTGAGAGAATTCCCGGAGGTGTTTCCCGAAGACTTGCCGGGGATGCCGCCCGATAGAGAAATTGAATTTCAGATTGATTTGATCCCGGGGACTGTCCCTATATCTAAGGCACCCTATCGTATGGCACCCATGGAGTTAAGAGAACTTAAGACACAATTGCAAGACCTTTTAGACAAAGGGTTCATTCGCCCTAGTGCATCACCCTATGGTGCACCAGTGCTGTTTGTTAAGAAGAAGGATGGAACAATGAGGTTGTGCATCGATTATCGAGAGTTAAACAAGGTGACAATAAAGAATCGTTACCCGTTACCCCGCATAGACGACCTGTTTGATCAGTTGCAGGGGGCGAAGTGGTTTTCGAAGATTGACCTTCGTTCGGGGTATCACCAGCTAAAAATCAAGGCAGAGGACGTGCCCAAGACGGCATTTCGCACGAGATATGGACACTACGAGTTTTTGGTTATGCCGTTTGGATTGACTAACGCCCCAGCGGCATTCATGGACTTAATGAATCGAGTATTCAAACCTTTCTTGGATCAAATTGTGGTGGTGTTCATTGACGATATATTGATATATTCTAAAACGAGAGAAGAACATGAAGAACACTTAAGGATGGTATTAAAGATCCTAAGAGAAAAGAAGTTGTATGCCAAGCTTAAGAAATGCGAATTTTGGTTGGATAGAATTGCATTCTTGGGGCATGTGGTATCAAAAGAAGGAATATCGGTCGACCCTAAAAAGATAGAGGCAGTTGTCGATTGGAATAGACCTACTACGGTGACAGAAATTCGGAGCTTCTTAGGGTTGGCGGGATATTATAGAAGATTTGTGGAAGGGTTCTCGCGTATAGCAACACCTTTGACTCGCCTGACCCAAAAGGGAGTCAAGTTTGAATGGAGCGAAGATTGCGAGAAAAGCTTTCAAGAGTTGAAGAGAAGGCTAGTCACAGCCCCTATACTCACACTTCCTAGTGGGTCGGGAGGGTTCACGATCTATAGCGATGCCTCCCATAAGGGTCTAGGGTGCGTACTCATGCAAAATGGAAAGGTAATTGCCTACGCTTCTAGACAGCTGAAACCCTATGAGAAGAATTACCCAACCCATGACCTAGAGCTGGCGGCAGTAGTTTTTGCCTTAAAGATCTGGAGGCACTACCTATATGGGGAATCCTGTGAGATTTATACTGACCATAAGAGCCTGAAGTACATATTCACCCAGAAGGAACTAAACATGAGACAAAGGCGATGGTTAGAACTACTGAAGGATTACGATCTCAACATCCAGTATCACCCAGGAAAGGCGAATGTAGTTGCCGATGCACTTAGCAGGAAGTCGTCTTCGTCAATGGCTACCCTCATTACAAGACAGAGGCATTTATTGGAAGATGTGAGAAAGTTGGAATTGGATGTCAGGATCCGAGACTCAGACAAGGACAGTTCATTTAACAACCTAATAGTACGACCCACTCTAATTGATAGAATTAAGACAGCTCAGGAGAACGATGAACATCTACTTAAGATCATGGAAGAAGTAAAGAAAGGAGACAAATCTGAGTACAGGTTGCAAGATGGAATACTTCGTTTCTGCAATAGGATTTGCGTGCCGAGTAATCCCAGTTTAAAAAGAGAAATCTTAGAAGAAGCTCACAGATCAGGTTACTCGATTCATCCTGGAGGCACAAAAATGTACAGGGATCTCCGAGAGACTTTCTGGTGGGGAAACATGAAGAGAGAGATTGCAGAGTTTGTATCTAGATGCCTAGTATGTCAGCAAGTGAAGGCGGAACACCAAAGACCCGCCGGGCCTTTACAGCCATTACCGATACCAGAATGGAAGTGGGAACACATCACTATGGATTTTGTTTCAGGATTGCCAAAGACCCGTTCTGGACATGATGCTATTTGGGTAATAGTAGACAGATTAACGAAGTGTGCACACTTCTTGCCGGTCCGAATGACCTATTCGATGGACAAGTTAGCCACCACCTACGTAGAAGAGATAGTGCGTTTACATGGCATTCCAGTCTCAATCGTTTCGGATAGAGACCCTCGTTTCGTATCCAAATTTTGGGGAAGCTTACAACAGGTATTCGGTACTAGGCTACAGTTCAGCACGGCCTTCCATCCCCAAACAGATGGTCAGTCAGAAAGGACTATCCAAACGTTAGAAGATCTACTACGGGCTTGCGTACTAGATTTCAAAGGTAGTTGGGATGACCATTTGCCGTTAATCGAATTTTCTTACAACAACAGTTATCAGAGTAGCATTGGGATGGCTCCTTTTGAAGCCTTATACGGTAGGAAGTGCAGATCGCCACTATGTTGGGACGAGGTAGGGGAAAGGAAATTGTTGGGACCGGAATTAGTGCAATTGACTTCGGAAAAGGTCAGGGTTATTAAAGAGAAGTTACGTGGTGCTCAAAGCAGACAGAAGAGTTATACAGACATACGCAGACGGGAGTTAGAGTTCCAAGTGGGCGACCGGGTGTTTTTGAGGGTGTCACCAATGAAAGGAGTACTACGATTTGGAAAGAAAGGGAAGCTAAGCCCTAGGTATGTGGGACCTTTTGAAATACTTGATAGAATTGGTTCTCTGGCCTACCGTGTAGCGTTACCGCCGGAATTAGCCAGCGTCCATAATGTGTTTCACGTGTCCGTGCTAAGGAAGTACATCCCAGACCCTACACATGTTTTACAATCAGAGCCCTTACAGATTAGAGAAGACTGCACTTACGTTGAACAACCAGTTCAAATCTTGGATTATAAGGAACAGACACTCCGAACTAAGAAGATCCCCTTGGTAAAAGTCCTATGGAGAAACCATGCGGTTGAGGAGGCCACGTGGGAACGCGAAGATGAAGTCAGAAGCAAATATCCCCACCTTTTCCAAAGCTGAGGTACGTAAATTTGGAGGACCAAATTCCATTAAGGAGGGGAGAATGTAATACCCCGAAACTTGGTAATGTTAGCTGGTTAGTTTAATTTAAGCGACGACCTTTGTACGCTAGATTTAATGACGATTTACATGAGTAAAATTTTAGCGGCAATCATTAGCGACAAAGTTTGGAAACCTTAAGTTATAAATTAAGGATAACAAAGGTAAGTGATTTTGATTGAGGTATTAGTGACGATTAGCGTTAATGATATTCTAGAAGCGTTTAGCGAATTGCATACTTTATCGTTAGCATTAAAGTTATATAAACAATATTTATCGACAATATTGTTTATATAACTTTAATGCTAACGATAAAGTATGCAATTCGCTAAACGCTTCTAGAATATCATTAACGCTAATCGTCACTAATACCTCAATCAAAATCACTTACCTTTGTTATCCTTAATTTATAACTTAAGGTTTCCAAACTTTGTCGCTAATGATTGCCGCTAAAATTTTACTCATGTAAATCGTCATTAAATCTAGCGTACAAAGGTCGTCGCTTAAATTAAACTAACCAGCTAACATTACCAAGTTTCGGGGTATTACAGGATCACTATGGGAGCCTTGAAAGCATGTTTGAATTAAAAATCATTTTGATTGCCTGATATGATGAATCAACCAACCACTTCAAGTTTTATTCTTCTTTTTTTTTTGTCATTTTAGAATTTGAGGCAACGATGCCCACTCTATTGACACATCTATCTCTATCTAAAGAGAAGCGACCACTGGAATTTTTGATTGAAAACATTTGAATTTCTTATATCAAATGCTATTCAACTTCAGAGCAAAGGTTAATTTAGAATTTCAACACTCGAGTATGAATCTTCGGGACTACCACGAAAAGGTTAGGCCTCAAACATAGATAGTGAGAATGTGTGCAAATATAGTGTATGGGCTGTGAGTCTAATGTGTATGTTGGGAGGCTAATGTTATGAGGCTGATGGGATCTTAGCCCATGATTAGCCAAGAG
This sequence comes from Escallonia herrerae, assembly GCA_033070095.1. Classification (NCBI taxonomy): domain Eukaryota; kingdom Viridiplantae; phylum Streptophyta; class Magnoliopsida; order Escalloniales; family Escalloniaceae; genus Escallonia; species Escallonia herrerae. The sequence continues at coordinate 334,366 of JAVXUP010000455.1, forward strand.
ATCAACGTATATGACTAGCTGCGTAAAAGTAGATGACTATCAGGTGCGCGATAGAAAACTCACAAGGCACGAGATATAATCATAAGGCTTCTCATCTTATTGCTGAACTGATGGCAGAAATATCAAAATGTCCTACCAAACAGGGCATGCAAGTAGGCCATCCAGTCTGTGGGTCCTCATCAAACCATATGAAGTGAAAACATCAGGCTCAGAGAGTCAGGAAAGGAAAGGTCACCAAGCAAGTCATGAGGAGTTGAACATATCGTGTTAAAATGTAGAAAGCTCAAAATGATGCATGGATCACTATCTTCTCCCTTTTTCTTTTAGAATTTTTCATTTTTTTTTATTTTTTCGACCTCATCAAAATGTAAATTAGCATTTGTCTCTCTATAATAAGCACAACCTCAAGAAGACATTATGTATAGACATAATGTAGGCCAAGGTATGGGCTAAACGAATGGTAATAAGGCTCAAGAACCCCAAACATGAAACCAAAGCCCCTAGTGGTGTGCCCATACTAACCGAGCCTAGAAGGCGACTAAGCTACCTATGTATTCCCATTGGGAGAATTAAGTCGGTCATAGTTCAAGTAGGATCTGCTGACTATTGTCTTTCGAACTCAATCAATGGAAATTTTATGCGTCGAATTTTAACAAAAAAATCCTCCAACTTTTATATTTCATCTTTCTGCAACAATTCTTCTTTCTCTCGAGAAAGAAGAAATAATAATCATGATTTCATTCTTCATGTACCTTCAAGACTTTGGTTCCTATAAGGGGAACCATTTTAATACCAAGTTGATTTTGCAATAATATTTGGTACATAAGGCACGCACAACCCCGTACAAATGTTAGAAATATAGGCTTCTAAAAAGAAAGGCTAAACCTGTTTAGACACAAAGCACTAGTGAGTGAAAAAAATCTAGTACAGGGTAATTAGGATAATATGTGGTGGCCGATCGATGGCCTCTAATCATCAAGAAAGCTCATTTGAAGGAAGACTCAGGCAAACTTTCATTCTTTCGAGGTCGGTCTCTCTCTCTCTCTCTGTCCCCCCTCTCTCCCGCGTCCTAACTTCTGCCTCAACTGTCAGTTTTAGGGTTTTCAGTCTAGCAAGATTTTTCTTCTTTTTTTTCTAAGATGAATGGTCCAAGCTAGGAAAGGAGTAAGTGAGTTTTGAATAGAAGAAAGTTTTGACATTAATATGACACCTCATTATCTTTAAGGATTTGACTTGTTTTTGGTGAATGAGGAGTTGGCCAAGAAATGAAGTCATGTTCTTAGATTACTCAAATATTTAAATTTCTAAACAAATTCTTCCATTAGGTTTTTTGACATTCAATTTTCAAAAAACCAGATATTTTGATATTTAAGCTTAAAAATACAGGGATCAGTACCCCATAAGTTCAAATAAGAAATGCCAACGAGATATATCACTAGTCTTAAATTGAAAATCATATTATCTCGTGCAAAGGTGATCTGGCAAATAATATCATCCTCTTAGTTGAGGCATAGAAAGATCCAGCGCCGGAAGAGATGTCTCACTTATGCTCACTTGGTCTGCGGGCAGAGATCCTATCTTCATTTGGGTCCAACAAAAAGGTTTACTTCACCTTTGTCAATCAAATCTTGGATGGCATAACAAAGAGCGATGCACTTTTCGTATGATGATCGGCTCTTTGACGATAAGCATAATGAGGTTGGGCATCGTATCCTTCAGGTTAAACAACCGATGCATGAACATGTGGTAACTTGGCAATCAGACCTCCTTGTAACAACTGCTCAAAGACTTCTGTCAGCGGGACTTTTAAACAAGTGAACCTTCATTGTGGCTTAGGAATGGCTTTCTTCCCACTTACTTGGTATCCTCTTGGCTTAGTTTCTCGGGATATGGTTCTCAGGTATGATTCCCTTATTGATATCATCTTCAATTTGTATTAGGGATCCTACTAATATTTTAAAGGAAAAGTGATAGTGCCCAAAAAGATACTCATGGTACACTGCTAGCAAGTTGTTCCTTATCATGTTAACTTGTTCATCTTTCAACAGGCGGTTAACTATCTGAGTAGCCTTATTCCTCCATCGCATTATAAAGGTTGAGACTGACTCCTTAGGTCCTTTCTTAGTAGTCTTCAAGTCTCTACGAGTAATATCCAATTCAACGTTGTACAGGTACTGGTTGACAAATTCTCGCATCACATCTTCCCATGTTTACACTCTTGAATCGTAGAGGGTGCGGAACCATCGGGCAATATATCCGATCAAGGTCCGATAAAAAGGCCGTACCAAATGATTCTGGCTAACTCCATGAGGAGATAATGCACGCATGTACCATCGGGCATGGATCCGTTGTCCCATCGAATTTGTCAATATCTGGCATTGTAAACTTCAGAGGGAGTTTTCCTCCGTGCTCACAATAAGGGTGCAAAGGTCTATTGGTTCGTTGGTCCTTCTTATTTTTGTGATCTGCGACTCAAGCGTAACCAATTTGCCTTCCATTCTAGGGCAATAGTCTCTCCTTTACACTGCCCATCAGCTTTGAGTCCGAGCTTTCCCCTTTTCTTCCCTTCATTCTCTTCGACATTTGGTTCTTCTCCAGATTCTTTTTTTTTCTCTTTGCCCATGGGCAATCCTACATTCGAGATGATATTGGTATGTCGAGTTGCTAGACTTGTAAGGTTAGCTTGAAAATCCTTCTGCAGATCACCAAAAAATTTGGACGAGATCGCTAGGCTGAGGGAATCCTTCAGCCATTGGAATTCTCTTAAGTTTTTGGATGTATCCCAATACCAGAGCTTCATACGGATTTTAGAGTTTTGTTACCTTCCAAGAAAAGAAAATATTTTGGAATTTTTTCAAAATTGTGAATATTCCACTTCTTTTCTTTTTGACTTTTTTTTTTAGTTTTTGGATTTTATATCAATCGCATCGGACTAAGGAAAAAAAATGACTATATTATCAACCAAAACAAATCCAAAAAAGACAATCTAGGAAGTGCTAGGAAACCAATTAGATGGCCACAACCACCCTTCAACCTCCGCCACCACCACATTTGAATTCACAAACTCTTCTAAAACCACTAGCTTGGCAGGATAGAAGACCAAAATCTCTAACTATCATAAGCCACCAACCGCCTCAAGACCTATCCCTGTTGTCGTCGCTGTCATTGACCACCCGCCGTCGCCATCGGCCACCAACATCCACCTTCATCTTTCATGAAAATTACATGAAGAAAGTTGCACAAGTATGTTTTTTCATCTAGACCTGCCCAGATATCTTTGATCTCTTAACCTTATGTAGATCTAACATAAGATTCTTCATCTTGTCTGGTCATGTTGATCAGAATGGATGATGAAGGCGTGGTGGTTGATGGTGGCAAAATTGAGAGACTTTAGATTGATGGTTTGATGTGGTAGTTGGTGGCCACAGTGTTGTTGGTGGTCGATATGTAAATGGTGGCGACAAATGGGTTCGGTGGCATGTACCATCAACACAGTGGTGCGACAACGACAACTTAGTGGTGGTACAATGGTGTTGACAACCGCACCTGTGGTGGGTTGATGAAATCAGAAAAATAAAGTTACAAAATGAATTTATAGGAATTTGATTAGATTGAAGAGAAAAAGTAAATAGTGGGTTAGGGTCGGGCCAGGGCGAGATATGTTGATTTAGGGTTGGTTGAGTGGGGTCAGATGAGCCATGAATGTAGTAATTTTCTTAGGTAAAATCATTGAACCCAGCCTAAGCCGGCTTAACGCAACCCATTAACAAGCCTAGTTGGAGCACATTAGCATCCACGATCATGGCTATTACAAAAAAAAAATCTTCCAAGTAATCATCCTCATAATATGTATAAGCATCTAAGGCTCTGTTTGACAACATTTTTTTTTCAGTTTTCAAAATAAAATAAAATTAAAGAGCAGTTTAAGTTTTTTTTTTTTACAAAAACAAGTGGGTGTTTGATAATCTAGTTTTTATTTTGAGTTTTTTTTGTGGTGGTTTGCAGTGGCGGTGGTGGGGCGTGGCGGTGGCCGACGATGGTGGTGTCCAACGGTGGCTGTCGTCGCCTGCGATGGTAGTAGGAGGTGGCTGCTGGCCGTGGTGGCTGCCCGCGGTGGGTGGTGGCTACTTGCGGTGGGAGGGTGGTGGTGGTCTAAAAAAATAATCAAAACTGATAATCGAAACTCATTTTTTGAGTTTTCAAAAACAGTCTTGATTTAAAAACTGATTTTTTAAACTGAAGAAAAAAAATGTTACCAAACGCAACTATTTTTTTCAGTTTCTAAAACTGAAAAAAAAATATTGTCCAACGGGGCCTAAGTTTTCACTATTTCCATCAAGAATTTTGCCTCTAGTTTCTTATTCCTATGTAGCAATACATTGGGGCACAAGATAACGTAAATGTCTAATTTAATGAAGGGGTAGATCCTTGGTTTTTGTCAACTTGTCAAAGTTTCTAATTGTGTCGCCATCTTCCATGTTGGTTTGCATCCGTAGCGATGTATCTTGTTGGTTCGCTAACTTCCGTTGGTAACTTACTGTTTTTATATAGTCAACATGCACAACAATTGTTTCCTTTAATTTTCTTTTACAAATTGATTAGCCCAATTACATAACTGATCCAAGAACCCCCTTTCACGGACACGCATGCAAGTTCACAAAAACTCGCATGTCAAGAGCGTCTCACAAACAACCTCGTCTCACAGCTATATGCACTGCTTTGGCTGACCTAAGTTCACTTCAGAATCACATAAAAATGAGAAAGTATTAAGTGGTTGTCTAACGTTATGTCACAAATATTGGTGGTATTAAACTATCACTAAATCTTGCCAACTCACTAAAGTGATCACTAGTAGTACATCTAACTTTAGCTAACCATGTTTATGACATATTTGGAATTCAAATTTTGACCAAAAATTTGAAAATTTCGCTCACCAATTTTCTGCCATCAATATATTTTTATTTCTCCCTTTTTTCACCTTCATCTTCTTTCTCTTTTTTTCTCAATAGTTAAAACACCCACCCCCAATCCCCGCCGCTCCCCCCTGTGGCGCCGCTCCTAGAAAGAAAAACACACATTCCGGCAATATGTAACAGTGTCATGCATTATTTTCCACTGTGGATTCATGTTATCAACACTTTCTGGACAAAGCCATCTTCCTTTCGTTATTGTCTGGTAATAAACTTACTACGTTGTCCTGGTTTCAATCATTCTATAGAAAATGGGTTGATGACAAGTCTGGCCATCATTGCTTCATTACCCAAGATCACTCTTTATCCAGAAATGCAGTACTAATTTCTCATTGATGAAATGCAGTACTAGTCTCCTACGTTCCACATGGAGATTTTCAAACTAGAGTTTGGCCCCTAAATATTCTGCTAAATCGATGATGAGATTTTGGGACTTCGAACACATGGCTGAAAATTTTTATTACTAAGAAAAGAGAAGGAAGATGAAAGTGAAGAAATGAATATATATTGATGCAAAAAAGGGTTAGGGGGACTTTCAAAATTTTGGTGAAAATTTGAGTTTTAATATTTTATTAACCATGATTGTTTAAAGTTATATTTGCTATTGTTATCCTGTGTAACCACTTAATTTAGTTGACAAGATGTTAGTGATAGTCTAATGCTACCTATGCCGGTGACATGACGTTAGACAACTACTGAATATTTTTTCAAAATCATAAAAACCATCGACTTAATCAACCTCCAACAAATCAAGTTAGGCTCCCAGAAACTCCTAACCGCCCTTCATCCAGCGATGGACAAAAATGATGTTTAGATTTTTCCTATGCAAAAGAGAAAACAGTGTAAAAGAAACTGCCGTCTATAATGCAAGTATCTGTAACGAGGACATGGAAGAATGGGAATGCTGAGACCTCATTACGTGAGTCACTCCACAAATGGAACCCCATGAAACGAAATAGTACGCCATCTAGATTTAGGAAGCCGTCAATTTCTAAAAAGAATCTGCAACATAGATATTTTTTTTTGGGTTAATAACATAGATTAAAGAACACATTTACCACCATATTTTTGTTAGTAGTCAACATTTATGATTAATTTTAGACTTTGTTAATCCTTTTCACGCCATTGAGCATTGTTTTCGCTAGAGCTCTTATGAGATTCAAAGCTAAGAACGTGTAGCATGGCATCAATCAAGGAAAGTAGTTCGCATGCCATTTTGAAAGCAACCCACGTGTAGAGGCTGGCCCCAAGCCGAGTCTATTTAAGCCCAAACTAAGGTAACAGTTTGGAAATCAAGGTCATCATGGCAACTCAATCAGGTTTTAACGTTTTCTTGGCTACTCTCCTCCTAGTTTTTGCCCTTTCAGTCACTGCTTCGAGTGACGTTTCGAGGTGCAGTTGCTCAGATGGCCAGCTGAAGCGAAGCACCTTCAATGAAGGTTTTGTATTTGGGGCAGGAGGATCTGCTTATCAGGTAGTTGATGGCACAATTACTTGTATCTTCTAGTTCGTGTGGACTTAACTTCAAAGCTCATGTTTGTTGTTTGTCTATTTGCCTTCCCCCCCCCCCAAGCTCGAAGGTGGTTGGAATAAAGGTGGCAAGGGCCTAAGTAACTGGGATTACTTCACGCATGCGTATCCCGGTCTCTCACTCTCTCTCTGACAATTTACTAATTGTTGTAAAATTTAAGCTTTTAGAGAATGGACGGAATAATGTATATCATGCTTTAATAATCTATATTTGACCGTCCATCCATTTCAGATCAATGAGCCAAATCATCGTTTTTCTAAATTTTTCCCATTGTCCGCCGTGTAATGGAGCGGACGTCCCCTCCATAATGAGACCGATGACGAAGTTCACTTATGAAATGAAAGGATCTGGACAGCCCATGTCGGCAACATTGACTCTAAAATCATCACTAAATTGTCAGCACTGTCATTTTATCACGCACAAAAACGAAGAAAGCTTCCAATTTGAAAGAGCGGGCAAATACTTGATTCACCGGCGGTGCATCAAGTGTATGACACAACCGGCATTCAATTCACCCAGTGTGTCAAATGATCACTAAACTGTGCAACACTATGTGACCGGCAAAGTGTCCGACCCTCGACACCGCTGGTGCACAGAGTCGAATTTTGCACAGTAAGCCCTTTATACGTCAAGTTACTATCATGCACTATGCTGAGAAAGTTGTACTGTGAAACGACAGATAAGATCAAAGATGGCAGTAATGGAGATCGGGCAGTTGATTCCTATCATAAGTACAAGGTACTGTGCATGCATATTCTTGATTTTTGCTGGAACAAGTGACCTCAAAGTGCAAGCTAGCCGGACTCAACAAGAAATTTGTACTTTCTGCATACTTTTCTTTGACGTAGTGGGTAAATACTTTCCTCAACTATACGCTGCAGGATGACATTGCCATCGTCAAGGAAATGGGTCTAGATGCATATAGGTTCTCCATTTCATGGGCCAGAATATTACCATGTAAGCATCTGCCTTCACACACTATTATAATTTCCATACAAGATTCTACACAACTTCAGTTCTCGATATGATGTACGATGCTCGGGTTTGAAACTTGGTTGAATACAAGATCCTGTTTAGTGTTTCGGCAACTAATATGCGTCCTCTATTTTACACCGTTGGAACTTGCAGATGGGACGCTGTATGGTGGAGTTGTGAATCTTCGAGGAATACAGTACTATAACAATCTTATAAATGAGCTGATCGCTAACGGTACGTTCTGATTCCACCTCAATCCATCCTTAATATGTGAATCTTCTGCCAAAATGCAAAGAACTACGATATATATGCATCTCACTGTTTTCCGTGTAAATATACGCAGGGAAAGTGCCTTATGTGACGCTATTCCACTGGGATCTGCCTCAAGCCCTAGAAGAAGAATTTGGTGGTTTCTTAAATCGCCGTATTGTGTATGTGACTCGTTTTACTCCTATGCCCAACTGCTTTTTTAAGCCCGCCAACGCATCAAAATCAAATTAAAATAATAATAAGTGTACTTACTATAAGCCAGGCTTTGAGCAGTTTTGCTTTCATATATTTTGGTTTACGTGATTAGTAGGTCAATATGTGTATGTACTAATCCATGGTTGTTTGTCCAACTAATTGGACGAAGTACGGAGCCAATTGCAGGAAACCCTTCTATAATCGACTGCAGTAATGCTGTTATAGGGTGATCATATTGACATTCTTTATTGAATAATTTATTGAATAATTGTAGTGTTTTCTGCAACCATTTATGGCTGTAATAAGTTGATCACCTCTTTAGGAGAACATCACAAAGAAATAAAGTGTCTTCCATAGCCAGAAGAAAGATACCACTCAAACTCGTAAACTCATAAATATGAGGAGGCGACGGAGAGTATTTTGAGCGAATACTTTCATTAAACTTAATATTTCATCTCTCTTCATCTTAGTCCATTCTAGATTATTAGAAAACATTGCTTTATATAGTATACTACTATTTGAACTCCAAAACATGTTATAACAACAAATTCATTGCACTAGCGAATACTTTCATTAAACTTAATATTTCATCTCTCTTCATCTTAGTCCATTCTAGATTATTAGAAAACATTGCTTTATATAGTATACTACTATTTGAACTCCAAAACATGTTATAACAACAAATTCATTGCACTAGATGCAAAATTACTAGAGCAGTAGTCAACTTCATAATTTCACGGTAACGCGCTTATAATTTATATGCACCACAAACAAATCACTAATATTTCAGTTTACTAACGTATATTACGCTTCTTTTTCTACACCACCTTCAAACTTGATTTATGACTTCATATATCTGTTTATCATAAGGGGCTTGGTAAGTGCAAAAAGTGGTCTTCGTAACCAATTCCATCGACGACCATACTCTTCTTTGCCTTCTCTTTTAAAGTGTATCACATGTAGATCATTTTCATCATGAACATTCTTTCAAGTTTCTTTGTCGCTTGTGTGGACATTTGATCTTGATCATTTTTTTTGGACATTTTGTTGTAACTCATCTGGATCCTCATCATTTTTTGCCATTGAAACATAGCCACCATGTTCTTTCAAGTTCGTATAGTGAAAATAACCCTACACATTTTACTCTCTTAAAAAAAAAACTAAAAGTTATCTGTGAGTTGTTCACTTTTTGACCTCCGTAAACTTTTAGCTCTTCATATATGCTCTAATCCACCATTTCGTTACTTTGAGCATTAGCATCCCCATTTGTGTTCTCGTTCTTCACTTTTTCTTCAACAATCTCTTTAATTACTTGATTCGTGATCTTTTCCATATTTCAAACTGCTCTTCTCCATCGACCAACTCTTCATTCTCATTTGTTTCTAAAGCCTAGAATTCTTTTGCATCCTTTGTTTCTTCTCTAGACGCGTGGGCCGGAACTCTTTTCATTCTCCATTGGATTTCTTCCTTTTTATAGGTGAACTCATCTTCTTCCATTTTGTATGCAATACTCAGCAATAACTGCAATCATTTGCCAAACATAACTTGAAGATCTTGAATCTCTTATGCGCATCCATCTCTCTTGATGGACGGCCTTCTGCAACACTTTGAGTGCCTTATCTTCTATCCCTAGTCAAAAGAACTTTTTGACTAGTTACTACAATGTTCTTCACTGACCGGATCCCACAACTCACATGATTGAGGATAATGAAAGGACATTACTGATTCCCGCATAATTTGTGAACATTAATTTTCACATCAAATATATTTGATCTACAAAGGTAATGACTAAATTACTATTGCCACAACATCCACTAGTACCGTTGTAGCTCTGATACCACTTTGTTGGAGACAAATGTTCATTTCAACTTATACGCTCACAAATATGAGGAGAAAATGAAGAATCTCTAAGAGAATACTTTCATTCCACTTAATATTTCATCTCTCTTATTCTTACTCCATTCTAGATGACTAGAGTACACAGTTTTATATAGTATTACTAATGTAATTCCGAGACATGTTACAACCATATTCTGACTCCCCTGCACATAAAATTACTACACCATTACTCAACTTTATATTCTCGTAGTACGTAATGCACTCATAACATATTTACAACCAGCACACCACTAATACTTTATTTTACTAACAATGTATACAATAAGTTTATTTTTCAACAAAAGCCTGAAAAAGGAATTGCTGGTTGACGTGACAGGAAAGAATTCCGCTACTTTGCGGATATATGCTTCAGTCATTTTGGTGACCGGGTGAAGCATTGGTTCACATTGAATGAGCCATGGAGCTTTTCATACTATGGTTATGTATTAGGTACCCTCGCGCCAGGTCGATGTTCTTCTTGGCAGCACAAAAATTGCACTGGTGGAAATTCGGGCGAAGAGCCATATTGGGTCACACACAATCAGATTCTTGCCCATGCAGCTGCAGTGAAAGTTTACAGGGACAGATATCAGGTTCTTCTTTCTTATCCCGAAGCAATACTTGAGTGTGTAAAAATCCAAAGAATTATCACTGATTTGGGAATGCAAACTCTAGAAAAGCATGATGAAACAAGTTTGGTCGTTCTAATAAAGCTTATTTTGAATTGATCAAATGTCAAAATTGGTGCAGTCATATCAGAAAGGAGGCATCGGTATCACACTTGTGTCACAATATTATGAACCTTGTTCCGATTCAAACAGTGGTGATGAAGCTGTTCAACGAGGCCTCGATTTTATGCTAGGATGGTGAGTTTTCTGTACTACTACTACTACCACCGTACTAGCTAGTTGCTATTAGCACTGTCCTCAAGGTAAGAAATATATTGAAGCTGAAATAGATCTCTTTTGAGCTCTTGGCAAATTAAATGGCATCATAGTTTGGTGACATGTCTCCCCCAACTGTTGCTGGACTGTAAGAAGTATCGCTGACGGACAGTTCATAACTACTATACAAACCACTACATTAGGCTATGGTCTCATTTTTCCAAAAGAATAATATGATTTCTAATGCTAAAAAATAAAACGTAAAAACGCCATAATTATCAATACCGTACTCGTATCAGCCATACTGGCTGGTACGTACCACTTAGTCTCTATATGTACGATATCTTTTTACATTTTGTACCAATCAAAATACTTTAGTCTCTATATATTTTTGAACCAATAGGAAAACCTCCGTCTTAATCCTCTTGCAGTTGAGCTACATTTAAAGTAAAATATATTTTTGCCTTCTCTTGCAATCAAGTGTATGTTCCATTTCCAAAGATTTTAATGTATATTTCGTTTTCAGGTTCTTGCATCCAATAACATATGGAGACTATCCCGAGACCATGCGATCTCTTGTAGGGGAGCGACTGCCTAAATTCAGCCAAGAGCAATCTAAATTGCTTGTCGGGTCTTTCGATTTTCTCGGAGTCAATTACTATACTACTTACTATGCAGTCGATGCACCCAAGTCCAACGGTGAACATCCAAGTTATCTTACGGATTCTCAGATCACTTTCTTGAGTAAGTTGGACACTCTTCAAATACTGTATGTATTCATAAACTAGATAAACTTGTATCACCGTAACTAACAGACTCTTCTCCTTTTTTTTATGCTTTCTTGTTTTATGTTAGCGAGCTGCAACGGAGTCCCAATTGGTCCTAGGGTAAGGACTTTATACTGGAACACGTTCTTTAATATTCTCTAGGAAGTATTTTATTTTTTGCATGAAGGCTCCGTTAAATTAAAATGCCATCAGCATTCGGTACAGTATAAATTGAAATCCTGGAGTGCAGGAATTCTTAACAAGTGAGATGTATTTAAGTATTTATAATTGTTTGTAAGACTAATGAGTACCCTTGAAACCATATATTGCAGGCCGGAAACTCTGATTGGCTCTACATTTATCCAAAAGGGATGCGAAAACTTCTTAACTACATTAAACAAGATTACAAGGATCCACCGATGTTCATTACAGAGAATGGTACTTACAAAAAAAAGAAAAAAGGGTTTTTATAAATTCGGCGGACAATTTGGTTGATATATTGTCGGAGACAACTAACTAACAGATTTTGTGGCTTCTGGTTCATTTTCTTATCCTTAACATAGGGGTTTCCGAGGATGATGATCCCACATTAGCACTTATCGAAGCACTCAATGACACCATCAGGAGAGACTACATTGAAGACCATCTTTGTTGTCTCAATGAAGCAATCAAGTAAGTCTTCACCACATATGCGTAAAACATAATTAAACTTGAAGCAGTGTGCATGCATATAAGTTGTCAATGGTAGTGAGTCTGATAATTTAAACTTAATGCATCCATGCATAACATATTACCACCCTCCCACCCCCACATTTATAGAAATTACGACTTATAAGCGTGCTCATCGACTTCATTGAGTTTTTGACAGGGAGGATGGAATCAATATGCTGGGATACTTTGTATGGTCGCTGATGGACAATTTTGAATGGAATTCTGGTTCCAGTGTTCGATTTGGAGTCAACTATGTCGATTACAAGCACGGCCTGCACCGATATGCCAAACTTTCGGCTTTGTGGTTCAAGCGTTTCCTTTCGGAAGAGGGCTCTGTATCAATACCAAGGATTTCGCTCGATAGAGGAAAAGATACTTATTCTGTGTCTTCTTCAGTAATTTGAGGTTCATCTTTTGCTTTTGCGAGGCCTAGAGAACAGGATATGAGTGGCACGCCCAATTGTACATTGGGTAGCCCCTGAGAAATGTAAATAGTTTCCGTGAGTTAATAAGCAATTATCCTGTTCAAATAAAAACACAAATCTTTTTGCTACTTTTTTTTTTAGAACCCTTGTCTTCTAATTTTGGAATATCATGGATTGACTTATTAGTGTTTTTAGAGTACCTTTGGCGAGTGTTAAAAAGAATACAAGACCAGTGGGCGTTCGTTATGTTCTTCAATTTTCAGCGAAAATGATTGAAACAGTAGAAAAGATATGAAAACACCTCGCACGTCTTTTTGACCATTATCTGCCACACACAACCACCAGCGCCCACAACAACATCAACAACCACGGCCACCACACCTACACCATCAATTCATCACCAAACTCTCATCCTCAACCACAACCACCATTGGAACCATCACAGCACCACCGATTTGTGGGGGGAGATGAGTAGTGATGCATGGTAGTGATGAGTTTGGTATAGATTATCCAGGAAGTTTGGCTCGGTCAGATATAGATTAGGCCCCTTTGTAATAGAAGTCAGGAAAGTGAATGGCATTTAAGGTGTTACTCAAACCAAAACATCAATGGCAAGGGTCATTTGAGAAAAAAGAACAGGGAAAATATATGGAGAAACATTCGGTGAATGTTTTTTTGTTTCGAAAGAAAATAAAGTTGGTAAACAAACAATTTTAGGTTAAAAAAAGGCAACATATTCTACGTTTTGAAAAAAAATGGAACGGAACCCAACTATGATCCCATGCACAATATGAAAACTGAAAATTAATACAAAAATGAAAACGTAAACAAACAAGGCAAGTGTTGCACTTCACCACAGAAGGTGTGTAGGTATGTAATTGCCACTGTATTTTCCTAAAATGGCCCGTTTTTGGCCATTTGAGAAACAGGCCCGGCCCGGCCCTAAAATGGCCCGGGTTTGGCCCGGCCCTCTTTTGGCCCGAAAACTGGCCCCCTTTTGGCCCTTTTTTGGCCCTACACACATGCCCTCTTTTGGCCCAGTATTATTGTATACACATTATTATATATAAGTGTGCGTGTCAAACGATGATCGAATGAGTAATGAATCTGAACATGAATTATGATGATCGTTCTTCCTTGGTGCAATAATCAAAGATATGTTTGACATAAAATAAGAATTAGATTACAAAGATTACAATCGAACCGTGAGAAATCATGAGCCTCCTTGAGGAGGCCTTGGCGGTCTTGAATGGGCCGAACTTATTTGTCAATAAATATCAAACCGACTATTTTCACCCTCTTACATATAAATTAGTATTGGCACCGTACGTAAAAAAATAACTGTTAAAATACATATAAAAAGCTAGTATTTATATTATTAAATAATAATAACAAAATAGATAGTAAAATAATAATATTATTTTCACATTTTAATGAGTTTTCAATCACTTTAAAAAATAATTGTTATTCTTTCAGCAACGAAAGAAGAAGTAAAATATTAAATAGTAAAAATAGTCTCTTTCAAATAATAATAATTGTTATGTGTTAAGATTTTATTAATAAAGCTCACCAAGAGGAGTATAAAAAGGTTTAACATATAATAAAAAATAAAATGAGAGACAAATAAATATGTATATACATACATATATATATATACACACACATATATATATATATATATATGTATATATGACTTATAATGAAATAAAAGGATAAAGATTAGGTTCGTTAAATTGTGAATATTGAACATGCCTAGAGTATATGAAAGAAGAAATTTAAAATTGAGAGATGTAAATGAGAGAGAGAGAGAGAGAGAGAATTTGCTTACATAATAATAAGAATCCTAGTCATAGTACTACATTACAATTTGCTTAAATGATAACAAGAAATTACCGTAATTCAAGCCTTTACTTTGAATAACAAGAAAATGCAAACAAAAAAAAAATAGGGCCCGGGCCCGGCCCTAGATATTGGGCCTAGGGCCAGGGCTTGGACTGGGCCCATATTTCCCCTTCTTCTGGCCCGGCTCGGTTTGCAGCCCCACTGGCCAGGCCCGGGCCCGATTTCATGGCAGGCCCGATGGGCCCGGGCTGGGGCGGCCCATTAACATCTCTACAATGTGGTACTATAATATATGATCTAACCATCAGCAAAATAGGAAAAAGGAAAGCCTCACCTCACCGAATATTAATCATCCACGTGCCTTGCAAAAGACACCGAAATATTACATGGCCGTCTTAACCTAAGATGGCTGATTATGAAGTTCTTTAATCACGTGAAGTGATTAAGCCACGAAGGAGTTAAGATCAATAACTGCAATGTGATTAAGTTGGTTTATTATGAAGTTCTTTAATCAAATGATAGATGTATCTCATTAAACATTAAACATTTTGTAGCATTGTAAACAAGATGAAATCAGACTTGCACCAAGATAACTTCATACTAAACTTTGAAAGTTATAACGCTGCTAAAAACTCTATAACATTGCAACTTCGTATATGTTCAAAGAAATTATAGCATATAGTGGTAATGAAGGTTACAGAATGTCCCTTTCGAGTCTTCAAAAGAAATAAAGCTCTGTTATGCACTTATGGATTGGACAAAGAGATCTAACTATATAAGAGCATAGAACCCATAATAAAAATTTAGAAAAGGACTCTAAACTTAATAATGCACATATAAGAACAAGTTCAAAGCAAGAATTTGTTCCTAAGCTGTTAATCAATATTGCATATATGTCTTGATATCAATTGTCTTTCAAATGCAGAAGAAACAATCGATAGTTGGGTACAAGCTCCAAGAACTACCATAATAGGGTGTAATTTAACAAAAAGGCACGCTAGAAAAAACTTCATTCGAGCAACACTAAAAAGCAGCTAGATTTTGAAATAGTATAGTAGATAATAGAATCATAATTCAAGCACAAAGCAAGCTTAGCATTTCTGAAGAAAGATATTGTTATACGCAGATAACTAGAAAATAGAGTTTCGCTAAATATCTATAAATAACATAGGTATTCAAAAAAAAAATCTTTTACACAAATTTGAGCAAACTATTTGTGATATGTTCCATTTTAAAAATTACACTTGTGAGTTTAAAAAATAATTTTACAAGCTAGAATTGAGAAACAACCTTAATTTGAAAAATCAATTTATTGCCAACAAGCTTCCTACACCATGGGGCGAATTATTCCGAGAGCAATTTGATAAACTCCTAAATGAAAGAATGCTTTGTGATTCCTCTGAAGGAAGAGTTGTAGTTGTAAAAGAAGTTTTAAAGAAATATTGTACTTAGTGACACAGAATAAAAGATATAAAAAAAAACTTACATGAGTTATGAGTGTTGCACAAAGTCGGCAACAAAGTAAATAGCAATGGTTGTACCAAATTTCACGAAGAAAAAATTTGAGAAAAGAAAATTCAGAAACACCAAAAGGATTTGTAAAGAAGTGGAAAAATTTGTCAAAAAAAACATAATTTAACCCATCAAGAGAAAAGCCTAAATCTTGGGGAAGATACATTAGAGAAAAATCTAGTACAACTTTCCAGGGTAAGAAACCCTCATGTCCTAAAGGAAAATCACGATAAGAGTGTGAAATATGTTAGTTATGTGGGCGAGAAAGTACATTATGTAAATAAATGCCCAAGTAAGAAAAGAAAGTAAATATAGAGCATTTTTATTCTTTGAACAAATATAAGAACCAGCATGGATATGCAAACTAGGTAACGAAGACGAGGCAGAAGAACTTGTTTTAGAATACGACGAAGAATCTATTGAAGAAACGGTGTCAGGCAATAAAGAGATCTTAAACAAGGCTTTGAAAAGCGTAGGCATAATCTTCGTGATGTCTGAAAAGTATGGAGACCATGAAGAAGAGATGATTCATTTATTTAATAATTAAAAAGGAAACCCCCGAATCAACAATAAACCATCAGGAGATGGCCAAAATAAGAATAGGAGAGATATACAAAAACTGCTTATTTAGGATTAGAAGCAAGAAAAATATAGAAATCTTTAAAGGAAAAACCCCTATCAAACCAAAATTTAAAAAAATACCTTAGAGAAGGATATCAATATGTTCGTATCGCCATGATATAACTTAATCTTTGTCCATTATTCATATCAAAATAGATGGAAGGTATATGCTAGTAATCTGTTGTCTAACAGACAATAGATGGTAAACCTTTGAAAAAGCCCTAATAGGTGGAATACCAAGTAACTTGTAGGACGGATTAGTTTTTGGTTTAGAATAATACCAAACTATTTCATGTCCTTGAAGGATCCATACCTTAATCAAGCATTAGGACGGAGAATTAAAACTCAAGGCATGACAAAATTACAAGACGTCTACAAAAATATTGCAGTAAAATATCATCTAGCCTATAGAGTAGTAAATACAACAAATCTGTTAAGTAAAATGTTAAGCAGCAAGATCGAACTATTTGTACAAGCAAATAGTAATCTTCGAGCAATAAGAGCAAAAAAGATAAACCCAAAACACTTATCATGGTCAAAGAAATGGGTGATAGGCGAAGCATTAAATTTTAAACAACCAGAATACATGCATATTAGAAAAAAAAAAATAAAGAAATTGTCATCCCAGAAGAACCCAAGACGACAGTCAGTTTCTTCCAGACCTTCCATGTCTATACATCAAACAAAAATGTTGAAAGATTCTGCCATCAACAACGACTAAAGTTCGGATGAGGATATTATTGAATACAAATCAGCTACCATCCCAGAAAACGAAGTTTGTCAACTCGACCTTACACGTGATGTCAGCAACACCACTATTTGTCATTGTTAAGCAAAAGCTAAAGGAAAAGGGTCTAACAAGTCATGATCTTGAAAGGAGTCCAAGATATTACAGACATCATTAGGACTAATAAAGCCCAGAAATACTAAAAATTAAAAATAAATGGATGGCAATAAGCCCAAATAATACTTACATCATTTGACTTCCAGGTAATCATCCTTATAAGAATGATGCACTAATAGATACAGGAGCATCATACTGGGTTGCTAAAACAGGAATTTTACCTGTCAAAAACACTACAAGAAAATAGGCTTTTAGCGACAGGGAAATCCGTCGCTAAAAGCCCAAAATCCGTCGCTAAAATAATTAGCGACGAATTCACCGTCGCTAAAAATCCCTCGTATAAAAGCCCGTCACTAATAGTTTAGCGACGGAATGTTTTAAATCCGTCGCTAAATATGTCATTTTTACCGACGGATTTATTTTAATTAGAGACGGATATTCCGTCGCGAATTATATTCTTTAGCGACGGATTTATATTTTTTGAGACGGAATATTCCGTCGCTAAAAAACTTATTTAGCGACGGAATATTCCGTCGCTAAATAACTGATTGTAGGAATACTTTAGCGACGGAATTAATCCGTCGCCAAAAGTCAATTTTTTTTTTGAAATTTTTTTTTTATTTTTCAATTACCCAAACCTGTAATACAATTTTCAAATCTCAACAACAACGCGCAATAATCAATACAGAAAGAAATATATATAATCAATTATAAAAAAAATTCATATATGTACAAGCCGGGAACCGGATATAGCCGGTTAGGAGAGGGGAGAAGAGTACAAGGCGGGCACGGGGGGGGGGAAGCTAGGAACGGGCACGGGAAGGGGCTCATCAGGGGTTCCCGAGTCCCGGATCTGGATCCTGCTGATCCGGGGCCGGGGCGGCCTGTCCAGCAGTGCCCTGCTCCCTGATCATCCGGCACACCACTGTAGCAATGCGCTGGATCTCCTCGTCGTCCAACTGAGGCCGAGGAGCCGGTGTCTGTGGAGGGGCAGCAGGGGGTGAGGACGCTCCTATCACGGCACGAGCAGTCGTGCTAGGCAGGCCGCGTATGCGGCCTTTCGGCCGATTCACGACCTCCGGCGTATCCAGCCATCGCTTCAACCCCCCAGTACTCGCAGCCGTACTAGTGGACGCTGATGGCTGTCCGGACTGCTGCTCGGACCCCCTTAGCTGTTCATACGAGGCCTGCAAAAATAGTGGTTTAACGATATGTTAGGGCATTAATTAACGAAACAGACATTGAGGATAGAAAGAAAAACATTAACTTAAATAAATTGACTCACATCGATCCGCCGGGCAATATCTGAAATATAGTCGCCCGCCCGGTGCGTCTCGTCCTTGTCCTTCTTCCGCACGTGCGTCTGATTATACGTCAGAGCTACGACCTCATCGTCCTCCAGATCCGGGTGCTCGACCGCGTTCTTGTGTCGGACGATGTCGTGTGGCACCGACCCCCCCGTGTGCGTCGGATCTTTGTTCTGTCTGTTCTCAGTCCCGCTCTTACTCTTGGCGTCCCAACCTGGATCCGTAGCCCACCGATCTATCATCTCCCCCCATACACGGTGAGATATCCAATGTGGGGGATATCTCGCCATGTCCGTCATCGGGGCACCCGCGGGCAGCGCCTTCTTCGCCCGGTCCCGTGCATCGTGGAGCCATCGGCGGTAATTCTTGCCGATGTAGGCAAAGAAAGCCTGCTGCCCCAGTACCTGCTGCTGAGGCGTGTCAAACGTGAACCCCTCCTGTAAGGCATTCAATAACACAAATTAACAACATAAAACAAACTGTAATTTAACATTTACTAACGCTGAAAAAAATACTTCACCGTACCAGCCACTCCTCCCATAGGGCCTCCCTCGCAGCGGCATCCCAGTCCTTCCAGTACAGGCGTGGCTCGAAGAATCGGCCCTTCACAAGAACGCCGATCTTCGTCCTCGCAATATTCTCCAGGATCCTGCCAAAGAAGTAATTAAATTAATTAATACAGTTCAAATATAAATTAACACCCCAAAATTTTAAACATAAGGCATGGGGTGATATTTTTAGTACTTACAGGCCCTCCTGCGTGAGCGTAACTCTCTGTTTACGCTGGGGGTCGATGCGTACCCCGCGTGTCGGACCACGGCCTCGTCGAGATCCTACAAAACACAGACATTAATACAGTTCAAATATAAGGCTAGCGAAAATGTACGAAACACCGTTATCAACTATACCTGAGGTAGAACCCACGGAAGATGGAGAATGCACGCGCGTGTGGGATGAATCTGCGTCGGGCTGGGGCGACGGCTCGAGCTGGGGCTGGGGCGACGGTGACCGCGACGGCTGGGGCTGGGCCCCCGATGGCTGTCCGCGATCACTCTGTGCCTCGTCATCAGTAGGCAATGACGAGGTGGGACTAACCGGGGAGGAAGCAGCTCGGCGTCCAGCCCGGCCACGAATAGCCCGTATCCTATCCATATCTGACTTCATATAGATTATATACAAAGACATTAACACGTGAAAAACAATAATTTAGGCATAAATCATCATCGGCACTATATATATATATATGAACGGATGTGCAAAAACACATCAATAAACACCAAGTTCTAAAATGTTACTACATTTTTCCCGTGATGTTACAACATTACAAGTCAATCATTTTCAGTTTGCGAATCATCTTCATCACTTTCCTCGTCGCCCTCTTCTTCGTGGGACTCGTCGTCCTCTTCATCTTCTAATTCATCCTCTTCATCAGTAGACTCGGTCACATCATCTCCAACACTTTCAACATCTTCCGCGTCATCATCTACGACTTCTTCTCCCACAAGAAGTGTTGTTGGAAGAGGAAGATCGTCCTCCTCGTTGTTGACCTCAACAGGGAACAAGACACGTGGTTGGTCGGCTTGAAAGGAGTCTAGCTCACTGTCATATGTCACGGGCAATTTCTTGGACTTGATAGTTGTATACCAATGAGATTTGGGATTGGCGACGTCCTCCGCGTAAAAGACTTGTACAGCTTGACTAGCAAACACAAAGGGCTCGTCTGATGCAAGTCTTGACTTGACATTGACATCTACAATCCCTTGAGAGCTAACACGGATTCCTCTACTGCATGTGACATCGAACCACGTACACTTGAACATTACCAGGCGGTTTTGGGAACCCAAATATGTTAGCTCAACAATCTCATCTAGCTCTCCGTAAAAATCCATGCAATTCTCGGCATAACAGTCGCCGTTGACCAAGACTCCACTGTTTTGGGTTTGTTTTGTTCGGTCATCATCTTTTACGTTAAACCTAAACCCGTTGATGATATAGCCTCCGTAACAGGATGTTTGTTTGTTAGGGCCTTCGGCTAGTAATTTCAAGCATGAGGCCACTGGTCTATCCATTGACTGAACCTATTGTAGATGACGGTAAAAATTAAGGATAAATCAGTATACTAATTGGCCACAGAACTGTATATAACACATAATATAATCTCGTTAAACAATCTTACACGAATTTTGAACCACTGTACAAATTGTGATTTTCGATGAGATTCAAGTCCAGCGGGATCAGTGATTAAGGATTCCGCATCGAACTCACTGCAAACCAATATAGTTGACTCACTTAACACACACTTTCAATTATGTACAACAATGTAAGTGAATTAAGACTTTAACTTACTCAACGAATGCTGAAACTTCATCGCAATTTAGAAGGGCATATATTGTTGCAGCACTGTACTCTTCATCCGTTAGCCATCGAGTATACGTTCGGCCGAACGGACTCCCTGGCTGCTTGAATATTGACAATTGCCCTTCCAAATTTGTGCTTGATCCGGGGTCATTTCGGCCTAGTTGATTTAACCTCGTACCAACATTAGGCCCGAAATATTGACTACAAAAGTTTACAAGTTCTTCCATTACGTAAGCCTCCGCAATTGAGCCTTCAACCCGAGCCTTATTACGGACTTTTTTCTTTAAATGGAACATGAACCTAGAAGTTTAGCGAATCGAGTTAGGTGGAATATCAATGATAACAGATGTCGCATTAAGTGTAAACGAACAACTATAACAATTTAAGGATTACCTCTCGAAGGGATACATCCACCGATATTGCACGGGTCCACCCATCTTAGCTTCATATGCCAAGTGAACAGGCAGATGCTCCATTGAATCAAAGAACGAAGGTGGGAAGATTTTCTCCAGCTTGCAAATCGTCACCACAATGTTCTTCTCAAGCACTTCCATGTTACTCACCCGGATCGTAGAAGCGCATATATCTCGAAAGAAATGAGATAATTCAGTCAAAGTCTCGCAAACAACCCGTGGCAACAGTCCCCGGAAGGCAATAGGAATGAATCTCTCCATGAATACGTGGCAGTCGTGACTCTTCATCCCTTGGAACTTGCATTCCGATACATTGCAACAACGAGATATGTTGGACGCAAACCCATCCGGAAGCTTCAAATTCTTAACCCACTGACAGACCTTCTCCACTTGTTTCTTGTCTAGACAGTAAGGTGCTTTCGGAAGTATGGTCCTCCCACTGACTGTCCGAGGATGCAATTCACGGCGTACACCCAACTGTTGTAGATCCCTTCTCGCTTTAAGGTGATCTTTCGATTTGCCCTTGACATTCATCACTGTGTTGAACACATTATCAAAAACGTTCTTCTCAATATGCATCACATCCATGTTGTTTCGGATAACGAGCGTCCTCCAGTAGGCTAACTCCCAGAAGATACAAAATTTTCTCCAGTTGTGCTCTTTCCCGAACCCTGCAATCTTCCGATCCGGCACACCCTTACCGTGTGGTATGTCAGTATCAAGTGCCTCCAGGTGTGAGAGTACTTCTTCACCAGATGGGTAGTCCAGTGTGACAACCTCACGCTCGATTGTCCCGTCAAATTTATCCTTCTGCCTACGAAACTGATGGCCCGGTGGCAAAAGCTTACGGTGACATCCGAACCACGAGGCCTTTCCGCCGTGCTTTAACGTATGACCGGGGTTCACGCCCATACAAGCAGGGCATGCTAGCTTCCCATGTGTGCTCCAGCCACACGTCATTCCCAATGCGGGGAAATCATGTATAGTCCACATCAAAGCAGCCCTCATCTGAAAATTTTGTTTAAGGGATGCATCATATGTTTCGACTCCATGATTCCATAATTGTTTTAACTCATCAATCAACGGCCTTAAATACACATCTATGTCCTTACCGGGACTCTTCGGCCCCGGAATAAGCAACGACAAGAACATATACGGCTTCTTCATGCACATGCCTGGTGGAAGGTTGTAAGGGACAATAATAACAGGCCAACAGGAGTAAGGCGTGGTAGACTGACCGAAAGGGTTGAACCCATCGGTTGCCAGACCAAGTCTAACATTCCGAACTTCCTGAGCAAAGACTGGATGCCTGCGGTCAAACTCCTTCCACGCCTCTCCATCAGCTGGGTGTGTCAGCACATCGGCATCGTTGCTGCGAGTCTCACGGTGAGCCCTCATATGTTCAGCTGTACTGGAGGAGTAGTACATTCTCTGAAGCCGTGGTGTGACCGGGAAATATCGCAATATCTTCCATGCAATGTTTTTCTTCTTCCCTTTGTCCGGTTTGTACCTCGAATGATCACATACCGGACATAATGACAAATCCTTATTCTCTTTCCAGAATAATACACAATCGTTATTGCACGCATCTATCCGGTCATAGCTCAACCCAAGTTTCCTCATCATCTTCTTCGCGTCATAGTACGACGGCGGTAGCTTTTCACTTTCGGGCAGTATTTCTTTGATGAAGGTAACAAACTCGTTAAAACCTTTCTCACTCAGCCCGTGGTCTGATTTCAACTGTAATAACCTGCTAACCGCAGACAGCCGTGTGTGTTTCGGAGCTCCATCCCACAGCGGCTCTTCCGCAGCTCTCAACAACTCATAAAACTGATGAGCCCCCTCGTTCGGCGGTTGTGGACTGTCGTTACCCCAGTCAACATTAGCATGCCCAGCATCCATAATCATATCTCAGAAATCATATCGTGCCTCCTCCCTAACTTCAGTTTGACTAGCCAGGTTGGACGACAATACTATCGTTTCCCCGTGCTGCGTCCACCTTGTGTATCCACCCATAAAACCGTACCGACGAAGATGCCATTTTACTTCAATTCTTTTTCTCCAGTGCAACAACTCACATCTACCGCACGGACACCTTATCTTATCAAGGTCAACATGTGCAGGATGCGCATAAGCGAAGTCGAGAAATTCGTCAACGCGACACTCAAAATCTTCAGCATTCTTCCTTTTCATCCAACTTCGATCGACTGACATGACGACTGAATTATCGTACTGTATACCACCTTCAATAATGACCAGTGATTAGGCATTGCCGATGTAAATATCAATGCATGAATGTTACAACATGTCTACATATTTCCCCTCCACTCTTGACACAGGTAGTGGTCCTATCCCATTCAGAAAAGCACATGTTTATAAAACAGTGAATAACTCATGCTTAGTCCGATGTCTGTGGAAAATTCGGCAGCACCTCCCCGCATTTCTCCAAGTACACCACATCGATTAGGTGTTCTAACATTCATCTAACCTTGCTCAGGAAGGTTTGACGGATGTTAGAACACCAGATCTGTATGCACCCAGAGAAACACACGAGAACGTGTACCAAATATCCACGACATAGAACATAAAGCATGAGTCAAAATACTGTTTTATAAACAATTAGCTTTTCCAAACTGGACATCCAAAGGCTCATTACAAGGCATTACCTTGTAATGAGTACCTTTGAACGGGAACTAAGGGTTTCTATGCATGCATGTGTTCAGAAATTGATAAGATATGCAAGAATCTTTCCGAAATATCAAAACTACAGAATGATCGTTGCATATGTTACCAATTCCACATTAAATAGAACTCGTTGGCAACGAGTTGAACCATCTCGTTGCCAATGGACTTCTCAAAACAACAATTAATATAAAGAAGGCAGGGTTTGTAAACAACGAGTAATTGAACCATCTCTGGGCAACATGGAGTAATTATGGGATGTACAAGGGCTAATTAGGGCTAACTGGGTTATTAGGGTTAATTACGATTATTAATTATAGCTGATTAGGGTTGATTAGGACTAATTAGGGTTATTTAGTCCTAATTAGGGTTTAATTGTGCCGAGTAGTGATGATTAGTCCTAATTAGGGCTAATTGGGCTTAATTGGGTTATGTTAGGGCTAATTAAGGTTAATGAGGGATAGTTTCGGATAATTATAGCTGACTAGGGTTGATTATGGCTAATTAGAGTTATGTAGTCCTAATTAGGGTTTAATTGTGCCGAGTAGTGCTGATTAGTCCTAATTAGGGCTAATTAGGCTTAATTGGGTTATGTTAGGGCTAATTAGGCTTAATTGTGCCGCGTGTCTGACACCTCCGGACACGTGTCCGACACATACCGACACGTGTCCGACGCCTTTGGACACGTCCACGAAGCCTCCGGACACGTGTCCAACGCCCACCGACACGCACCTCCAGACACATCGGCATACGTTAATTTGTTTTTTAAATGTCGGACACCGTCGATCAGACGTGCTGTCCGTGTCTGCGCTAACTAACAGGTATCTCAATCCAATTGGGTCCCATCCTCCGTCAACAATCTCAATTCCGACACCTCATATAGGGTGTCGATATGGTGTCCGATACGTGTCTGACACCTCCGGACACGTGTCCGACACATACCGACACATGTCCGACGCCCACCGACACGCACCTCCAGACACATCGGCATACGTTAATTTGTTTTTTAAATGTCGGACACCGTCGATCAGACGTGTTGTCCGTGTCTGCGCTAACTAACAGGTATCTCAATCCAATTGGGTCCCATCCTCCGTCAACAACCTCAATTCTCAATTCTCAAATGCTCAATGCAATAAAAATTAACAAAAACCACACATTCAATCCAATTGGGTCCCATCCTCCGTCAATAATCTCAATATCTCAAATGCTCAATGCACAATTAACAATCTAAAATCATCAATTAATAATCGCAATTACTTCAAATGCACAGCTAATAACCTAAAATCATCGATCAATAATCACAATTCTAAAACGCACAATTAACAACCTAAAATTATCAAACAAATGATCAATGTTCAAATGGGAAAAAAATGTTCAAAATTCACATATCCGATGCGCTTGAATTATTTCAATTTAGGGTTCGATTGTATTAGGGCATTCAATTTAGGGTTCAATTTAGGGTTCAATTACTTCAATTTAGGGTTCAATTAGGGGGTTCTATTGATTCAATTTAGGGTTCAGTTGATTTGAGGCATTCAATTTAGGGTTCGGTTGGATTAGGGCATTCAATTTAGGGTTCGGTTAGATTGGGGCAATCAATTTAGGGTTTAATTAGGGGTTCAATTAGTTCAAATTAGGGTTCGATTCAATTAGGGCATTCAATTTAGGGTTCAATTACTTCAATTTAGGGTTCAATTAGGGGGTTCTATTGATTCAATTTAGGGTTCATTTGAGGCATTCAATTTAGGGTTCAATTAGGGTTCGGTTAGATTGGGGCAATCAATTTAGGGGTTCAATTAGTTTAATTTAGGGTTCGGTTGATTTGAGGTATTCAATTTAGGGTTCAATTAGGGTTCGGTTAGATTGGGGCAATCAATTTAGGGGTTCAATTAGTTTAATTTAGGGTTCGATTCAATTAGGGCATTCAATTTAGGATTCAATTACTTCAATTTAGGGTTCAATTAGGGGGCTCTATTGATTCAATTTAGGGTTCGGTTGATTTGAGGCATTCAATTTAGGGTTCAATTAGGGTTCGGTTAGATTGGGGCAATCAATTTAGAGTTTAATTAGGGGTTCAATTAGTTTAATTTAGGGTTCGATTCAATTAGGGCATTCAATTTAGGATTCAATTACTTCAATTTAGGGTTCAATTAGGGGGCTCTATTGACAAATTAACAAAAAATTGAACCTAAATTGACATACAAATCTAAATAATTCAGATAATTTAGGGCATGTAACCTAAATTGAAGACAAATTAACAAAAAATTCAGATAATTTAGGACAATTGACATACAAATCTCGAGGTGGGTACGACGGCGCAAGCGTTGGTGGTGCGGCGGCAGTGGTGGTTTCCTTGCGCGGCGACAGTGGAGGCTTTGTGGCACGACCGGAGTGCAAGGCTTGGTGGCGCGGCATCGGGTGGGGGACGGGAGTGTCGCCGGAGCTGGGTCGCTGCAGAGAAGGGTCGCCGGAGGTGAGAACGGCGGTGGGTGGGAGCAGAATTTCAGAGAGAGAACGGGGAGAGAGAAAGAAACCAGATCTGGATTTAAATGGAGGAGCTTTAGCGACGGAATAAGTCCGTCGCTAAAACTCCGTCGGTGAATGTCTTATTATAAAGACTTTTGCGACAGAATTTTTAGCGACGGACTTATTCCGTCGTTTAAATAATTTTAAAAAAAAACTCAAAATTACTAATTTTATAAAAAATATTTAGCGACGGTAATTCCGT
This sequence comes from Escallonia herrerae, assembly GCA_033070095.1. Lineage (NCBI taxonomy): Eukaryota > Viridiplantae > Streptophyta > Magnoliopsida > Escalloniales > Escalloniaceae > Escallonia > Escallonia herrerae. The sequence goes on from JAVXUP010000455.1 coordinate 361,279, forward strand.
CGCTAAAAGTTCGCCGTTAAAACTCCGTTGCAAAATATTTTTACCGACGGTGTCTTCCGTCGGTAATAGTATTTTGCAACGGAGTTTTAACGACGGTATATTCCGTCGCTTAAAGACATGTTTAGCGACGGAATACCTTCCGTCGCTAAAACTCCGTTGCAAAATACATATTTTCTTGTGGTGAAAACCAAACCGATGAACTAATGAGTATGTGCATGGCGAGCGCAGATGAGTTCGAATCAGAATATGAAGTATACCACATTCCGATGACTATTGATGGAAATCATTTCATTATAGAGCGCTTAGTCCAATTTGAATCCTTAGATGGAAATTTTCTAGTCGGAACGCTTTTCTCAAGCAAGTAAAAGATCGACAATTCATTCAAGATGAATCGCATATAGAAATACAACATCAAAAAATTCTATTGTTAAGATATGCTTCTCAGATATGTAAATTTGGATTTCATCTAGAAAAAGTGGGAGAACTCCAAAAACCAATAAAAAGTTCTTTAATAGCCCAATATGGTGAGAACAAAATGGAATCATCGTGAAAAAACTATTCAAAGAAGAAGTAGAGCAAACACTGTCCAAATGATAAAACAAAAGAAGATGATGATTGGGTTAAAGAAATAAATCAACATTATCAAATTAAACAAGGAAAAAAAATTCATAGTCGAGACAACATTGAGAAAATGTTTGAACAATTATAACAATAACCCACTACCTTTATGTGAGAAAGCTAAACCTTGGGCTAAACTTATCCTAACGGATAATGATTATGTGGTGTATGTAAACCGAATGCAACATAGTCATGAAACGGTTTAAGAGTTTGCAAACAAATTCGCAAAGTACTAGAAGAAGGGTTAATAAGACCAAGCGAGAATTCTCATTTAAGTTAGACTTTCATGGTAAAAAATCATGCAGAACAAACTAGAAGAAAAACTAGATTAGTAATAGACTATAGATTTTTAGTTGCAGTTACAGTCAAAGATGGCTACAAGTTTCTAAATCAGGATATGCTGATAAACAAAATACAAAATTTGATTTGAAGAACGTATACTGGCAAATCAATCAATTCCATTAGCAGCCTTTAGCGCACCATAAGGACACTATGTATGGACTCTGTTACTGCTCAGGTTAAAATGTTCCACTATTTTTTCAAGGAAGGATCAATAATGTTTTTAGAAAAAGCAAGAACTATGTGTAGTTTACATAGATATAAAAAACTAGTGTTCTTCAAAACCAAAGAAGAACATTGAAATGACTTAAGGAGGATAGCACAAGAATTCATCGATCATGATAAGTGGCAAAAATAACATGAATGGGAACAAACCACCATTGGTTTTCTAGAATTGAGAATAGGGAGACAGTAGAAAAATTGTTCTTAGATCATATAGCCAAATAAATTTGGCTTTTTTTTTTTATAGCAAATCAACGATACATAACATCTTCAAAGCCTTTTGGGTTGTTAAATTATGCGAAAAATTCATTCTGCATTAAACCTAATGAAAATAGACATCGGGAGTTGGAGTGGCTATAAGGCGGATCGGATGCGAATTTTATAAAATTTGTACTCACCCCGGTAGTCCTTATATATTGCCCCTCCCTGCCCCGCCATCGGGTTGAGAGATGGGAATACCATCCCTGATCCGATGGACTTTTAAAAAATGTGCACGTGCCCCGCCCCCAATCTTCTTTGTATCAGATGGACTTTCGATACTCTCTAACCAAAACCAAACTCCAAAGCTGAAGAAGACTAGCCAAGGATAATGAATCAAAGCTTTACACCAGTCCAGGAACCAGAAAGCAAAGGATCTTGAAGATGAGGACATCAATGGTAAAAAAAATTACCAACCTGAAGATGAAATACCCAGTAATTCGAACTAAAAATGCAGGTGATTAGAAGCATAAAGGAGAACTAGGGAAGGGGGAATTTAATCACTTCAAGTTATTTTGTTTCCCTGGAATTTCAATTAGCAATCCCAAAGCCTAGCACCAAAGCAACATAGAGGCAAATTATGGATTATTTATGTAAGGTGCCTTCATTCTTGGCTATCGATCAATAGGAAGGAAATCAATCCTAGATCTTCTTTCCTACCGTCAAGAGTCCCTCAGAGGTCGGGCCTCGAAAGTTGCCTTGTCTAGAGAGCTACAGTGGTGATGGTAGACGGTGAACGGTGAGGTGGTGGTGACGGTGTTTGGTTGAGGTGGACTGTTGTTGGTGGACTATTAGGTGGTCGTGATGCTGTTTGGTTGACAGTTAGGTGGTGGTGAGGTGGAGGACATCTGTGGCCGGGGGGGGGGTGACTGATGACGATGTGGGGGAGAGGAGACGCTGAGCAGCAGGGTAGGAAGATAGATTAGGAGAAGAGAGACGACAGGGTTAAGAGAATATCTGATGAGAAAGTTGCTAGCTGTAAGGTTTCTTTGAGTATTTATAGCACTGAATGGATAGCTGTGATTGCCTAGTAAATTAGGGTTATATTTAATCAAGGGGGGGTACGAGGCAGGACATATTTGACAGAATAACAAACCTGACCCGTACGTGCTTCGGGTTAAAATTTTTAATATCATACCCGCCCCATAACCCGGTCAATATCTAAATTACCCACTCTTAACGGGTCGGATATCAGCCGGTTGGGGGCCGAATTGTCATCCTTAATTGGAAGGTGAAGACACACAGTGAGTCCTTTGGATAAAAGGTCAAGTTAAGAACTTACCCAAAGTTAGTTTACCTAAACAAGGAGATAAGCTAATTCTATAAAGTGAAGCTTCTGAAAACTATTAGGGCGCCATATTAAAAGCAATATCCCCTAATTAAACTGAAGAACAATTATGTGGGTATTGGAGTGGAACCTTTAAAAATGCATAAACTAGATATCATATAAATTAAAGAGAATTTTAGCCATAAATCATGGCATAAAACCATTCTATACATTTCTAGTTTAAAAACACTTTCTTATCAGAACATATAACATATGTTTTAAAGCTTTTCTTGAAAGAGATTTACGAGATGTTGGTCAAGAAAGACTTTGTCAATGGCGACAATGGCATAATTATCACACCTTTGCTGTCGAAGATATGACATCAGCTAAAAATGCACTTGTAAATTGCCTAACTCGGGAACTAAGTTTTATGATGCAATAAATTATAACTCTGAAAAAGACTACTCAGAAGGCCTTGAAAGAAAGGTATGAAACTGGAGATCCTAAAGTTGGTATGTTGCAAGAATCATCAAAAAAGTTTGACAACATCTACCCTAAAATAAATAAGACAATTACTCGTCATCTAAGAATTTTTCCCGAATGAAAAATATGACATGGGAAAATTTTTGGTACTACTAACAAATAGGTTATAAATCATGCCAATGTAACCTTAAAATAGCCTAGACTAGTTTACCAATCTTGAAAAAAAAGAGAATAAGGCTAGAAACTTAAGAGAAAGGTTGTTCAACAAACAAAATGGTAAGAGAGCAAAAAATCACCACCCTAATAAAAAAGAAAATACATATGAAAAAATTGATCAGGAGGGAAAAGGACAACCTATGAAGAAATTAAATAGTCAAGAAAGAATGTCACCATGACACAAACCAGCAATAATAAAACAAAAACTAGTTTTATAATCCAGGATTATGAACAAAGAGTAAAAACCTCTTTGGAGATATATGGTATTGCCTGAGAGCAATTCACAGAAAGAATTACGGAGAACCCTCAGCCATTTGACTAAGAGAAGCAAAGCTTGACATGAAAAAAGAAGACGAGGAGATGCTTATATAAGAAATGCAAGGAGAGTCTAATTATTAGAAGAACTTGAATCCTTATTTCTATATGATAAGACTGAGAAGATAAAAGGCCTGGCAAAGAAAGAAAATAAACACGAGAAAGTGTTTCAAATATGAACACAGGAAAATGCTATGAATGACACAGATGAGACCATTCCAATGCTTGGATTATGGATGGCCAAGCTTCAGGCTATTACTAAACAAAATCAATCACAAATGATCTAACATGGACTTGTGGATACGATTGTGATAGACCGAGAAGACCTCCAACTCATTGAAAACTTTCCGGCCATAAATAAATACTCTCTTATAGTTTTGGGATTTAGTCCAAAGATCATCACTATCCAGATATTATCTACTTTAGAAGAAAGAAACATGATAACTGATCCTACAGAATCATGTTTTTGCAATGGATGAAGCACGGTAATTATACGAGGATGCAATGCATACATAGAACCATCAAGACTGAGGCTATATTAAGTAATCAAGCTTTATGACAATTCAATACCCAAGGACTAGAAGAACCTGATCGTGCTAGCCATACATATGAGTTCTACACGATGGTTCGCGACCACAAAATAAGCATGATTGAAATGGATACCAATATTAATGAAAAGATGAGTGGGGAGCGAAATGAGAGATTCTGTCATGTGAAGTTTTTAGGAAAAGAAAGAGTCTGAGGCAAAGTAAGGCCTACATAAATGATAGAGGACTTTCACTATGAGGGATCCTATGCAACCGATCCCTTCAACTATAAACAAAGTTGGATTATGGCTTAGAAGGCAGAGGGAGTTCGAAAGACTGTGGAATGTGTTGAGTGAAAAGTGTGCTCATAAGTAGTGTGTACAATTGTGATGAAACACAATAGAGAGAAACATTTCCTTCTATTGCTCTCATGCAAATTTCCTCTCTAGAACAAATACATGTTGTTATTGTCATAAGCTGCCTTGCTAATGTACTTTTCAAACCAACATCCTTGAATCTTAAGGGTGTTTGATTATAAGCTTATTAAGAGGAAAGTAAAGAATCGGGCCATGTATCCACTTGGTTAAAAGCTTGAATATCAAAAGGCAACAGGATAAGCATGGTGGCGTAAACTTGAATACCAAAAACGACAGTCACATAAGTAAAATTACGTCTTAAAACAAGACTACATGAATAGATGATGTATGAAAACTATACTAGTGCTGCGATTGCATTTTTCTAAATTTGAAATGATATTGCAATTACCTTAAAGTATTGGGGTTATACTACAATTACCTTAAACTACTCAGTACATATTGCATAACAAAACCTACCTTTAAATTGCGATTACACAAACCACGACTTCCAAAAGTGTAGTGTAGCTGAAAATAAGTTCAAAACTACAACAAATTGTAAATTAGTCTTTGTTTTGCAGTACTTAGGTAAAAGAAACTCCTAATACAAAAGTCAAAGTTAGTATAGTCTGACACCCCTGTTCAGCATAGCTGACTGATGGCAGTTTTTTTTTCATGAATAATGAGCTTTATTTTAGTGAACTAAACCTTCTTTTAACTCAATAAATCTTGCAATGCTTTGGTTAAGATTCTATTACTTCAAGTGTATCTTTCAATAAAGTTGATTGTATATAGACTATGAAGGTAATCATTTTCTTTTATTGTTTTGCAACTGGTTTAGATAGGACTAGGTCTAAATTAAATTAGGAGTAGATTAAATCAATTAGCACAGAAAAGTTCTAAGGGTTTTGCCAGAAGAACTTGAGATTTCTTTTTCATATTCTCATTATCGTTTGAAAGAAGCCAGTGGAAACTCTAAATTTGTTCACTTAATTCAGGGACTCGAATCGGCTTTTTAGGGAAAGAGGGACTTCAACCCTCACAATTTCTAAAGTCGACAGATTCTTGCAAATTGTAATCATCAAATACTTGGATCGTTGATATCCTAGCACATCCTTGTATTGTATTTTGTCCGAAGTATTTTAATCCGAACACTTTTTTGGCACGCCCAGTGGTATTACACTTGTGCAAAACTCTTAAAATGGTAGTTATTAGGAGAAACTCCATCGATAAAGTGAAAAAACCAACACTCAAACTAATATGACTTCTTCTCATTATGGTTAAGGGTGAAATGTTAGAATTGAGGAAATTCTAGAGGACCACCTTATTTACTTTGGGGATCGAAATGAACATCCCAAAACAGGGAATAACTCAGCAATGATCAAATTTAGAAGATTGTAAATGCTTTTGAGGGTATACGGGGTTAAAAAGATATAATAGATTTGGCACCAAGCAATAAAGAAAAGAATCGAAAACAATAACAGAAAATAAAGGCACACAAGACATAAGATTTACGTGGTTCAGCGAGAGCCTACTCCACGGTGTTAGCGGCGATTTCATTATGTCTAGCAATGGAGACTTATAACGATCAGGAAATTCGGAGCTTCGTTGCCCCGAATTCCTAGAGTGTTTACCTACCACATCACATCAAACCTGTCAAATCATGCATACTGACACATACTTTCAGAGCATCTAACTAGACAATTTTCAAAATACAATAATACAGAAAACTGCTTAACTTAAACTCATAAAACTTAGGTTCTTCAAAAACTCAAGTTCCTATAGAACAAGTTAACATTATCGATCCATACAGGGGTCTTACGAAATAGTAATGGTGGGCTCTCCGGAATCTCACGCAAACTCTAAACACATTTTTGAGCATTCTACAGCTGATCATTACCTGCAAAAGGAAATCAAATAAATGGTGAGCTTTTGAGAGCTCAGTAAGGTAGTTCAAGGATAAATGAAGGAAATACAAACGATTCAGGAGTCTATAAGATGATAATTTTCCAAACATTTCAAATAATCATAAGCAGTCTAACAATTTCCAAAACGAGCATAAGAAATCATAAACAGATACCAAGACGATCATTTGAAGATTATTTTCAAAGCCATCATTTTGAAATGCAATGATGATTTTATAAAGAGTTTCAAAACGAACACAGATACTTCAAAAGGCAATAGGGGAAGGGTCTCAAATAATCACCAACAGTTTGATCACAATATGGGGAAGAGTTTCAACTCAATCCCCTTCATTCAAATATCAAGACATTCATTTTCAATTATTTTCAAAACAATCATTGTAAGATACAATGTAAGCAAATTCAAAGAAAATGATCCTGGGCAGAGGCAATGCCATTCAGGCAATGCTCACAGAGTACTCATGCACGATGTACAATAACTAGCCCTTTCCATCAATCAAGGAACTAGCCATGCATAATTATGCAGATTTAGACTATATCCTTATAACGCCTCCCTCAGAATAGACTCACAGGTGAACACCGAAGACAACAATCATAGAATCAACAAAAAATTCAATGCTTGACATACAAGAAAATTGAGCATCAACATGAATTTAAATAACCGATATAAATTAGGTTTTCAATTACAATTAAACATGTTGATATCAATTCATCACTCAGAATTCATGAATAGCCACAAACAAATATGAACAGTTATCGAGTTTGCTTAGCATGCAATAGCAGACGAGCATCAATCAGATTTTCAAATAACTGATTCAAGTTCAATGTTGGATTTTCCTTGGCAATAACATGCTGATATAAATGCATATCTCAGTATTTGACAATAGTCATAAATGAACCAAAAGAATACTTATGAACACAAGTTATCGAAACTAGGGTTCGAACACCTAGGGTTCAGATAAAAACCCTTACTTAGATCCGAAGCTAAATTAGCCTAAGCGGAAAGTCTTTTACTTTAACCTAAATAGAATAATCAAATGATTAGAATACAAACCACACTACAATATCATAAAATCAATACTGACTCACACATACTCCTAGAATGGCCCCCGTCATCGGATATGTCAAATAATTGGAGAATTTTTTTAATTACTACCCTAATTTAGCATTCTTCATGGACCCAGAAAAATCCCAAAAGTTTTCACATAGTACGTGTCATAAAAATAATGGAGGTTACTACTTTAGACTTTGTCAAAATCTAAGCAGAACTATTTTTAAAAATTCATGAATAAACTGCCTAAAAATCCCCTATCTTCAGTGACAATTATAAGTCATTATTCAAATCAACACACACTATTTCACCTAAACACACACATTTGTCTTCTTCACTCTGCCGAACGCACACATAAAAAATTCACACACACACTAACACACTACACACTCGGTGACACAAACACCCACTATTTCACACACACTCCTTCGACAACACACTGAGAATACCTACAACCTCACCTACCTGCTACCCCTCTCCCTTGCCCCTATACACACACAATTTCATGCACAATACACCAACAAACACACACAACATGCTCACATAAAGAGGTCACACACTCATGCACCCGATTCACTCACACACACACACAGAGTAGCAGCAGCCATGCTGCTACTCCTCACGCCTTTTTCCCCTTCACTAATTTAGGCACACACACAAATGAGCTACACAATTACACCCATAACAGTAGATATATACACCCATACCCACTGAAAACACAAACTCAAATACACAAGAACACATATTGTAAACACACGCTGCACATCCACAAACACACACAAAACACACTAAGGTAAGAAATACTTTGGAGATTCCCATGAATCTCTCTCTCTCTGATTTCCATCGAGCATAATGCTCCTTCTCTTCTGTTTTGCTGTAGTGAACCTTCACTACTTTTTTTTTCTTCTTGTTTGCTTTTCCTATTTCTTCTTTCTCCCGAATTTTATTTTATTTATTTCTTTTGTTTTCTTTTCAATTAAATTACTAAACAATAATAAACCATTAGTTTATAATTAAATTTCATTAGTCATGGTAAAATCAAGTAGGAGGTGGCTCCATAATGTGACCAATTCTCCAAAATTTGACACACATGCCATTTTTTTAAAATTTCCAAAATAGCCCCCAAACTTATCCAAAATTACAAAATGACCCCAAAAGTTTTTAAAATTACATTTTGACCCCAAATCATTTTAAGCTTCCATACTCTATTGATCTCCGAACATTGCTCAAAAGTACTGGCCATTTATTTTTTGGATCACATATAATTATTTTAAACTACTCGAAAAGTACGGGATATTACAAGATTACAGATCTTTGTCTTTCTCAACAAGTCCTCTCAAAGAACGGCTCCTCTCTCTTGACCTTAAAAAATAATACAAGACGACCAATATATATACTTAGAACTAAATTGTGACCTTCTCCAAATAACCAATGTGGGACAAGATGGCTTATATACTTAGGTCTAAGTCGCGACCCGCTCTTAATAACCCGTGTAGAACACCCACACATTAACCAATTTTCGAGTCACTCGGATTGTAAACTGATTTTTAACCAAGATAAATTATCACAAGGTTTATGATTGAGAGTTCTGCTATGTCTGAAGACATGACAAATATGACTAGAACATGAATGGCAGTCAGTTGATATTAAGTGTAATACCCCGAACCTTGATCTTTTTTAGCCAGTTATTTTACTTCTTTAATTTACATGAGCGAAATTATGGGCAACCTTTAGCAATATTTTCTTAATAACCGGAAGTTGTAGATTAAAGGTGCAACAAGAAACTAATGAAAGTTAAAGGGAGTTAGTCAAAATTTTAAATTAAATTTGGGTTATTAGATAATTATAAAGACAATAATCTGACATTTTTTTATTTTATCAACCCTTTAATTTTGGAAAGTCAAAGGTAGAGGGAACAACGGAGAAAATTGGGTCTTTGGGTTTTTATAGGATTATCGATTACACTTACACATAATTTTAGAGAGGGGGTTGGAAGAGGAGTCACTGGCTTCACGAGAGATTAGAACTTGGTGTCAAAATCTGACAAAGAGGGTCCGGTACTAGTAAGCTTCTACCCATTTTCTTTCTCTTAATTTTAATGTTTTAGAGTAGTGTAGGTAATGTGCAACTGTATGCGTAAAATTGTGAAGGGGAAGGGGAAGGGGAACATCCATGAGGGGTGAGTGTGAGAGCAGAACCCTTGGCTGCCCTGAGTGTGTGCAGTATGTGTGGGGGGAAGGGCAAAGGGGTGAGTGTGAGAGCAGAACCCTTTCTGCGTGTGTGTGATTTCAATGGGGGTGTGTGTGTAAAAGGAGTGAATGTACAGGGTGTGCGTGCGTGAATGTTATGAGTTGTCGGAAGAAGACTATATGAAGAGGCAGAAAGGAAGAAGAAGAAGAGGGTAAGTGGGTACATGCTGTTGAGTGGTACCATGTGCTTGCATAGATATACCACGTGCTCGATTGTGTTCAATGCGTGCGTGGGTTGGCACATAGTAATTTAGCTTGTGAAATTTTACAAATAGGGTATCTTAGGCTATGTTAGAATTACTGGTAAATTTTCATATTTTTCTAAAATCGTTTAGTGTTTTTCACAAGTTTTATTTTGGTAAAATTTGTTTGGAGCCTTTAAAATTTATATTAAATTCTGGAAAAATTATAATAATATTTTTATGATTCAAAGAAGTTCTGGTTTAAGCTTGAACAATTTCAGAGTTGATTTGGTACCTTTATCCGTATCGCATTTTGATTTAGCAAAATAAATGATTTAAAAATGGTCTCAATGCTTTTTAAATTCTGATTTAAGTTTCTATAATTTTTATATATAATATAAAGCTATAATAAAATTTATGGGACTTTTATTTGAGTAAAAATAATTATGGCTATTTATGGACTTTTATTTCATTTAAAGAAATTATTTTTACTTCAAAAATATTCAAAAATTAAAAAAATAGTATTTTAACTTTTATGCTGTTTTAAAAGTATTTTATAAGTATTTATTAAGAATTTTGAGTTATTATCTAGTCTTGAGGAGTGTGTGGAGTTTTTTGACTAGATTTGGTCATTTGTGAAATTCGCTTTGGTTTTGGTTATTGTGAGAGTATGAGTGAGCAACATTTAGATAATTAGTATTGAGTTTATGGTATTGTAAGGCTAGAATGTATTTTGATCATGGAAGTACTCAATTTAGGCCGATTCAAAAGAACTGGATTGAGGTTGTTTAGCTGAGCATAATTTTGGATCAAGGAAATTATTTTCTATTCGAACTCTGCTTCATCACTTTGAATTCATATGTTTTATTCTAAAAATTTTACGAATTTTATTGAACTCTGATTTACAAAAATGTCATAAAAATATTTGGATTTGCCTATGAAACCCTACCTTGAACCTTAAACGATCGTTTGAAACTTTATAAATGCTCATCCCTTTTTTTATTCGAGCATTATATAACATATTAAATTATATGCATTTCTTCTAAAAATTGAAATGAGGTAGTAAATTTGAAGCCTTATAAGGTTGGTCTGTACTGTAGATGTTATAAAATAGGCCTTTCCAGTTTGGATTGCAACTAGTACCTAAATGGACTATTTTTTATACATATGCATATGTAGTATGTGTTAATGAGCACTTGCCGGGGTGATTCTGCTATTCTGTACTGCTCATGTTCAATATCAGCTGCTTTTGTTTTATTGTATCTAAAATGTTTGAAATGTCTACTGATTTGAGGGATTGAGTTGTTACTCTTCCCTATATCTATATCAAGATATCCTAGTCTTATTTAAAATCTTCCTTATTAATGTCATTTGACTTCATATGTTAAATTATTTGATTCGTACTGTTTGATCCTTGATCGACTTTACTGGGCTCTCAAACGTCCACTCTCGTTTGACTTGCCTTCTGCAGGTAATAACCATCAATAGATTGCTTGGGTATGGAATATAGCCGGGCGAGAGAGTTTGGTTTAATTTACTGTATTGTCTATTAGAACCCCTACGTGGGTGAATTTTGCTAGTTTATTATTCAGATTATATTTTTTAATTATGATTGTACATTGAGATTATGACATTACTTAATGGTTTAGCTGCACTGATAATGATTGTCCATTTGGTTATGAAGATATTGTAATCTTTGTGTAACTGATCGAGTGAGTGACTAACGTTCCGGATTTCTGGGGTGTTACATTAAGAACATAATAGGTCCTTCTCCATAAAACATGGAGGTTAGGCCAAATTAGGCCTTTAGTGGACAATGGAGAACAAACCTTTTATGTGGAGATAAACAAGGAATTGTTCACCAAAATGTTGGAGGTCTTAGGCCAATGAACAAAATTTTAACAAACTTCTATTTATATACTGTCACAAATATTCTTAGCCGGTGCATTTTAGGCACCCGTATGGACAGTATAAACCACCACCTTATCAGCCTTGTGTCAGTCATCCTCATCTTGAAGAACATCAATTTTTGATGGTTAACAGAGAATGGTCACACGGCACATGCGCACACACATAAGCACGGTGCATAGTAGCCCACACACGCACACACTGTGCACACACGCACTCACGCCTAACAGCAGTCCCCATACCCACACACGTCACTTTACTATACACACGTGCACATACACTACACGGCTGCATAGCGACCTACACACGCGTACACATCAGTCTTACACACACTCACGGTTGCATAACAGCCTACACACGCACACATGTAACTCTTACATACACTCATGACTGCACATCAGCCTCTTCGCATGCATACTGTACACATACTTAGCCACGCATACACACACATACAAGCATAAAATTATAAGCGAAGTAATCAACGGACAAGGTGGAAGCTTATTGGCAAAATGAAAACCAATCGCCGAAATTCCACATAGAGACAAATTTCAGTCCCGACTCCCTTCTATTCAATCCCTTCATAGCCAAAATTATTTCCTTCTTTTGACTTTGAAGCCCACCCCCCTTCGATCATTGAACCAATGGCCCTCATCTCTCCCTTTATCTCCCATTAATTCCTGATATCACTCTCCCGTTACTTTCCCTGTTTCTGTCATTCCAAGTGTAACAGAAATAAAAATCAATTCACAATTTCCTTTATTTACCTATTAACCCCTAATATACTTATAACCTTAGAAGCCACCGTATCACTTTTGTTTGTCTCGTCTATAGGCCTCTAATTTTGATTATGTCAAAATTTAGCCACTTTTATAATATTCAAAAGTAGGTGATTGCAAAAAGAAAAAAATGGATCAACATAAAGCAAATAATTAACAATTAAGTAAATAATTAATCAGGTGGTGCAGGATATTACATTCTCCATTTCTTTTAAGAAATTGGTCCTCTATACTTACGTGCCTCAAGTTTGGAACAAATGGGAATATTTTTCTTTGACTTAATCCTCATGCTCCCATGTTGCCTCTTCAATCACGTGATTTCTCCAAAGGACTTTAACTAAGAAGTTTTTCTTTGTTCAGAGCACCTGATCCTTATGATCCAGAATCTGTACATGATGCTCTATATATACATATTTTCTCAGCATGGACACATGAATGTATTATGCATATTTGCTAGCTTAGGGAAAAATCAACCGTGTAAGCGAGAGAAATAATTTTGTCCAGCACCTCAAAGGGCACCACCAAAAAGTTCCATGGAGGTCTCTATATATTTTTGTGCTACTGGGGGGTAGATAGAGTAACCTAACCTCTAGGCTTCCTCCAAAATCTCTCTTTTAGCTTAGAGTTACTTGGCATGCGGTTTATACCATAGAATCAAAGTACTCTGCCTTGCAGCAGGTATTATGGTTTACTACTATTTTCCACCTCGTCCATGATATTATGTAGATGAACTACCACAAAAATTACTAACTGAACTGCCATTATTAGAGCCTTAAAACTTGACGTCAATGTTCAGTCTCCTCATATCCTCCAATAATGCCTCTGCTGGTAATTAGGGAGGACAATGATGAAGACGACTTCCTACTAAGCACATCGGCAATCACGTTCACCTTGCTCGGGTGTATTGGATGTTGACATTGTAGTCTTTCAGTAACCCTAACCATTGTCTCTGTCTCAAGTTTAACTTTTTCTGGTTGGAAATCAATTTCAAAAGCTAATGGGCAGTGACTATTTTGCAAGATTTTTTGTAGAGGTAATGGCTTCATATTTTCAAGACGAATATCACCGTCCCAAGCTCTAAGTCGTGGGTTCGATAATACTCATAAGGTTTCAATTGTCTGGAGACATTGGTGATTCCTTTTCCATTTTGCATCAGCATGCAGCATAGATCCTTGCGAAAGGTATCACTATAAATTGTATGCCGCCAGACCCACATGAAAGAGTAAGTATAGTTGGAGTGATAAGTTTTCCTTAAATTCAGATACTATTGTCAGAGTCTTCTGGTCAAGCGAGTCAAAGGTGTTGCTATCCATGAGAACCCTTCTATAAACCTTTTGTGATAACCAGCGAACCCCAATAAACTTCCAACCCATCCCAATGTGGCATGTCTGTTGTAACTAACGACAACTTTATCTTCTCAGGGTCAATCGATATTCCCTAATTTCACATACATGCTCTTAGAATGTAACGTTATCTAACTAGAGCTCACATTTCTTAAGCTTGGGGTAGAACTTCTTTTCCCTTAGAATTCACAATATAATCTGTAAGCATTGCTCTTTTCCTTAATCTTCAAAAATACCCATATGTCATCAATGAAGACCACCACGAATTGATCTAGAAATGGCTTTAGCATTGCATTCAGAAGTTCTATAAATGCCGCCGGGACATTAATCTGTCTAAAGGGCATGACTTAAATCTCGTAATGCCTGTATCTAGCACGAAAAAGTTTTCAGCACATCACCTACTATACCAGACAGGGTCTAATTTTTGGAAACAGCTAGGCCCCTTATAACAGATCAAGCATATCGTCAATACAAGGTAGAGGGTAACGGTTTTTTTTTAATCTTAGCCTTGTTTAGTTCTTGATAATTACAGTCTCATCATGCCATCCTTTTTCTTCGCAAAGAACACCGACTCACCAAATGGTGAAATAGTGGGGCTGATAAACCTTATTGAAAAGATCTTGTAATTATGTTTTTAATTCTTTCAACTCCACATGTGCCCTGTGATACGGCACTTTGGGATAAGGGTTGTCCCAAAAATTAACTCAATATAGAATTTGACTTCCCTATCTTGCGACATCATTAGCAAGTCCTCTGGAAATACATAAGGAAATTCCTTCTCCACATGAACATCCTCTAGTCTTAATTTCTTTTTCTGAATGTCTATCACATGAGCTAAATATCTATGACAGCCAATCCTAAGTAGTTGGCTAGCTTGTAAAGCAGAAACCATGGGTGGCGGAGATGTAATACTAGAAACATGAAAGGTATATGTTGTTTGGCCTGGGATGCTAAAGGTTATACTGTTATGGAAACAAATCACGGAAGCTTGAAAGGCTACCAAACAATCCATCCATAGTATGACGTCAAACTCCAAAATATCTAGGCAAATCAGGTTCGTGGCCAACTCCCAACCGTCTATGTTAACTGAACAAACCTTGACTTCTTGATCTGTAATCATGGCATTCCCAAGTGGGGTGTAGATGCATAGTTGAACATCTAAAGGTTCTAAGAGTTTGCTAATTAGTAAAAGCACAAGATGCAAAAGAATGCATAGCACCAGAACCAAGTAACACCTTTGCAAGAATGGAAGATATAGAGAGTAAACCTGTAACCACTGAATCGAAGGCTTTCACATCCTGCTGGTCATTGTAAAAAGTTTCGTTGTTGCCTTAGGTTTAGCAACATCATTTCTCGCTTGGTTTTGTTGTCCCACCTTGGGGCAATTCCTATTGAGATGCCTTCTTGGCCACAAGTTAAACATATCTTTGTTTTTCACCTACATGCTTATGAAATTGGTTGCACCTGAGGCATGTATGGAAACAAGCTTGCCCACTTGTTCTAGGTCCCGAATACCCTTGAAATTTTGGCTTTGACCTTTCCTTCTCAGAGTTGGCATCCAGCTTCCAGATCCTTGTCTGCCCATTCCATTTTTGGGGTTGCATCCATCTGTTGAATTCTTGAGGTCTTGGGTTTTTGGAGGTATCACTTGACATTTAGCTTCCTTGGGAGTCATTATTCCTTGTCGTCTTCTTCTGTTGGTCTCTGAAACCAATAAAATAACCCTAGAGGGGGGGTGAATAGGGTTTTAAGACTACTTTAAAAATTAACAAACAACAAACCTCAATCTCAATAACTCAAATAAGAAAACAACCAATCTCAACACAAATGTAAGACGATAATATAAAGAGAGAAGGGTTTAGAGATACTTGACAAGGAGAATTAAATGGTTCGGCTTGATATACCCACAAGCCTACGTCCACCCCTTCAAGGAAGTCCCTTGAAAGGCCCTAGAATCCACTAGTATGATCTTCCTTACGGGTCAAGATCAAAACCTCTTACAATCACTTGATGATATGCCCACATCAAGAACAAGCTTTGACAAACCCAAAGCTCCAAAGCTTGACAACCCCAAGCTTTGATACAAGAACCTTTCAATGAAGAAATGTGTACAAGATTTCACTCTCAAGAAGTAGATGAGTACAAATTTAAGCACTAGTACAATAGAGAGATGAGAGAATTGATGACTTGAAGTATGCTCACTCTCAATCAAAGAAATGCTCACAAAGATGCTCTCTTTAATGATGTAAAATCATGAAGATGAAGAGAGAAAAGTTTAATCTATGAGCCTTGATGTTTCTCTAATGAATGGAGGCTTAGAATGTGGTTTCCATGGTGTATGATGAAGCCCCAAATCATTTATATAGAGAGCAAATGAAATATAGCCGTTAGAGGCAAAATATGGGCAAAACTGCCATTGCAGTCGACTGTATTCCCAATGCAGTCGACTGTAATCCCTCAAAAATAGCCGTTGGAGTTTTGTCCTCGAAAATAGCCGTTGGAACTGAATTTTGACCAATGCAGTCGACTGCATTGGAATGCAGTCGACTGGATTCAAATACAGTCGACTGTATACCCTACTGCCTATCAGCTGCCTCACGGAACCCCCTTTCCTATTTTGGGCATAACTTTCTCTAGAAAAATCGGATTGAGGTGCCGTTTTTTGCGTTGGAAAGCTAATGAAAAGTTTTATCAAGATATGAAAAGATTAGCCAAAAACATTTTTGAGAAAATCTGAGTGAGCTCCAAAGTTCACTCATTTTCAAGAACCACACTTGTGTGAAAGGTTATGAACTCGCATGCAATGCACAAGGTGTCCTAAGGTCTTTTTAGGTCATAGTCATCAATCCAAGCATCAAACCAAGACTAGTTACATAATAGTAAAGATCAATTATAATCGATAGTAACTTAGCCGATGCATTCTTTGTTGCTCTTCGACATTGGACTTGATGAAGCTTCTATAGCATGTCCACTATAACTTTAAGCTTCTTTGGCTTTAATCCATCTATCCAACTTCTCAAATGTGTCTTCATGAGTGTGCATGTATATGCCTACTAAGAATACACTCAAAGCACACATTAGAACATAATCAATGTGTAGTTATCATCAAAACAAGATGTAAGCCTAGGTTATCCAACCATAGGGCTAACAATCTCCCCCTTTTTGATGATGACAAATTGATTCTATATAAGGTAAGATGTATCATATTATAGTCAATTAAGCACAACAATCTCACATAGAACATTCAATCATCTCTAATATACTCAAGATATGTCAAATTATCTCATATAGCAATTAAGCTCATAGCTAGCTTCCCTAGCTAAAACAAGATATGCTCTTCTTCTAATGTTCTCACACAATCACATAGCATATAGAATCAAGATTATTTCTCCCCCTTTGTCATCAACAAAAAGACAAGGGTATGTGTGTGTGAAGAGATAGTTATAAGCAAGATAATGGCGTGAAGTGCCTATAACTCATGAACTCATACGGATGACATCAAGAGTCCCTTCATGATCCAAAGAAAGATATGCAATGTAGCTTAATAATCTCTTCACTTCATGCATATTTCAAGAGTAACAAGATAGTATATGATTCAAGCATGTAAGCTCCCCTATCAAGTTACCATATGCATATTCCATCCTAATGTATGCTCCCCCTTAATCAATGCCAACAATATCCAACAAACACAACTAAATGTCTAACCAAGTCATGCTCTCCTTTTAGTATTACCAAAAGGTGCGTGTGTGTAGGAATGGCAATGTGAAGCATAAGATGACATAATTTCAACATGAAATTTTCACAAAGCAAATGATGGTCATCAACAATCAATATTACCAATATAAGTGCAAGAGGACCATTCATCGGCAAGGTTCACATTAATTCTCAACAAGCAAGCTATTTATATCATGAGAAATAAGTATGACCATTTAAGCATGCTTCATGACATATAAGTTTAGTGTATAGCACAATGTTGAATATAGCCAAGTTTTACCCTCTTGATGAATTACCAAGGAATTGAGCTCATGAGTGATCATTCTTGAAGTCCATTTTCTTGACAAGCTTTGAGGCTCTCCTCATTTGAAGTAGCATGTCCAATCTTGGAATGCTTACTCCCCCTTAAGATTTAGCTTGTTGCTCCTCCTTCTCAAAATTTTCTTGGAGCCTTCTCCTTGTTGCTATTTGCCTTTGCTTTGAACAACCTACAATCACAATTTAGGTCTAACTTTTGGTACCCACATTTTCTTGGGTCCATAAGTGTTAGTCTTAGCAACATTAAGAAACTCTTTAACAACCCACATTTTCTTTCTACCTCTAACATAGACAATTCTACAAGGACAATAATTAGTCGTATGTCCTTTCTTGTTGCACCAACCACAATGTGTAAATGGTGTGCAATAGTTCTTTGGTTGTCTTGTATGAACATTTAACCTAGCTTGTTGTTTAAAAACTTTAGGAGACAAGGTGAAGGGATCTAATCCAACACCGCCTTTGTTAAGACCAACTCTTTGGTGTCCAAGCATGACATCCAAGTTGTTTTTACCATCAACAAATTTTTCAAGGCATTTTTTCAAATCACAAATCTCAAGATTTAAAATTTCATTTTGTTTTTCTAAAATCGAAGCATCACAAGAGATTTGTTTTGTGCTAGGAATGTTCACAATCAATTCAACCAAATCATTATTCACATGCTTTACATATAAATGGCTAGATATGCATTCATTCTTGGCATACAACTCACAATAATCACTTTTTAAGTCATCTAGTTCTTTTGAAATCGCATGCACTTGTTTTCTCAAAGCACAATTTTTCTTGGCTAATTTCATGGATTCTTCATATAAAAGAGCATAAGCATCATGAATATCATCATTGGAGCAATTGCTATCACTATCACTACATGAAGAATTTACCTCATCTTCTTTTTGAGCCATGAAGCATAGATTTAAATCTCTATCATCGAAATCACCACTTTCATCTCCACTTGAGTCATTATCGCTCCAAATAATGGCTTTAATTGATGTCTTTATGGAGTGCTTCTTTCTTGCCTCGTTCTTCTTCTTCTCCCTTGAGGTACTCTCCATACTTGACTCGTTCTTGCTCTTGTGCAAGTTTCCATCTTTCTTCATTTTGAGATACTCATTAAATTCCTTTGCAAGTATATCAATCTCTTTGTTATTCAAGTCTTTCTCCTCCGCACATGAAGATTGATCCGTTGTTGATGAAGCTTTAAGAGCAATGCACTTCTTCTTCTTCTTTGGAATTTTTTGCCCGGATGATTTGAGTTGCATTTCATAGGTCATCAATGAGCAAATTAATTCATCCAACGGAAAAGTATTGAGATCCTTTGATTCTTGAAGTGCGGTGATTTTTGCATCCCATTCTCTAGGTAATGACCTAATTACCTTTCTCACAAGATCACCGTTAGAGAAATCTTTTCCTAATTGCTTCAAAGTATTAACAATTTTAGTGAAACGAAAATTCATTTCCATAATAGATTCATCAGAAAACATTTGAAACAATTCATATTCTCTATGCCATAAATTCATCTTTGAATCTCTTAGAAGAGAAGTCCCTTCATGAGTGACTTGAAGTGTATCCCACATACTCTTAGCCGAATCACACATAATAACTCGATTGAGTTCATTTGTGTTTAGAGCACAAACAAGACAATTCTTAGCTCTAGAATTCATGCAAAGCATATTTCTATCATAGTCATTAAATTCGGATTTCTCCTTTGGCACAAGCTTATTCCTAATCCTCTTGGTTGGAACATAAGGGCCATCTTCAACAATTCCCCACATTTCATAATCTAAAGATTCTAAAAATACTCGCATCTTAATTTTCCATATACTATATGAAGACCCATCAAAAAGTGGAGGTCTAGTAGTAGAACTCCCCTCAAGACTAGGAAACCCCATGATCTTTTAACTCTCTAGGTGTTAACCAAAAAATCAAGAGCCGAGGCTCTGATACCACTTGAAACCAATAAAATAACCCTAGAGGGGGGTGAATAGGGTTTTAAGACTACTTTAAAAATTAACAAACAACAAACCTCAATCTCAATAACTCAAATAAGAAAACAACCAATCTCAACACAAATGTAAGACGATAATATAAAGAGAGAAGGGTTTAGAGATACTTGACAAGGAGAATTAAATGGTTCGGCTTGATATACCCACAAGCCTACGTCCACCTCTTCAAGGAAGTCCCTTGAAAGAGCACTAGAATCCACTAGTAACAATCTTCCTTCCGGGTCAAGATCAAAACCCTTACAACACTTGGTGATATGCCCACACCAAGAACAAGCTTTGACATCCCAAAGCTCCAAAGACTTGACAACCCCAAGCTTTGATCAAGAACCTTTCAATGAAGAAATGTGTACAAGATTTCACTCTCAAGAAGTAGATGAGTACAAATTTAAGCTCTAGAACAAGAGAGATGAGAGAATTGATGACTTGATGTATGCTCACTCTCAATCAAAGAAATGCTCACAAAGATGCTCTCTTTAATGATGTAAAATCATGAAGATGAAGAGAGAAAAGTTTAATCTATGAGCCTTGATGTTTCTCTAATGAATGGAGGCTTAGAATGTGGTTTCCATGGTGTATGATGAAGCCCCAAATCATTTATATAGAGAGCAAATGAAATATAGCCGTTAGAGGCAAAATATGGGCAAAACTGCCATTGCAGTCGACTGTATTCCCAATGCAGTCGACTGTAATCCCTCAAAAATAGCCGTTGGAGTTTTGTCCTCGAAAATAGCCGTTGGAACTGAATTTTGACCAATGCAGTCGACTGCATTGGAATGCAGTCGACTGGATTCAAATACAGTCGACTGTATTACCCTACTGCCTATCAGCTGCCTCACGGAACCCCCTTTCCTATTTTGGGCATAACTTTCTCTAGAAAAATCGGATTGAGGTGCCGTTTTTTGCGTTGGAAAGCTAATGAAAAGTTTTATCAAAATATGAAAAGATTAGCACCAAAAACATTTTTGAGAAAAACTGAGTGAGCTCCAAAGTTCACTCATTTTCAAGAACCACACTTGTGTGAAAGGTTATGAACTCGCATGCAATGCACAAGGTGTCCTAAGGTCTTTTTAGGTCATAGTCATCAATCCAAGCATCAAACCAAGACTAGTTACATAATAGTAAAGATCAATTATAATCGATAGTAACTTAGCCGATGCGTTCTTTGTTGCTCTTCGACATTGGACTTGATGAAGCTTCTATAGCATGTCCACTATAACTTTAAGCTTCTTTGGCTTTAATTCATCTATCCAACTTCACAAATGTGTCTTCATGAGTGTGCATGTATATGCCTACTAAGAATACACTCAAAGCACACATTAGAACATAATCAATGTGTAGTTATCATCAAAACAAGATGTAAGCCTAGGTTATCCAACCATAGGGCTAACAGTCTCGAATTTTAAATGGACCCTCATTGTCCTTTTCACCTATTAGGACTTGATCCACGATTTCAGCATAAGTTCCTAATTGTAGAGTGAAAATGTGAGACTGAGCGCCAAGTCTCAAACTCTTCTCAAACTTTGTGGCCTCTTTGCTTTGTCCACCAAGTGAGGGGCATAACGAAGATAATTCAGCGACCTCATATTCCTTAGCAGTCTGATTTTCTTGAATCAACTGCATGAACTCAATCTCTAGTTTGCTCTTAACAGTCTGGGGAAAGTACTTGTCAATGAACATCCTTGGAGAACCCTCTCAGTCCATACTTGTAACTTTCTCAGTCCTTATACATTTGGCCATCTTCCATAACTAGTTAGCTTCATCCTTCAGTATAAACGCGACAAATGCTACTTTCTGCCTTTCAGAGCATACCAACACGACAAATATGTCTTCCAAGTCAGACAGCCATCTTCAGCCTTGAAAGATTGGCGTTGTCAAAGAAAGAGGGTGGTCTAACTTCTTAAAATTTCTTGATGGCAGAGCCCTCAACTTTATTAGGCTGTTGTTCGACCACCCTTGCTAAGTTCTCAACTACCTAGAACACGTCTCCGCCTTAAGTACAACTATCTCGAACCATTCTTAACCTAAAGAGAAGTTCATATAAAGATGTTTAACATCCAGACATGATTTTTAAGTACCATAATAATTTTTTTAAGTGTTATCAACTACATACATATTTTAACCAACACATAACCAGCAGATACTATGTAACGACCCGGTCCACGGCCCCACCACAGGGCATTGCCTCCCTCAAAAGGGCTAGCCAAGTAGGTACTTATGAGTTCATAGGCAGGGTCTTATAAGGCTAATCGCAAACTCTCCCACAACCGATGTGGGATATTACAATCTCCCCACCTTATTCCTTAGCATCCTCGCTAAGGCTCGATCGTACATAGCCCAGAATCTTCCTCTCTAGCCAATGTGGGATATACCCAGCTCACCCTTCGTTGCCCCAACCATCCTCTTGATGTGGGATATACCCGGGCTTGCCTTCGTTTCCCCCAACCATCGGCAACCCGACTGGATACCCCAGCCTGAGCTTTCGAGAGTCGGCTCTGATACCATCTGTAACGACCCGGTCCACGGCCCCACCACAGGGCATTGCCTCCCTCAAAAGGGCTAGCCAAGTAGGTACTTATGAGTTCATAGGCAGGGTCTTATAAGGCTAATCGCAAACTCTCCCACAACCGATGTGGGATATTACAATATCTGTAACGACCCGGTCCATGGCCCCACCATAGGGCATTGCCTCCCTCAAAAGGGCTAGCCAAGTAGGTACTTATGAGTTCCTTGGCAAGGTCTTATAAGAGTCATCTCATACTCTCCCACAACCGATGTGGGATATTACAATCTCCCCACCTTATTCCTTAGCGTCCTCGCTAAGGCTCGATCGTACATAGCCCAGAATCTTCCTCTCTAGCCAATGTGGGATATACCCAGCTCACCCTTCGTTGCCCCAACCATCCTCTTGATGTGGGATATACCCGGGCTTGCCTTCGTTTCCCCCAACCATCGGCAACCCGACTGGATACCCCAGCCCGAGCTTTCGAGAGTCGGCTCTGATACCATCTGTAACGACCCGGTCCACAGCCCCACCACAGGGCATTGCCTCCCTCAAAAGGGCTAGCCAAGTAGGTACTTATGAGTTCCTTGGCAAGGTCTTATAAGAGTCATCTCATACTCTCCCACAACCGATGTGGGATATTACATACTAGTTCGTAAAAGTTACTCAATTAACCAGCACATACAAGTTCTTAAAAGTTGTTAAATTCTCAACCACTAATCTGGCTAATAAGAGCAGTACTTAATAATTTCAAAACGTCGCCAGCAACATCATCAAAATAAATTATCTACTGGAAAGTAATACCCGAGGTTATACCAGTGCTTTAAGTCTAACTAGTACTCACGGAGACATAAGCTCCTTAAAATCTCCAAACAAGAGTTTATTAACTACGAAGCCATTAGGAATTATCAAAGTCTTTGGGGGCTGACCGTCTCCTACAGCCTCAATCTTGTGACTCTTATAACTTCCAAATTTAACTAGGTCCAACTGAACTAAACTATTGACCGGATTGGTCATTCATTGGATTGGACCTAATTAATTAAATTATGCTCACTATATAAAACTAGGCTCAGATAAATAATATTAATAAAAAAAATTTAAAATAAAGCCATGTAACCAGTAAATAAAAGGATAAAACAAGGTTGAAAAAATGAGGTATCTATTATTACACAAACTTCCTCAAGATCATCCCACACTTTGTGTAGTTCCGTTCGCAAGAAAGCGTTCTCCTCATGAACTAAATCTCTTTCTGCTTTTCTAAGCCTAGCACGTCTATAGCCTCCCCTTTGCCTTGGAGTATGGTTTTATCAACATCCTTGGGTCAGGCTTCCAGGACTGTCTTGTCGATGACACCTTCTGCAATGATGAGTCATCACTCTTCTCCATGCTTGGTTCCACAGTGACTCCTTAGTTAGACATACTACTACTAAGATGAAAAATTCGTCAGATAACAGGTATAATACATCTTACTTAAGATAAATCCATTATGCAACTCTCATACCTTTATTGTGATAAGTCCATATCCTAGTCCCCTTTACTCTACATGGTTTGCGCCCTAATTGGAAGACCTAGCCTAAGTAACGCGCTACGCTTAAGAGTTTGTAGAACCTGACTCTAATTCATTCATGACCCGAACCCACAGTTGAGCCAATGAGTTACATGTGTGATCGATCGCAGGCTCGCTGGATTCTTACTAAAGGCTTTGTAGACATTGTTTTTCTCAAAACACGATAACATCTTTGGTTTTTTTTTTGGTTGTAATTCCTTAACCGAATAGGGTATATCAGATATAATCTAATTTACGAGCATTTTCTTGATTCGTTATTTTTCAAGTTATTGTGCAACATACAACTAACATCATATAAACCAAAATATGACTTGACCAAATAGAGCTCGGTTTATTCATAGGCACGCCACACATAGGTCAAGGGTAGAATATTAAACCTATCCTTCTGATCAGATGATTCATCATTTTCTCCTAGATTCTCCTAGCAAAGTTCTTTTATTGTCTCTGACCCAGCTATCACCTCCTTCATAATTCAGTCACGTTGCTTAATTTCTTCTACAGCATTAATGTGGCGCACCGCCTCAAAAAAGTTCCTTACGCCGGGGAAGGCCTAAGAAAATATCGAGTCATCATCTTATTTTTATTATTAAGATTAACGAGGAAAAATAAACAAAAACCCTAAAAGTTTAATTGCCAACACAGGCATAGAATCGAACGAAAACAAAAATGATAGGTTCAGTGACTAAGTTATATAACATGAACGTGTTAGGCACCTTGTTATACCTTAACGGTCTCTACTGCATTTTGGATGATTTTTGAATTTTATAACAAACAATAAAATACACAAAGCAAACCCAACATGGGGGGCCACAGACAAACCGGGATCAAAGTCACGTAGTTCTGATTGGATCCTATGAGAGTCAACCTAGACCTCAGTCTTTGTTTTTTAAATGGACTCACTTCTTCTAATTGAGTGGACTTAGAACTCTAATTGACTACACTTAGTTGTCTCAAAATTCTAAGTTAAACAAAAATTTGACCTTTGATAGAATTCTATGGTTGCTAGGCTTTTATTTCAACGATGACGAATTTTACTTTTATGTTTTTATCTTTTTTTCAACAGAGAACTGGATGCGGGGAGGGGGAAATGAGTCTAAGACTCTTAATCTAGACTCTAAGCTAGCAACAAAGAGAAATGCAGACCAACTTTAAAAAGGATAATATCGAGATTTGGCTCACTTAGACAGCCCGGTACGATGTCGGAATGGATCCACGAAGCGACTAGACCTGCTAAGGGATTATAGACACGAATGTGACTGGAAATGAGATTTTCTCTCTTCTCACAGTTTTGTAGAATTTCTCCTCTAAAGAAAAAGTTTCTTTTTTTATAGCCCAATAGTTTTATTTATAGGGGTTGGAGGCTGATAAATCAGTAAAGTTGACATTTTTGTGCATATCCTTCTAAAAAAGGATAATATCCTAATTAAATCAAAAGATTTAAGAAGTCCTCTACCGGCCCCGTCAGCCCCAACTAAAAAGCTTCACAGGCCAGTTCATAAAAAATCGACTCGCTTTATCCCTTAATCCGATACTATTCTGTCCCGAATTTGTGGGACAATCACCCCAAATTTGGATAATTTCTCCTAAAAAATCATACGGGATATACTAGATTCTGGGAATCAATCCCAAGTCAAACACAAAATCAAGGACACATCTAGATAAGGAAAAAAATAATCTGTACTCCTGGGTTGACCCAACTTGCTAAAAGAATCCTGTAGAGGCATAATAAATAAAGACCCGTTCATTTTTTACCCATACCAGAACCGATCTGTAAATTCCAAGTTGGTTTGGAACAGGTACAAGTTACATGAGTTTAACCAGTAATTCTATAAATATATGGTATCAGGGATTTGAAGAGACTAAGAATTCATTCTTTCTCTCCCTTTTCTTCCAGCTGCTGCCCACCCCTTCCCCCTTCCTCCTTCTTTGATTCTCTCTCCCCCACACACGTATGCACACACACATACAACCTTGCACTCTGTACACCATCCACATGACGGTCAGTCAGTCATCACTCACTCGCACCGCCCACCATACTTCAACGCAGTCTGCACTCCATAGCCTTCCCTTTTGGCTGTCAACACAGATCCATGCTAATGCTGTGGATTTCTTCCCTCAGACCATAGATCGAATCGACTTTCATCACCAACACAGGTTGGCCTTAAAATCACCTCCACCATTCTAATTGCCTGAAAAATAAGAAGAGTGAGCTAGAGCCTAACAAGCACACACACCATATCGTAAAGTAGGTTTTAAAGTTCGTAAAGATGCCATGGATTTCATCTCAAAATCGGTGATAAACTCACATGAAGGAGAGATACATATAATTCATAAGATAATAATATACAAGAAAAAGAACATTTATTTGGCATAGAGATCATTTAGATTGACAAATCGTTGTGCGATTGTTTCAGTCCAATAACATTCCATCCGGGTGCTGAAGCCAGCGTTTGGCCTGCTAACTTGGTCACGGAATCTCACCTGGGGATAACCATAACTCTGGAAGCAATGTCGACCACATGCTATGATACTGCACGTCAACGTTTCATCTTGTTGACAAAAACTCAAAATTTAACTTTCTTTTGTTAGATATGGGGCATAACAACCGATTAAAATAATTTGCCATCTCTTTCATCGTGAACAAAGTTTATAACAACAAGTGGTAAAATCATTCATGGCGTTTTAATATCTTATCAAGCAGTTTAAAGCGAATGCAGTAACATTTCTTAAAGAGTTTGAAACAATTAGTTGATACGAATTTGCATATATACGTTTACTGTTGAAAAAAATAGATGGGGACATGACAAGACTACTTACTTAAGCCACTAAAAGTCTGGAGTTTCTTTCAAGGCGCAGTTCTAATCTCTCTCTCTCTCTCTCTCACACACACACACACACACACACACACACACAAAACCACCCCTTGTCCACAACACACACAATACGCTGCCCTGCCATACACACGCGAGTGCACAAAGTACCCACACTCGCACACTATACTTGCGCACACATATACATTATGTACTCACACGCTCTAACCAAACAGTTGCATACACTCACACACTATACACACAATACAATACACATAGTTGCACACACCCCAACACACAACACACACACACACCCACCCACGACTGCAAAGCAGCCTAAAAATGCACACTATGCACACCCTCCCCCCCAGACACACCCCCCACCCACCGCTGCACAACAGCCCACACACCCATACACATCCTTCTGCCATGCACACAAGAGTCTACCAGTCCCTCATGCTTGGCACCAGTGAGGTTAATTTGTGTATCTACCCTAATAATACTACTGTCCCGGTCCATAGAGAGATATGAATTTATCAAACGAACCGTACACACACACACACTACATCGCTGCACAACAGCCCACCCACCCATCATTCTTATACACACTCATGGCGGCACAACAGCTCCTCACAAACACATCACATGCACACCATACACACATTCAGTCGCGCATACGTACACACAAACACAAAAGTACAGTGAATTCATTACAAGACAAGGTAAAGGCTTACAGGCAAATCGAATCCAAATCACTGGATTTCTCCAATAAACGAATTTTAATCCTGACCCTCTTCTATTCACTCTCTTCAGAGCCAAGTTATTTTCTTCTTCTGACTTTGAAACCCCTCCCCTCCAATCACTTAACCAGTGGCCGTTATTTCTCCCTGTATCTCCCTTAATCTTCCTGGTATTACTCCCCATTAATCTCGCGGTTTCTGCTTTTCCATGTGTGATGAAAATAAAAAATAATTTCCTATATTTTCGTATTAACCCCTAATATACTTCTAACTTGCCAAGTAATCGCATCGCTATTGTTTATTCTTTTATAGTCCCCAAGTGTTTATTATTTCAAAACTTTAGCCACTTATTTAATAAATCAGATATGCATTTAATTGGGTGGTGCAGGATATTACATGCTATGCCATCCAACCTCAAAAGGTATACTAACAAAATCGACTCCATTTCAAGATGATAATTATAGTAATGATAAATTGAACCAATGTATCGCAATAGAGGTTTAACTGAACACATAATTTGTACATTGCTATAAATTTAAATTGAGGTAATAATCATTACAAATATCTACACAATATAGTAGTGTCAGTGTATTTAGTCAAGAGAGTGTCAGCTAAACATTGACACATACTGAAACTAAGGTAAGTACAGATATACATGTACAATATTGTAGTGTGTGTGTGATTAACCAAGAAAAAAAGTTCTGAGGCATAACGCAACCCATAGTAATTCTTTTAAAACATGCATTGTTATAACTTGAAAACATAAAGTATAGATAAGAACTGCACAATATCCATAACATGAAATTTATAGCAATTCAAAAAACAAAATGCTCCACGTCATAGTATATACTAACTCAAATCGTTTATTGGCACAAATGACAGGGTCGGAGGAGATTAGTGCCATTGCTGCACTAGTCTTGTATGATATCTATAGTCTATCTACTGCTTTTCACTATTGTCATATTGTACGAGGAAGTAAAAGACTGCTGTCTGAAGCGGATGGGTTTGTCACTTTTGCTTGCAAAGCTAGATCCCAAGTATCTATGTCACAAGTCAACCTTTTAATAGATAATATTAGATCTAGCTCTGTCTACGTGGACAATAGTTAGTAGTTTAACTCCCTTCCACCCCCCTCTCCCTTTGCATCATCATGTAAGATATTGCTACCTTTAAGATATTCTCTTGTATGGTCGGAAAGGCTCTTTTGTATTATATATCTTTCTCCTCTTAACAAAAAAAAAGACAAAATACTTTCTTCAAGGAGCAAAATATGGAAGACCAACCGAACCAACTAGAGAAAAAGTAAATCGCTGCGTGTATAATGTCTACCAGGTCATCAGCTTGTGGCAGTTAAACCTAGATAAAGAACCATGTTAAGAAAAATGTTACCACGTATAGGGACACTTTACCGATAATGAAAAGGGGTTGCATACTTACAGTTGAACCCTTTATCATTGGATGTTGCAATAATCGATAAAAAAAAAAGACTTTAAAGGAACACTGCCGAATGGAAAAAAAAATACTTGAAGAATTGACTTCACAAAGCAAAGAAACAGGAGTAGCTTTGCTAAACTTCAAGCATACTAGCTTGTTTGTGAGTTTTAAGAGGAAAAGGGAGAAAAAAAAGAGAGGAAGATAACATAAAGGAGGAGAAGGGAAGACATTTTTTTTTATTTCTCTTGTTTGTAAGTTTAGTAGAAAAGAAAAGAAAAGATACTACATTACATATGTACCATTATACCACATTATGATATTTTTAATAAGAAAGAGTATAAAAGTACGATCCTAAAAAAGAATTTGACGGAAAAAATTAGTCATCGAGCACATCATACAAAGTTCATATCATATTAATGTATAAATCTTTTACCACCGATTAATGCCAAAATAGAAAAACACACTAACGAGTTAGGAGTTGACTAAAAGCATCCGTACATCTAGATCTGACACCAAAAGCAAAACGATTAGCCATGACTCAATAATAACTTCCAAAATAACCATTATTTTGTAAGTAAAATGGTATGTTTTTCAAAGAAATGATAGGATCTAAAAGTTATAAAAAAATTTGGTCTTCATTATTTCAGGGTAATAGGCGCATCACAAAATATTGCTTATCAAAGTCTCATTTCTCTCCGTTTCTTCCCAATTTGAGAGGAAATGTTTGGAGAGAAAGAAGTTCAAAATTTTCTCCCTTTTATCTTCTTTTCACTCCTAAAAAAGAAAAACTCACAAACTATTTGCAATTGTCTTTGGAATTATGAAGAGTTTAGCTTGAATTTCGCATCACGTTAGAGACTCTCTTCTTAATTATGGATAGGTTTGGATTTGAATTAATGTTATTGTAATTGCTCCTCTATTCGACGAAAACTTCTGATTGCCATGGCAACTTCTTTGTTAGAAAGAAAATGCAAATGCACTATGCGCATATGAAAAAAAGACAGAAGGAGAGCGAGTAGGCGTGTACACGACAACTTATTTAGTGTCAACTTTATAATATACATATGGGATGGATTAGGTATCAGATATAATGTGAGAGCTAGTTACATAAGTATGGAAAGAAAACATAAAAGGATGTCAAGACTTTGTATGATTAAAAATAATAATTTTAATATGACGGTGTTGAGGTGGCGGTATTGCTTGAGGTCCCATTGATTGTCCGTGGCAATAGGGATGGGTTGAGGTCTGATTCATTGTCGAAGGCGTGGGTTGGCGACAGTGGACCAGATCCATGGGTGGCGATGACGGTAGGGTGGTGGTACTGGAGCAGATCTATGGGTAGCAGTGGCGAGTGGCGAGAGTGTAACGGTGGTGTGACAGACCCGTGGTTGTCGACGACGATGGGGTGACGACAACGATATAGGCAGATACGTGGGTCATGACGACGATAGGGTGACGACGAGATAGATTTGGCCAATGGAAGGAAGTGTCTGGTGATGGTGGTGGTAGTGGTGAAGCTCTGTGTGTGAGAGGGGGTTTCTTAAAATAATACTCATTTTTTTTTTTTGCTTTTAACAAAATTTGAAGGTTGAATCTAAAAAAAAAAAACTGAAAACCCAAAACTCCAAAATGGAGCTTTCAAAAACAGTCATGTTCTGAAAACTGGTTTTTAAAACTGAAGAGAAAAAAAACTGTCTTTCAAACGGATTTTATTCTTCTAGTTTACAAAACTGGAGAAAAAATTGGGAAAAAAATGTTGTCAAACACTACCTTCATTTTAAAGTCTTCAGTTTTTTTTGAGATCCACTTTTCAAATTTTACTGGAAGCATTTTATATCTATTCTTTTCTTCAATCTTCATCTTCATCACCAACACCTATCACTCAAGAATACCAAACCACCAATGTTACCAGCTATCATACCCATTGACCACCACCACCATCACTACCAATGACCAATACCCCGAATACCAAACCACAAACGCTCCAACCACCAGAGCCATTGACCACCGATCTACCACCACTACTACTGATCAACACACCAGAACACCAAGTTACCAACACCGCCAATCACCACAGCCATCGATAACCACAACCACTGCCACCACCACTGACTACTACTACCGAACAACAAACCCTCTAACATCCCCTCACCACCACTCCTCTAAATCAAATCACCATCACCCGACCACCAGTATGTTTACAACAAACACCACCAAAAGATTACTCCATCAATTAGCCCCAGTATCTTCGATTTGCAATTGATAAATTCCAAATCAATCAAACCCTTCACCCAATAAAACCAATGAAGCTGTAATTCGCAAGCTAGCGTAGTTGGACCTGGAAGATGAAATGTGTTGGGTGTGGTGGCAGAGCTTCTGGTTGTTAATCATAGGAGCTCAAAAGAAGCTCTCAAATATTGGAAAATAAAGAAAAGGGATGAGAGAAAAAATAAAAAAAAAAGTGAAATTGAATTATGCAAAATTGTATTAAACAAATCATAGTCCTGCAAAAAAAAAAACTCAAAGAGGTTTTGATTTTCGTTTTTCTAAACCCTAATAGCCTGTTTTGCGAGTTTTTTTAGGAGAGAAAAGAGAAAAAAAAAAAGAAAAGTGGCCCATTTACTCCATTTTCTCTAGTTTGTAGTTTTTTTAAGGAGAGAAAAGAAAAGAAAAGAAAAGGGAGGAAAATTTTGGCCTCTTTTGTCTCTAAATCTTTCCTCCCAAAATTGGGAAGTAACGGAGAGAAAGAAAACTCTCATAAGTAATACTTTAATAACGCCTATATTACCCTTGAGATTATGATGACTCAATTTTTAATGACTTTAACTTCTAGGGTATTTTACAAAAAACTTATCATACTATTTATTACAAACAAACAGAAGATCAATTTGTGTTTTTTCAATATCTAGTTTGTGTGTTTTTTTATTGTGGCACTAATCGGTGAAAACTTATCACGTTATTATGGTATAAACTTTCTGTTTTGTCCTTGATAACCAGTTTTTTTTCTCCGTTTACATTATGTTGTTAGTTAAAATCATACTTTAAGGTCTTTGTTTGGATTTACACACTATTGTATAAGGTATGTATATAATGTTGTATCATTTCTTTTCTTTTGAACTCACAAATAAAGGAAATGAATGTTGTTTTTCTCTCTCTATTAAGCTACAAACAAGAAGAAGGAAAACTGTATTCCCTTCTCTTCCTTTTTTTTTTTTTTTCCTTCATTTCAAAACTCGCAAACAGACTATAAATCTTAAAACAAAAACAAAAACTAAAACTAAAATGAGTTACAAACAAACCCTCGTCTACTAACGACCTCTTTTGGATATCATTTACGATGTCACTCCCGCTTTAGCTTTGCAGTTTCTTGATCTCACTTGAATACGTGGACGCTTTTACTTTTGGTGGCGCTCTCGCCTGACTTGGCCGGTAACAGCACAGAGACAGAAATGGAAACGTCGGATGAGGGATCCCCGATACGAGCATCGGCGGAAGAGGTGGCTAGCGAATTCAGATCCCTAGTCGACTCTAACGACGTCGATTCCCTCAAGAAGCTTCAGCATCTCATGTTTTCTCTCTCTCTCTCTCTCTCTCTCTCTCTCTCTCTTTACTCCGTGTGTGATTGAGAACTTTTTTTTTTGTCTGTGTGATGTATCATCTGATGCTCAATAGAAGGAGTCGCATAATGTGTCGCTAATGCGTTTTCTGGAGACAAGTTAAGGTGTTGGGAAGCATAGTTTGGCATGGAATCAAAGCTCAGTTATTATGCGGACATATTTGCTCTCTCTCCTCTCTCTGTTTTGTGTGTGCCTGCAGTGTGTGTGCGTGTGCTGGTGTGTAATTGATGACTTGGTTGTTGAATATTGTAGTAGAATCAGATTTTGAACGGTAACTCATTGCTAACTAGGTTTTTATAGTTTGGCTATTGTCCAAATCTGCACCTTCTTATGCTTTTTCATGCCTAAATTTGTGGCCAAGAGGTTTATATGATAATGTACTACTCAAGATGAGTAAGGTGTGATAAAATGCGAAAAGCATAATTTGGTACCTTTGCTTTGAAGGAAGCAATTGTCTTGGCATGTCATAAGAAGGCTCATTCTTTGTACAGAATCAAACCTTAATATGCAGACGAATTTAGTCCCCCTTAATCTGAATGTGTTGACTTATGTATTATTGAAGGAGAGTTTTCAACAAACTGTCTGATTATATTTTATCTAAAGAGCACCAAAGGAGCAAGTGTAGCTAAGTCATAGAATGGTAAATTCCAGTGGTGCCCCTCGGCTTATGGCAAAAAATTCTTGCTACTCATTATTATTTGGGTAACTACATCACACCTGTGATGTGTTGTTTTTAAGATAGGATTAATTTGCCCCTTAGAATTGACTGGTAGAAAATTAAGAAAAAATCTATCTTATGCCGTCAAAAATCCTTTAGTCAAAAGACGTATTTGTTGCGATATGTATCTTTCAATATGACTTAATACGTTCATAATTTTTTCTTTTTGGTTGACTTATTGGCTATAAATTGTATATCTAGCTTTTCTTGTTTATATAGCAATTGGTGGCTATATTCAGGTTACAGGTTACCAACTTAAGGAATTTCAGGAAGAAAGGCTGCCCCCACTATGACTACTAATTATATTTGTCGATAGCAAATTTACAGGTTAATGTCGTCATCCTTCCACCAACATCCCTTCAAAATTGTAACCTTTTGAAGGTGATGAAATGACTAGCATTGAAGCTTAAGGTGCAAGTTCAACCTCCCAATGGAAGAAACATGGGCCTGTAAGTTGCCGTTGTAGGACAATAGTTTTGGCTCCCAATTGAGTGCTCTGATAGGTTACTTTGCATAGGATACACTTAGCAGATTAAATAGTCTGAGATACCCGTAGTTCATTGTGTACGATGCTATTAAATGATAAGGGAGGTGAATTGACGGAAATCTGTGTTAGTGGTTGCATGTTGCCGAAGCAATAAGGATGTTTTAGGTGGATCTTTGGGTGCAAGATAGTATGATACTTCAACCTACGGTCCATTGTGAACAATTGTATCGTGCTGCTGTATTTATGTGGCGAGCTTTTCTGTACAATTGAGTGTGTGTGTGTGTGTTAGTTGACATAATTTTAGTTTTTCCCCATAATGCTATCAAGCATTTATTTTCTGGAACCAATAATGACATTGCGAACAGGATGGAATATGAGTGGGATGATTCTGAAGGTGACGAAGAGTTTGTGATTTTGCTATTGCTAGGTATACTAGATTGCGGTTAGTTCTTTTTGAATGAAAGGCCTCATAAGACACCCACAGTAAGCTGCCATGACTGTGTGATTGAAGTTCTGAATGAAAAACAGGATAGGTACTTTGAGAGTTGATAGATGTTTTTGTTGTAAGCTGAAAACCGCGTTGCAAGTGTCTTGTATGTAACTGTGCGGGATCAGGAGGCAATTTCTTGCGTACTGTCTCACACAATTGGCTTTCCTTGTTGCAAAAACAATGACGTTTGGAGGACCATTTCATAGTACTTCAGACGTGTGTTATAAAGGCAGTTTGTAAACTTCGAGTCCGAATAATAAGGCCACCAGACTGGAATTGGTTTCATCCTCAGGTTTGCTCTAACCTAAATACTACGCCGACAAAATTGTCACACATGAATAAATATTAATGAGGAATCCAATCTATTCAAAAAATCTTCCGGAATTAACTTCAACTTCAACTTTAACTTTTCAACCACATTGTAACGACCCGGTCCACGGGCCCACCACAGGGCATTGCCTCCCTCAAAAGGGTTAGCCAAGTAGGTACTTATGGGTTCCTTGGCAAGGTCTTATAAGGGTGATCTCATACTCGTCCACATCCGATGTGGGATATTAAAATCTCCCCTCCTTATACCTTAGCGTCCTCGCTAAGGCTCGATCACACATAGCCCAGAATCTTCCTCTCTAGCCAATGTGAGATATACCAGGCTCACCCTTCGTTGCCCCAACCATCCTCTTGATGTGAGATATACCCGGGCTTGCCTTCGTTTACCCAACCATCAACAACCCGACTGGATATCCCAGCCCGAGCTTTCGAGAGTCGGCTCTGATACCATCTGTAACGATCCGGTCCACGGCCCACCACAGGGCATTGCCTCCCTTAAAAGGGCTAGCCAAGTAAATACTTATGAGTTCCTTGGCAAGGTCTTATAAGGGTCATCTCATACTATTCCGCATCCGATGTGGGATATTACACACATGGTCCGGGTAGACACACAAATTCCATGTCATGTCCTTTAAGGCTTTAGCCCTGTAGAAAACATATTATGATTTATGTTATGGCTGGTTCAGTAGCCAAACCACCTGATTCACTGATTATGAGGATTGAGGACTACAATTCACAATGAATAAAATTAGTTTGTGAAGCCTCCTGGAGGTAACAAGTGTTTTTAATCTTTTTCCTGACCTATGATTTTACATTTGGTAGATCGAACTTACTAAATATTCTTGTAAAAGCTATAGTTATATCTTAGGATTTCTGATCCCATCACCTCGTTATCATCATGGTCCTGGAAATAACCCAAGGAAAGTTGGATAGCTCTTCAACTATTGTCACTTATAACAATATAATCATTGAACTGCTGAAGGATCGCTTTCAAGTCTTGAAGCAAATGCCTCCTAATTGCCTAAGTATGCAAATGTACATACCTATTGCACGTTGCACGATGCATGATTTTATTAAAAAATCCAGGTGGTCGGATCGCTTGTTTGATTTATATAGCGATTGTGATATGGTTCTTGATGGTTTAAGAAGCTGCTCAGAAATCCCAATTGGCATGGATATGATGAATGGTAGTCGTAACCAGATGGAATTTGTGAGGGATAAAATATAGCTAGCGGACTTTAGGAGACTCATCTTGCAGCTTAGTAAAGCAGTATGTGATCTGGTGATGCTATTTTTAGATTTTCTTGCTGTGCGAGGACTGTGGTTTTTGAAGTTGACGTTTGCTATTTTCGTGAAGTTGAGATTAAATTTGGATTTGTGGTGTAATGACCTGATGAATATGGTATTTTGATTGTTTAGGTCAATACTCTTGTTATTGTCAACGTTACTCACTATGTTCACCTTTGTAAATGTGGCGATGACTGCTGTGTGTTTTTATCCTTTTAATAGCTAAGACAAAGCAAAATTACCGGAATAGTCAATTTGATTACATGATTTGAACACTGTATCCATCCATGTAAAACTTAAATGCTTGTTATTGGAACATGACTCACTATGTTCACCCTGTAAATTTGGCTATAGTTGGCTGTGTTTTAGCCCTTTTTGCTGGAATGTCCTGTTTGATCACATGATCTAAACTCTGGTTCCATCCATATAAAACTTCCATTCTGTAGGCATTACCTTTGATGCTCTAATTTTCCTGCTGGAAACCGCGTGATTCCTTTTTATCATTCCTATATACCTACAAGCCATATGCCATCATTTTTAACTTCTTATGAGCACAATGCAAATAAAATGATGAAAACAATAGAAAGGTTAGAAGCAGATACATGAACTAATGGGAAAGAGGTGAAAAAGAGGAAGAGTGTAGGGTTCATCTCCAAACTTACAATCACAAAATATACTTGGAGGAGAATTATGTCTACCTCTTTCTTGCAAAATCTATATTCTTTGGCCCCCTTTTATTTTTAGATCTATCCTTTAGCTGCATATTTGATCCTTTTGTTTAAGCTGCTTCTGTGACTGTTTTTACAGCAACGAATGGCCTGCACTCGCGCCTTTGTTGCGCGTTTTTCTCTTTTAAATAAACTCACTTGTCATGAATATAAGGATGTTATCGAAGTCCTTGCTGGTAATGGCACATTCCTTATCGACCAAAATCTTACAATCGGTTTATAAAAAAGGCGTCGTCATCATCAAGTGAAGTCTTGACTGCTTTGGCACCATTTTGCTTACTCCCTGGGTCATAATGGCGTGTTTGTTGCTACAATCACCTATAAGGCAGTGATACAGGTATTCTTCGACAGCATTTGCTGAACTATGCTTGTGCAATCATCCTCTCTGGCCACCCCTTACTCTGGGCCCTAAAGCTGAACTTTTGCAGTTTCAAATATTCTAGTAACTTATTGATAGCAAAATGGTTTTCAGTACGAGTCAAGAAGATTTATTATGATGGCTGATGCTGGAATTGCTGCTTTCTTTTACATCTCTTCAGTTTCACCCTTGGATTAGACATCTAGATGCTGTGTTCTATGTGATTCTACATGACCTACCCTTTTCCAGCTTCAGCTTCTTACTCATTTCACCCTAAGGTTGGTGATTATGATGTTAACTGTATTCTTTAACTTTGTTATGCTCCTAAATTGCAGAATGGGAAGGCTACAAGACAGTAATGCAGTCCTCTCCCATTTCAATGCATACTCGGAGCATTGCTTTGCTGAGGTTTCAAGCGATTTCTCTAGAAATACACGTCTCCTAAGGTCGATGAAGTCAGACCTTGATTACATATTTCAGAAACTTAGGTATGCTCACTTGTTCATCTTCCATTATAGTAATTGCAGCAACAATTTCTTGCAGTTGGATGGTGTGATCTTGAAATTTTAAAGTCTTCATGTGTAGATGCATCATGGTAATGTAGTTAGATAATGGTTTGCTCACTTGAATTTCACTTATCTGTTAAGCATGATATACATTGTTAGACCCATTATCTAACAACTTAAGCTTTTAGAGTTTCCAGTAACTTAACATGATATTAGAGCTTTCGTTGCACAAGGTCTTGGATGCAATTGTGCCCGCTTGTATTTGGGCCCCACTTTATGTTAGTGCTATATGCAATACGTTTATTTTTGCACGTGGCGGTGATGCACCTTGATTTGTCCTTCGACGACCAATCGGGTGCTTACACGCGAGAGGAAGTATTAAGCGTGATGTAAATTGTTGGGCCCATTCTCTAATAGC
The DNA here is from genome assembly GCA_033070095.1 of Escallonia herrerae. Classification (NCBI taxonomy): domain Eukaryota; kingdom Viridiplantae; phylum Streptophyta; class Magnoliopsida; order Escalloniales; family Escalloniaceae; genus Escallonia; species Escallonia herrerae. The sequence goes on from JAVXUP010000455.1 coordinate 399,327, forward strand.
TTAAGCTTCTAGAGAAACCGGTAACTTAGCAGTGCTTAAGGTTGGCTGTCATGGTTCATGTTCTAGGCAATCTTTCTTTTCAGTGTAACGGATGTTTGACCATGAAAAGCCTTTTATCTGCATGACTTGAGCCTCATTTCTTTTGCCAAAGCCCACGGAATATACTGTGTCCATGTTCTACTTACCTTCAGTAGGTAAGTTGTCACGATCCGAACCCATGGCTAAGCCCACGAGTTAGGTCCATGACCAACCGCAGACCCACTAGCCTCTAGCAGGGCTCTGCCAGGCCTACTACAAGCTGTACTTGAGATTCAATTAATATTTACTAGGTTCTAAAACAATTAATTGGCTACGACGAGTTGCACTTAGATATTTCCTCAACTGTCACTTCAAATACATAATTAAACGCCATGGAGATCAAATGCTCCAACCAATTCTCAAAAATACAAATTTGTACTATAATGTCATCTAAAGATTAACGATTTCTCTAAGAGGCTTAAGTTCCTAACGACCATCTCCAGCGAGTCCGTATTGTTATCCTTATGGATGTCGGTTTCATCTAAGTAATCACCTCAAAATATTTATAAAAGAGTGAGCCTGGGGACCGGTAAGTACATGTACCATGTCCTTAAAATAAGTTGAGAATTTCAAAACATGCCATGGGTTTTCTTTCCAAGATCAGGCAATCAATATCATCATAACGAAAATTGCTTCAGAATACACACACACACACACACAAGTACTTGCACAAAAAAATTCTCAATACTGGGTATGACATCAAGAAACTCATCAAATAGCTATCACAACTCAAGTATGCTACGGTCAGTGTATGGTCCCACTAATTAGGACCTAGAATCCCTCCTTCACCCGGGATAACAATATTGCAGACATAGGGGTGAACCAAGATGCAACAGCACTGTGCACCAACGTATAGTCTCGTTGACCAGGACCAGGAATCCGCTTTCTCCGGTGGATATAGGGCACAACCACCATTATTTAACGTCTCAACAATACGATTCACACAGAGTTCTCAAAAACATCACAACACATACTATGACAATTTTTGTTTCATTTTTCACATCAAACCAATTTCGCAACACAGATGTATAACAAATACTCGAAATTTTCTTTTGGGAAAATCACGTATACATACACTGGAAAATACAAAGGAACATGGTAGGAGCACTTACTTGGATAGCTAAGCGGTTTTGGTTCTTGTTCCCAAGCCTACCCTAGCTCTTGTATATCGGAACCTAAACAATAAACCATACAGATGTTATTTACTGCTGCTCAAGCATGCATAGGTGCTAAATTTCTTCTAAGTAAGTGAAATTACCAAAATACCCCTAGATTTGTGTAAAATTATCAAATTACTCCCAATGCCTAACATACCGCTACACAACAAAAAAAAACCCAAAATTTCTTTTTAAACGACTAGGTAGGTTTTCGGACAAAAAGGACCTTTCTGGGAATTTTCCTTTCCGAATTTTAAACCGCTCCTTAAATTGAGCGCTAAGGATCCTCTTTCAAAAGTATATCAAACTGCATCAGAATGCCACGAAATTTCAGACACTCAAGCGTCTCAGAAAGATCAGATCACTGTAAGTCTGTAAAATTTGCAGCTAAAAATAACTTTGTTTACTATGCAAAAAAAAATAAATTCAAAAACCTATTTTCAAAATAAAATTATTTCAGGCCTTTCCCATGCCCATAAAAATCCCAGAAAATTCCATGTCGTAGGTTTCGCAATACTAATGGGAGTTTCAGTTTTGCACTTTGCCTAAATCAACCTCTAAATAGTCCTAAAAATTCTAAACAGTTACTGCTCACTAACCCTCGACTATTCATCATCTTCTTCACCTAATCAGCCTTAACCCTAGTTTCTGTTCTCTTTCTTCTCCCTTATCAACACTGCCACTCCCCTATCACGGCAGCCCCCTTTTTCGTTCTCCTTTACACAGCAAAACCCACCATAATATAACACACTTGCAACTCACTTCACCGCACACCCTTTGCACAGAAATTTCCCCTTCCTTTACCCATCTACCCACACCAAACACTCGCAAACGCACACACGAGGTCACGACATCTCTCTCCATACACTGCCCTGCGGCAGCTCCCTTCTCCTTCGCGTACGACGATAGTTATGGCTGCCATTTAATCCTCTTCACGGCTCATACACTAACACTAGACCCACCCACATCAGATACACAACCACTACACTACAATCACCTTTAAGAGTTTCTTCCTCTTCTTCTTAATCACACAAATCCACCCTTTACACACCCATGGTCACGCAACACTTTTGCACAACAACGCCACACCCACAATTCACGTCCAAAACAACCAAAACAAACTCACATACATACCTAATTAACAAAGAAAATGATAGAAGAATTGGTGGAGGATCTTACCTAGTTTTTTTTGCCCTTGTTGCTTCTTCCTCTCTCCTCTCTCTCTAGTTTACGTAAAACGAAGTGGCTGCAGAAGCTTGGGACGGCTGTCCTCTTAAGGCCTCATTTATATATAGTTTCCCTAGTGGTCTATTTGCTAACAACCCCTCGTGTTTAGTTATTTTCACCATTTCGCCCTTCTTTAAAAGACCACAAAAATTTGATATTAGGGTAAAGAAAAATGAAACATTTTGACATATAAAATTTTGGGTCGACGAAATAAAAATTTGGGCGTTACAATCCCCCCACCTTTAGAAGAATTTGCTTCTGACTTCGTCTTCGCGCTCCAACGTGGCCTCCTCAACCACATGGTTTCTCCACAGAATCTTCACCGAGGGGATCTTTTTAGTTCGGAGTGTCTGCTCTTTGTGGTCCAGGATCTGAATCAGGTGCTTGATAAATGTGAAGTCTTCTCTAATCAGTAAGGGCTCCGGTTGTAATACATGTATGGGGTCTGGGATGTACTATGTCATCATAGACACGTGGAATACATGTGTGGGGTTCGGAATGTACCATCTCAGCATAGACACGTGGAATATATTATGGACACTGGCTAACTTCGGTAGTAAAGCTACTCGGTAGGCGAGAGAACTAACTCTGTTCAGTAGGTCAAAGGGTCCCATATACCTAGGGCTCAATTTCGCCTTCTTCCCAAAACGTCGTAGTCTTTTCATTGACGACACCCTTAAAAATACATGGTCGCCCACTTGGAATTCCAACTCTCGTCTGCTTATCTCCGCATAAATCTTCTGTTTGCTTTGAGCACCCCGTAACCTCTCTTTAATTACTTTGACCTTCTCCGATGTTAGTTGCACCAACTCTGTTCCTAGCAGTTTCCTTTCCTGTACTTCGTCATAACATAGTGGCGATCTGCACTTCCTACCATACAAGGCTTCGAAGACAGCCATCTCAATGCTACTTTGGTGACTGTTGTTGTAAGAAAACTCTATCAGTGGCAGATGATCATCCCATCTGCCCTTAAAATCCAAAAAACAGGCCCGCAATAGATCTACTGTTTGGATAGTCATTTCTGACTGTCTGTTTGTTTGAGGGTGGAAGGCCGTGCTAAACTGTAGTCGAGTACCGAATGCATGTTGCAAACTTTTCTAGAATTTGATGCAAAATGAGGATCCCTATCCAAAACAATTGAGACTGGAATGCCATGAAGGCGTACTATCTCATTCACGTAGGTGGTAGCTTACTTGTCCATCCGGATAGGCAAGAAGTGCACACACTTCGTCAGTCGATCCACTATCACCCAAATGGCGTCATGCTCAGAACGAGTCTTAGGTAGTCTAGAAACAAAAACCATAGTTACGTGTTTCCACTTCCATTCCGGTGTCAGTAAGGGCTGTAACGACCCTGCGGATCTCTAATGCTCTGCTTTCACCTGCTGACAACCCCACCAAAAAGTCTCCTGAAGAATCCTGTACATTTTTGTGCTCCCGGGGTGGATCGAATAACTTGACCTGTGAGTTTCTTCCAAAATCTCCCTTTTTGAGCTAGGATCACCAGGCACACAGATTATATTGCCAAAACGAAGTACCCCATCTTGCAAAGTGTATGCAGGTTTACCTCCATTCTTTACCTCTCCCATTACCTTAAGTAGGTGATCATCGGTCCCCTGAGCTGTTTTAATCCTATCGATCAAGGTGGTCGCACAACAAGGTTGCTAAGTGAACTGTCCTTGCTCGAGCCCCGAACCTTGACATCCAAGTTCAGTCTCCTCATATCCTTTAATAAATGTCTCTGCCTTGTAATTAGGGTAGACAATTACGAAGACGACTTTCTGCTAAGTGCATCGGCAACCACGTTCGCCTTCCTTGGGTGGTACTGGATATTGAGGTCATAATCCTTCAGTAGTTCTAACCACCGCCTCCGTCTCAGGTTTAACTCCTTTTGGTTGAATTTGTACTTCAGGCTTTTATGGTCGGTGAGTATCTGGGTTCTCCATATAGGTAGTGTCTCCAAATCTTCAAGGCAAAAATCACTGCCACCAGCTCCAGGTCATGGGTTGGGTAATTCTTCTCATACGGTTTTAACTGTCTAGAGGTGTATGCAATCACCTTTCCATTCTGCATGAGTATGCACCCTAGACCCTTGTGGGAGGCATCACTATAAATCGTGAAACCACCGGACCCACTTGGAAGTGTAAGTATAAGAGCTGTGACAGCCCTCTTTTCCAATTCTTAGAAGCTATTCTCACAATCTTCGTTCCACTCAAACTTGACTCCCTTTTGGGTTAAGCGAGTCAAAGGTGTTGCTATCTGTGAGAACCCTTCCACAAATCTCCTGTCATAGTCTGAGAGCCTTTACCTTTTTGAGGTTAACCGATATCCCTTCCTCCAACACCACATGCCCTCAAAATGCAACTCTATCTAACCAGAACTCGCACTTCTTAGGTTTGGCATATAACTTCTTTTCCCTCAGAATCTTTAATATTGTCCTTAAGTGTTGTTCATGTTCTTCCCTCGTCTTAAAATATATGAATATATCATTGATGAAAACCACTACAAACTAATCCAAGGAGGGTTTGAACACCTGATTCATTAAATCCATAAATGCTGCCAGAGCGTTAGTTAATCCAAAAGGCATAACTAAAAATTCGTAGTGCCCATATCTAGTGCGAAAGGCTGTCTTAGGCACATCTTCTGCCTTAATCTTTAACTGGGAACAAAGGTCAATCTTTGAAAACTAGTTCGCCCCCTGTAACTGCTCAAACAAGTCTTTTATGCAGGGCAACAGGTAATGCTTCCCTATCGTCACCTTATTTAACTCTCGGTAGTCGATGCACAACCTAATCGTGCCATCCTTCTTCTTTACAAATAAAACCGGTGCACGATAGGGCAACGCACTAGGGCGGATAAACCCTTTGTCTAGTAGATCTTGTAATTGCATTTTTAGTTCTCTCAACTCCATGGGTGCCATATGATATGGTGCCTTAGAGATCGGGGCATTTCCAGGAATCAACTCAATGCTAAACTTAACTTCCCTATCGGGTGGCATCCCCTGTAAAACTTCCGGAAAGACTTCATTGAAATTTCCTTACCACAGAAATATCTTCTTACTTAAACTCCTCCTATTGGGTGTCTAGTACATAGGCCAATTACCCACGTCAACCTTTTCTAAAGAGTCGGTTTGCCTGTAAGGAAGAAACCATAGTTGGAGGGGTTTTGATACTAGACCACTGGAAAAACAAGTGATCTTGACTTGGAATCCTAAATGTCACTCTCTTATGGAAGCAATCTACAGAGGCATAAAATGCCGCCAACCAATCCAGCCCCGCTATAACATTAAACTCCCAACATATTCAACAAATTTGGTTCGCCGCTAATTCTCTAGCCTTAACTTTGACTTGGCAGCCCTTGACCACTTGGTCCGCAACAACCGAGTCCCCCATTGGGGTAGAAATGCATAACGGAACCTCTAAGGTCTCTAAACATTTACTAAAAGCACGCGATGTAAAGGAATGAATAGCACCAGAATCAAACAATTCTTTTACAAATGTAGAAGAAACTGGGGGTGTCCAGTTACCACCGAGTCCGAAGCCTGTGCATCATGTTGAGTCGTAGCAAATACTCTCTCCGTTTCCCGGCTTCACTGCATCTTTTGTCATTTGGTTTGAGGTCCCGTCCTAGGACAATTTCGGGCTAGTTGCCCTCCCTGACCACATGTAAAACACTTCCTCATTCCCCACATGCATGATCGGCCAGGATGAAAGTGGTTGCACCGAAGGTTGGTCTGTGGGCCACTCTGTCCCCCTGTCCTATTCGCAAGATGCTTCTGATAGCTTGGTGGTAATTCATTCCTCTGCTGAGGTGGCACTCTACTTCAGGACCCTTGTTTCTATTCTTTCCACCATTGAAGTTGCACCCCGCTATTTCTTCTTGGGGTTTTGGGTGTTTGGAGGAATCATCGGACATGCTGTTCCCGTAGAGCTTGTTATTTCTAGCTCTCTTCTTTTGCTGGTCTTGCATCCCGTACAGGTCTTCGCTGTCCCTTTCCATGATTAGGGCTCTTTCTACCACCTCTGCAAAGGTCCCCAACCTCAACATAGAGATGCGAGACCGGATACCAAGCCTCAGTCCATTCTCAAATTTTGCTCTCTTGGTTTCAATGTCCACCAAGTGAGTAATGTGTCGAGATAGCTGAGTGAACACAACCTTCTATTCTTTGACCAAACGGTTCCCTTGGGTTTGCATGAATTCCATCTCCATTTGCTCCTTTATGGTTTGGGGAAGTACTTCTCGAGAAATAATTCCTTAAAGCCTTCCCACTCCATATTCTCTACTTCATCAATCTTCACTCGTTTGGTAGCCTTCCACATTGATTAGCCTCGTCTCTCAGAATGAACGCCGCGAAGGTTGCCTTCTGCCTCTTAGTACACCCTAGAATCTTGAAGATGTCCTCTCAAGTCTGATAGCCAGGACTCAGCCTTGAAGGGATCAGTGGTACTAGAGAAGGAAGGCGGGTCCATCCTTTTAAACTTCGCAATAGACGAGCCCCCCGTTGCAGTTACATGGCGTTTCATGACCCTAGCAAGGTTCTCCACCACCCTAAACACATCCTCACCTTGAGCTCCGTTCCTTCGTGTCATTACTTTTCAACCTTTAAGGAAACTTGCGTAAGAACGCTTGATTTCCAAACATAATGAAATTATCATAATAAATTTTTTTTTGCATATTCAAATTCGATATAATTTGTTCTACATTGCTCCTTTCCTTAACCAAACAATGTGTAAGTAATTCAATAATTTATGTTTATTCTAGGGGTTGTACAACGCACGACTCAAAATATAATAAAACTGAAATTATAACTAAATCAACGGTGCTACTTTATTCCCAAAGATTCCAAAGGTACTTGTCCAAAACATGAGTCCAGCGGAAAGAAAAACACACTACTTATTCTCCTAATCTAACTACTACTCCTCTTTCTTCCCTAACCGTAATCATCTCTCGGTTTAATGTAGCTTTCCCATTCTGGATCCACTGCTCTATTTCAGCCCTAGAGAAAGTCACCGAATTTGCATCTCCCAGCCGATTCTGTAGCTCTATAACTTTCTTCCCGAAATAGTAATTGTAGTCCTTCTGTCTTTCCTCCCAATGAAAACTGTAGCTGATCCTCATACTCTCCAGTTGGGTTTCCAGTATCCTCTTTTCCTCCTTCAACCATTGTATCTCCTTCTCTAATTGAATCATCCTCTCTTTCTAATCTGCCGACTCCTCCCTGCGACGCTTTCCAGTTTCTTGCTCTTCATTGTAGGATGCCTGATTAGAATCTCCCTATTCTTCAGAAGGCATCTGGCTGACTCTATCGACAAGCTATCCTCGCTCCAACATGCCACTATCCTATCACAACATAAATATCATAAATATCTTCCGTTAATACAATACTGCTTAATAAAATTAAACACTTAGTCGATTACTGAAATCTGCAAGGAAGCATATAAGCAAATCCCAAATTTTCACTTATTCAAGATCCTTTCCTTTTTTACCCTAGTCCAACTCATTAACCTAGATACGAGTCTACAAGATCGTAATACCTATGCTCTGATACCATTATTGTCACGACCCGAACCCACGGCTGAGCCCTGAGCTAGGTCCTGACCAACCAAAGACCTATTAACCTCTAGCAGGGCTTTGCTAGGCCTACTACAAGCTGTACTTAAGATTCAATTAAACTTATTAGGTTCTAAAACAATTAATTGGCTACTGCAAGCCGCATTCAACTGTCACGAGTGATTTCAAATACATAATTAAACTCCATGGAGATCAAATGCAGGCTTAAGTCTCTAACGACCGTGTCTCACTAGTCCGTCCTCGTTACCCTCATGGATGTTGGTTTCATCTAAGTAATCAACTGAAAACATTTATAAAAGAGTGAGCCTGGGGACGAGTAAGTACATGTACCATGTTCTTAAAATAAGTTGAGAATTTCAAAACATGCCATGGGTTTTTTTTCCAAGATCAGGCAATCAATATCATCGTAATGAAAATTGCTTCAGAATATATACAAACACACACGTAAGTACTTGCACAAAAAGATTCTCAATACTGGGTATGACATCGCGAAACGCATCAAATAGCTATCACAACTCAAGTACGCTATGGTCAGCGTATGGTCCCACTAACTAGGACCCAGAATCCTTCCTCTACCCGGGATAAACAATATTGTGGACGAAGGGTCGAACCACAATGCAACAATATTGTTCGCCAACGTATGTTCCCGTTGACTAGGATCCGAAATCCACTTTCCCCCTGGATATGGGGCATAACCACCAAAATTTAACGTCTCAACAATATGATTTACACAGAGTTCTCAAAAACAGCATCACACATACTATGGCAATTTTTGCTTCATTTTGCTCATTAAACCAATTTCTCAACACAGAAGTATAACAAATATTTAAAATTTTCATTTGAGAAAATCACATAAACATAAACATATACCGGAAAATATGTTGTATAGAGGAATATGGCAGGAGCACTTACTTAAATAGTTAAGCGGTTCCAGTTATTATTCCGAAGCATGCCCTAACTCTTGTCTATTGGAACCTAAACAATAAACCATACAAATGTTATTTATTGCCGCTCAAGCATGTCTGGGTGCCAAATTAATTCCAAGTAAGTGAAATTACCAAAATACCCCTAGACTAGTATAAAATTATCAAATTATCCCACGCCTAACTTGCCGTTACACACCCCAAAATAACCCAAAACTTCTTTTTAAATGACTTGGTGAGTTTTTCGGACAAAAAGGACCTTTCTGAGAATTTTCAGTTTGGAACCCTAAACCGCTTCTTAAATTGAGTGCTAAGGATCCTCTTTCAAAAGTATATTAAACGACATCAGAATGACGCGAAATTTCAGACGCTCAAGCGTCTGAATAAGATCAGATCACTGTAAAATTTCCGGTTAAAAATAATTTTGTTTATTATACCAAATAATTTAAAAACCTGTTTTCAAAATGAAATCATTTCAGGCCCTTCCCTTGCCCAGCAAATTCCACGTCGAAGGTTTCACAAAATTAATGGGAGTTTTAGTTTTGCACTTTGCCTAAATCAACCTGTTTTCAAAATGAAATCATTTCAGGCCCTTCCCTTGCCCAGCAAATTCCATGTCGAAGGTTTCACAAAATTAATGGGAGTTTCAGTTTTGCACTTTGCCTAAATCAACCTCTTAATAGCCCTACAAATTTGAAACAGTGACTGCTCACTAACCCTCCACTATTCATCATCTTCTTCACCAAATCAGCCCTAGCCCTAGTTTCTATTCTCTCTCTCTCTCTCTCTCTTTTCCACCTCCACATCTCACCTAAACACCACAAAAACACTCCCACAACAACACACCATGGCTGCCCCTACGGCAGCCTCCTTTTCCCTTCTCTTTTACACGGCAAAACCCACCATAATATAACACACTTGCAACCCACTTCACCGCACACCCTTTGCACAGCAATATTTCCTTCCTTTACACATCTACCCACACCAAACACTCGCAAATGCACACACGAGGTCACGCCATCATTCTCCATACGCTGCCTTGCGGCAGCCCCCTTCTTCCGCGCACGACGGTAGTCATGTCTGCCATTTAATCCTCTTCATGGCTCATACACTAACACTAGACTCACCCACATCACATACACAGCCACTACACCACAATCACCTTTAAGAGTTTCTTCCTCTTCTTCTTAAACACACAAATCCACCCTTTACACATGGTCACACTACACTTTTGCACAGCAATACCACACCCACAATTCACGTCCAAAACAACCAAAATACACACGTACATACCTAATTACTAAACAAAACGATAGAAGAATTGGTGGAGGATCTTACCTAGTTTTTTTGTTTTTGTTTTGCCCTTGTTGCTTCTTCCTCTCTCTCTCTCTCTCTAGTTTACGTAAAACAAAGTGGCTGCAAAAGCTTGGGACGGCTGTCCTCTTAAGGCCTCATTTTTATATAGTTGCCCTAATGGTCTATCTGCTAACAACCCCCTAATGCTTAGTTATTTTCACCATTTCACCCTCACTTTTTGAAAACACCCCAAAATTTTGAGATTAAGTTAAAGAAAAATAAAACGTTTGTCATATAAAAGTTTTGGTCCACGAAATAAAATTTTGGGTGTTACATAAGTGTCTAGTGCTGTTGCGCTCAATGCTGTCAGTTGTCTAATTATAGACAAGATTGAGAATTACAGAGTAGGTTTGTTTGGTGTCCTATATTTTGTTACTATGAAATATTAAGGTGTGTCCGTTAGTGACAGGAGCAGGCATCTGCTGCTTTTCTCCTTTAATTTGAAATTGTGCATGGCTTTTTGCAGCTGACGTAATGTGGTAATAAAATCACGAGTCTGATCTCCAATAGTCGGAAAAGTCAATTATGGATGCTAGTTAATTATTGACACGTATTATGTGGCGCACTGGTAGGGTCCTTATTCTTTAAGAAGCAACTACTATGCTGTACCAGTTCTGTGAACAAGGAAAGAGTAAGAACAGCCTTAAGCCTATAATTCTGACTATAGAAAGTGAGATAATGTCCGTTAGCTCTTAACAATGTGCTTGTTGCTGTGAAATCTCTAAATAGCTTCTCACTAGTCAAAAGAAAAGAAAAGAAAAAGTTCTATGCGCTCCTCAAAACCAGCAAGGTAGCTCTCATTCAGCTGGAAGTAGGATTTCAATCCTGGCACGACCTTGTTATGCTTGTGCATCAAGGGATTTGGGATTTTAAGTACTTTCATGTCTCTTTAGTTGATTTTTTAGTCATATTGATTATTAACCGATTTCTTAGGCGTAGCCTAGATCCCAGATCAGAGAACCTTCCCACCACTGCTATTATTCTCGGTACGATGGTTCAATACCTTAGTTGATGTACTTTGTCAATAGATGTATCCGTGTAATGCACACGTAACGTCCGTGCTTCATAGGAGCGACCTTATTCTGCATGTTTCTGGACTTGATTAATCAAGAACTCCCAATGATTAGTTGTTGATAAAGGATTGTATTAAGCCAGAGGCTAGAGATGGCTTAGAAAATGCAAAGGAATTGCACATTCATGTAAAGAATCTGATTATGGAATGTGAAGAAATCGGTGGTGGAATGAGGAGGCCTATACTGGGATTAAGTTAGGAAGGAAAATAAGATTTAGAAGAATGAAGGAATTTAGAGAATTATGGGCTTAGGAAGTACAACAGGAAGGATGCTCAAAATGGAGAAAAATATCAGGATATGTGCTGGAGTTTAAGATAAACAGATTTGGAAATGTTACATGCATAAGGATGAGAACTAGCGGCAAGTAGTAAAAGAAGATCAAGTCAAAGGATGTGGGTTATATGACGAGTAGAGGAACAATATATGGATCTTCTGATCAAACTAGAGATCATTTGGACTATTTTCAGCCATTTAAGTACAGACTAATTAAAAGTTGCACCGAATAGTTGGGGATTGCCTTTCTAACTTTCAAGAGAGGTAACCATTTGGAATTTGTTTTCCTTCTTGTTAGGATTTTTTAAGGTAATATATGGAGAGGCTTATTGAACCAAAAGGACCTTTATATGGCCTTTCTGTATTATGAAACTAGCCCACGAACCTGAGCCAAGCCTAAGTCAGTTAATGTAATGTATTAAAAGCTTTAAAAGGTCTATTAATGCAAACCATATAGCATGAGATAAATGAGATTAACATCAAATAAAAAAGGTACCTACTTATGCTAAAACCACAATGGTTGGTAAGAGAGTTTTGGTAAAGCATTGTTTTGAGCATTAAGGACTACGGTTAGTATAAATTTCATCACGACCTATTTAGGTAAAGTATAAAAAATAATTTATCACTTGTTTTACTCCTATTCTATGTTACATGGACTCTTCAGTTTTGGGTGAAGTACCCGTGTCGGACACTCGACACTTGGACATGGATATGAGATATGTGTCCGATACATCTCATAGGATATGCCATTATGATACTATCTTATAGTCTTTTGTTTAATTAGTAGTTGCTTTGAGTGGAGATAAGTTGTCAATTAAAACCAAATGCATCACATAAAACACATTTTTGCCTTCGAAATAACTAAAAAGCAATAATAAATATGAACATTTTGCCATGTCCCCGTGTCTTGCGTTTTCAAAATTAGATGAGTCTGACACTTGGACACGTATCCGATCCGGACACTCGTACCGAGTCCATGTAACATAGCTCCTATTTTTTTGCAAATTTGTACAAAACTCAAGCTTCGTTAGAGATATTGATTAGGATTCCAATAACTCATCAAGGCTCTACATTTTGGCGCCTTTAGTGGTCCAACTTGTAGCCTTTCGAAACCTTATTGAGATGTGCGTGTATAAATATACATATGTGTGTGTGTATTGTATGTGTGTGTGTATATATATAATAAAAATATATTAAAAATTCAGTGGTGGCCTGTGGTGTCCAAAATCTTTTTTTTTTTTAAATTGCGGTATCCGGTGTCCCGGTCGGTGTCCGTGTTGGACATGGTGTCCGTGCTACATAGATGTTATGTCTGTGTGTATGTGTATATGCACCCCTTTGTATGCATATTTTTCGTACAACGAATTTAAGTCAATTGTAACATTTTTTTCCCCTTCTAAATCTCTTATGTTTTTTCGTTCTGTATATATATGGAATTTTATTTCGTATTAGAGCGTGTATACAATTGTCAAAATTAAGTCTAAATATGTTCGTGTATTTGTTAGGTAGAGTTTTGGAATGTTTAGTTTAAGTTTTCAAATCATGCAAGTCTTACTAATATCTTCTTTAGAAATCCAGCAAAATAAGTTAAATTTAAAAATAAGGACCCCATCCAACCTTTAGCGACGCTATTTGTCAAGCTTTATAATCCTGTTTAACTTGGGAAATATAATCCGGTGAGTGACTTAAAGCAGGTATCTCTAATACGACAATGTGTCCTTGAAGGAAGCTATCGTTCCGTTCTTGTTTTGCTTATTATAGATTATATAGATAGATTACATATGATAAGGTTGGGTACCAAGGAAAGTTATGTGGTATATACTACAGAAGAAGTAACGTGATTAAGAGACATGAATGATGGAGCAGTAATAGTGTGATAAGTACCTGCGGTACACCCAATAGTTTGCATTTACAACATGACTTCATGGACAGTCATCTCATATTTGAATTACAGATGAGGACGCAGACTAGGTGCTGTGACATATGTTATATGCAGTGTCAATTTCATCACACGAGATGGCAAAGCTGTATTATGGACAAGCATAAAGCATTTCATAACCCAAAGGCTAATGGTGAAGTAGGATTAAAGACAAGCATATTGGTGCAGCTTGAGTAAATTTTTGGGCGCAGCTTAAGAGGTGCTTCAATAGGAATTTTTTTTGGTGCATTGAATCAACATCTCGGAAGGAGGGGGAGATTGATGAAGATGTTTTTAATTGAATAAGAGGATGTTGAGTAAAATAAAGAAAATTCTTTTGGAGTATGGCCATATTATTACTTTCAAGTACAAGGGGAAAGGACTGGTGATAATTTTCCTGTATGCGCTGCAATGTTAAGCCGCACAGAAGCAAAGCGCACATGTCAGATGGACGTGTTAAAATGCAAATGCTTTTGGTGGATGAGTAGACATGCAGGAAATATAATAAGAAATTGAGGGTATCTGGAGGAAAGTGGGGGTGACACTAAACAAGGAGACAATGAGGGAGTCGCCTGAAATGGTATGAACTTCGAAATATTAGGCCTTTGAATGTCCAGGCAATTTATGGTGAATTATGCCCATCTGATTGGGAAAGAAAGACTTGGTTGCTCGGTCTATTGTTTTTCTAATGGGAGAGTGTAACACAAGCATTCATGTAGCCAACCAAACTAGTTTGAGACAAACTCTTAGTTGAGTTGGATTGAGTTGAGTATATGCCATGGGGAACTAGTTGCCTTCTGTTTTAGCTCCAGTGCTCCTGATGCATTCTGCATTATGATTGGGATGTACGTCCTCCCTTGTGACTCCTAGACGAGTTACCTGTTCATCTGAAGCCTTATCCACTAGGATTGGCCAAGTTTGGTGCTTTCAGCTGACATTGGAAGTGCATTGAATTCGAATAAGCTTTAAAATGCTATTTGCATGCTGTATTTTTCTTGTTTTGAATCTGCAAGAAAACGGGAAAATATGTTATAATGGCAAAAAATTAAGCTTGCTTATACATCTCGAGGGGTTGTCTAGTCTTGCCTTTGAATGTTCTAAAGCAATTATCAATCTTAGAAAGTAAAGGGTTAAGGGCGATTCTTAATCCCTGTGGGTGGTCAAAACCGAAGCCAATCGAACAATGAGAACTCTATATTGAGATTGGTTGTCTATGGTATTCCTGTCCGAAACGTCACATTGATGAAACAAAGTACAAATCCTCTATACGAACCAAATAGGTTTGGAACATTTCTATAACCATTTGTCCCTCATGCCATTGCCACCAAATTTAAATAGAAAGAGAATAAGATGGATCTTGTGTCATTCGGCATGGACCATATCGAGTAGCCATACCAGGAAAAATGTAATCCTGTTAAAGCGAAACAGGAAAACCGCTTCATATTAGCCGAACAAATACAAGAGAGAGCACCTCCTTAAATTTAATACCTAAACTTATGAGGTGCTCTCTATCACACATGCATGTATGACCACATCAAGCCCATCATAAAGCCACCACCCCCAAATAACACTGCCGCCATAAAACCCATAAACAGACCACCATCAGTGTGAAACCCACCCAATATTTTTTGATCTTCTTCACCTTTAGGTCACCAAATTTTTTGAATTGTTGGTGGGGAATTTTCTTGGATCTTGGGAATTATAATGTTGATCCTTGAAACTTTGAGAGAAACCCAATGGTGGTAGGGCTGGGTATTCATACCTGATATGTCGAGGCGGTGATTTGAAGATGGCTGTAAAGGTTGATACCGTGTGCTTAGCGGTGGGATGGGTGGGTCTTCGTGGAGGAACAAAGAAGATGCAAATATGGTGGTTGTACAAGTTGGTGGCAATTGTATGAAGGCGGTAGTGGTTAGGACCTTGGGTTTCGGCGGTGGGTTGGTCTGGTTTTTTTGGTGGAGGAGCCACAAAATGGTGGGTTTCTACCATGGGTAAAAGGTGGTTGTGCGGCAGTGGTGGTGGCAGCAATTGTAAAGCATGGTGGTCAGATCTTAATTGCACAAAGCAGGGGCAGGGGCGGCGGAGTGTAAGCACTTGGAAGAATCTAAGGTTGGGAGCGGCTTGAAGAAATAAATGCGTAAAGTGTAATTACCATTTGTTTAATATAGTTTACGAGAGAGAGAGCACTAATTGACAAGTTCTGTTCTTTCTGGGAGGATAGTCAGCAACAACAGACAAGAAGGCTTTAATCACTTGAAGGAAGGGAGAAATAAGGAATTGAGCCAAAAAGGACTTGATTTTCAGGGACTCTCTCACTTGTTCCATGCATCTCTCTTCAGCTGACGGGATCGAGTTCCCATATTAGCTTGGGACGAGATCCCATGGAGCTCGTAACTTGGGATCGCAAAAGAAACTTATGGATCTGCCATTAATAATCGTGTGCAATATTGGCATTTAGTTCTTACTAGCACCTAACGTCTGGTTTAATGACGAATAGGTACTGCTCTCTTGCTCTTCATATTGGCAGAGTGTCTTAAACCATTATCTATACCTTCTTTCCTCGTTCTTTTTCGTTGCAACGCTGTCCTAAATTCGAATAGTAATAGTTATTGCGGAAGTTATAGCAACCAACAAATACACAGAAATTGTCAAATTCTTCGAAGATCTGTCTGACCACAATTTGTGCTGAACCTTCACTTGATCAGTTATTGGTGGGGGTTTCTGCTTAATTTGAATGAAATTCAGTACTCTGATTTAGTTTTACATTTGCAGGAGCATGAAGACAAAAATGTTAGCTACCTATCCAGATGCATTTCAAGAAGACTCAACAATAGAAGCACTGGACCAAAGACCAGATCTTGAAACCCCCCCATGAGTGGTGTTTCCAGTTATCTCAGAGTTCACCATGCTGCCTGAGTTCTGGGGTTACTTGGTGAACAATTGTACAAGTTATGAGTCAAGTACATCTTTGTTGCTTTCTTCTACTGGTGGCATTGCCGGGAGATGAGATACATATAACTTCGATTTAAGTGTTTCAAGTAATGTAAGCATCTTAAGAACTGATCATACTGTCACAAATTCTCTTTCGTACTGTGCTTTCTCTGTCACTAAAGGATATTTAGTAGCTCTTTTGATGCCCTTTAGTGAACCTTATTATGTTTAGTGATGAAAGTGGGGTAAACTGAATAGAAGATTGGACATGTCAAACCCCAAAAATTTGATGCAACTGGAATCGTCGTTAGAAATATCGCTAGATTGGTTGCCCAAGGTCATAATCAGGCGGCATGGTGATCTCCGGCGTGAGTCTCACACCAGTCTTTGGCAACAACATTGACACTTAATAATGACCTGAGACTTATGACCGTCCCCATTATCGCATGTTTCGTTGGCAGGGAGGTGCTCTTTAAAAGCCAATCTTGGTCGTGATACAGTCCGAGGTTCCGGATTTTGGGTTGTTTCTTCAATTTTGGTAAATCGGGTTTGTGAATTTGGAGTTTAAGTTAAGGTAGACTTTATTTCAATCTAATTTGTTGTTAGTTATTTGTTGCGGTGTTTTAAGTTCCACCAATATTTGGTCACTAGAAGTAGCCGTTTTTTTGGGGAGGTGATCCATACGTAATCCTGTCTAATCATCGTTGGTGGGAGCATGAGTATTTTTTAGGTTTTAAATATTTTATAGTCTAAGCAAATGTAGAAATTTCTTTACTTCATATGACTTCGAGGTCAAAGACGTGTTTCATGCGTTTTTAATTAGGTAGCCACTTATTTGTTACATGTGTTTTAACTACTATTATTACAAAAAAACTGTATACACCCCATTTTTTGTAATTATTTATAATTAAATTAATAGTGGACTTTATTATTAAGCCCATGTCTAGTAATGTGACTTAATTAATTAGGTCCTGTCCAGTCCATCAGTCTAGTGGTTCAGTCGGTAAGTGGGCTCAGCCAATCCCATTGCGACAGTCTAGTCCACACTGTCTAGATTTTATTATTTTATTTTCTCTAGATAATCTAGGAAAATATTATGTGAATTATTCTTGATGCAAAGATTAAATTCATGATTTATATGGTTACGGATGATAAATCCCGAATCTGGTTCATCACATCTGCAAAGTCAGAAATAATTACCAAAATTAATGTTAAAAAATGCCTCAAAATTTGAGAAAATTTATTTTTAAATTATGGGATGAACCGGCCGATTTTCGACTAACCGGCCACTTAATTGACTTCTGTCAATATGAGACTTTATCCAATATTTTTGACTTATCTCCAACCTTGCATATTGGCATAGCCAATCTTATCAAATTTTGCGATCCTGAGCTAAATAAATAGGGCTCTTGGCCTTAATTTTCAAGGGCCTAAAATTTTGAGAGCTTGTTCTCTTTAGAGCTTGTGTACCATTTTTTCGTGAAGTGATACCTCTCTATCTCTCTCTCTATCGAGAATTTTTATCATTCAAACTCAATTCAAAAGTTTTCTTTCTCTTTGCATCGTGGATCATTTGAAGAGTATTCCCGAGTTTTCCAGACAGGCAATGTTAAGAGGTAGTTTTAATGATTTTCTAGTTTAGAATCACTTTGAAATAGTCTCCTATTCCCGTGGTCACATTTCTATTATAAAAATATAAAAAAAGTCTTAACATTTCTAAGTCTAAGTCTAAGTCTCAAAATGTAGATTGCTTTCCATAGGACCAGAGTCGAACAACGGCGGTTTTGATTCCAGTTAGTCTGCCTAGATACGTAGACAATACGATCCCTAATGTCGAGTTCAAGCAAAAAATATAGAAATTAACTTAAGGTTACTTTTATTATATTCTGCATTTTACATGTTTTAAAGGCAAAAACTCAATAGATATGAAGTAAAGGCTGAATGGGCGTCCCGTTACGTAACTTAATTCCCGAACTCATCTCCCAATTTTCGATAAACTAGTCATCTTTTTAGACACTTTAAAGTCATTTTAGGGTTTTCTTTTTTTTTTTCTATTTCCCTTATTATATAATATGGCAACTCCCTAAAATCCTTCCTAGAATTTCTTTGAGACGGTTCGCTATAGTGGCGACTCCACTGGGGACAAAAAATAAAGAGGACTAGACTTGAAATTTCTTATTGATTTGTTAGCCTTATTGTTTGTATTTTGTGACATGCACAATATGATATAACTGTGATACTTGTGCTCTTGTTTCATGCCTCACACACGTGAACGTCTTACCTTAACCCATCCACTTGAAGGCAACGGCTAAAGCTTTTGGGCCTCCTGGTTTCAAGGCAATCTTTCGACTATACCCATAGTTCTACGGCCTTGTACCAAAGGGACCTCCAGGTTTCTTGGTATATTAAACAACTTGTACACGTGCCGGTGGTCACCTATTATTAACTACCTGAGTTACGGGTATGAGGTATATGGCACAGTCGAGCCGATGGAGTGGCCTTACACCGGCGTTGAGAGATAAATCACACACCTGGACCATTTGGTATTTTTTCCTTTGTTGGGAGAACACCTATATTGGCTTATGACATGTGGGTAGGAAACCAGCCAATATTCTATAAGCTAACTGATAATTTTGCAAATGAGGGAAAATTCTGACTAACCGGCTGGTTTACCGCGCTCCTAATCGAACGGTTGGTTAACAAGTGCATTACTTGAAAAAAAAAATTCAAAACTGGCTGGTTTATACCCTGATCCAACCCACTAACCAACCGGCTGATTAACCCACCAGGTTATTAACAGTCAGTCAGAACCCTAACCTTCTCAAAAAAAATTTGAATCCTAAAACATTTAACCCGCTGACTAACCGGCTGGTTAACCCATTGAATAATCGGACGGTTAGTCAGTACCCCACTTTTTCAGACATTCTCCCAATAAACCATAATTACCCACTAAAGAACCGGACAGTTAACCCACAAGGATAACCAGCCGATCAATCAGTGTCCAATTCCTGCTCAAGTATAAATTAGTCAGTTTGATGTTTTATACTATAGTGTGCTATGCTCGTGTGATCCTAACTAGACAATACTTTCCTAGTTTGAGTCATTTTTATCGGTTCCGTTTAATCCTTAGGATAAAAAGAGTTACTAAGGGAAAAAATAGTATATAATTTTTCAAATTCGAAGTTTTCAAAATATCTTTCTTTTTCTCTCTTAGAATGTAATAAGTCCCGGGACCAATATATATATATATATATATATATATATATATATATATATATATATGGAGTCGAGCCCTGTCTATCGGTGACAATTTCTCCGCCACAATCTGGTCGTCCACATGTACTCGTGGATGACCCAGATTTCACTTGTTTTTTCAAAAAGTGCTAACCGCCACTCTTATAAGCGGTTAGGGCAAAGGCCAAAAATGCCCCTCCAAGTTCAAATTTTGCTAACATGTACAAAGAGCAGAGGTCACTGGCCCACTATCAGTTACCTAACCGCTACTCTTTGTAGAGGTTAATGACCCACTAGCTTGTGCTGACCACTAATTTGTACTGACCTCTACAAAGAGAAAAGGTCACTGGCCCACCAAACCAGCTCACTGGCCCACGTAATCCCCACAAAGAATAGCGGTCACTATGGGGCCCTAACCGCTACTCTTTGTAGCGGTTACATGGGTTTTTCATCCTTTCTCTCTCTATCTCCTTTTCACTCTCTCTATCTCTCTCTACACGGGTTTTCTCTCTATCTCTCTACACGGGTTTTGTAAACCCATCAGATTCACTTAAGTGATAATCTCCCCCCTCTCTCTCTCCCCCCTCCCCACTTTCTCCATCATTTTCATCCTCATCCTCTCAATTCATTCTTCCATAATCTCCACCATAACACAAACTCAAATCATGTGCTAGAAGATTAGTATAGAATAGCTAGAAGATTGGTGGATTTTTTTTTAAAAATAGATCAATTTTGAAGGAAGTAAGTATTTCAAATTTTCTTTTATAAATCTATGTTGATTTCATGAATTATAACCTCTTTAACTTCAATTGATGTTTATTTTAGGTTTGAATTGTGTTCTTACCATAAACTAAAATTATGATCTTTTTAGAAATGAAATTAGGGATTGAATCAGTGACTTTTAGTTTTTGAAATTAGGGTTTTACTTGAGATTCGAAATTATAGTTTTTTTTAGGTTTTCAAAATTGGAGTTTTTTTAAGGGCTCCACATTAGGGCATTTTTAGGGCTTCAAAATTGGGGATTTTTAGGGCTCCAACTTAGGGTCTTTTTTGGGCTTCAAAATTGGACATTTTTTAGGGCTCCAAATTGGGGCATTTTTGGGGCTTAAAATTAAGGATTTTTTAGGGCTCCAAATTAGGGCATTTTTAGGGATTCAAAATTGGGGATTTTTTAGGGCTCCAAATTAGAGCATTTTAGGGTTTCAAAATTGGGGATATTTTAGGACTCTAAATTAGGGCATTTTTAGGGCTTCAATATTGGAGATTTTTTAGGGCTCCAAATTAGAGCATTTTAGGGCTTCAAAATTGGGGGTTTTTTAGGACTTAAAATTAGGTGTTGATTTTAGATTATGTGTTCTTGTTTTAGATTTGGGATGTAAATAGTATGGTCGCTAAGTTGGTTTATGGTTATATTTTTTTCTTAGAGATATGGAATTCAACCCTGGACTTTATGATCCATCAATCTTATACGATGATGATGACCACGTCGCGAGGGACGTATTTGAAGGTGTGAAAAATGGTGTTTTGGAAACAATTCAAAACACAAGTCACCCCTAAGAGTGGGTACTAAATGAGGAACAATAACAAATATTAAATTGTTAGGGTTTCTCTTTGTTCACTGTCATTCCTCAATGGTCTCGGCACGACGAGTGCCTTATGTCCGCTCAAGTTGAGTGATGGAGGAGTGAGATGAAGACATTTTACTTCCGGTTTGGTGAAATGATTGTTACATTAGAGGACGTCGGCTTTATACTTGGACTCCCATGTTATGGCAGACTCATTACTTCGAGTAGGGCGTCTGCAACGGTAAGCTTGCTAGGCAATATTTCCTGGGAATTCCAAAAGAAGCCCTTACATCAAACGACATCAAACTTAAGTGGCTGAGAGAGCAGTATGGCGTGCTACCTAATGCATACACTCCTCATGATTTGGACTATATGAAGGCATTCTCGTTGTACGTTATTGGAGCTGTATTACTTCCGACGCATTCGAACAACACAGTGCATCTGAAGTAAATGCTATTCTTGGATGACCTAGAGCAGGTTCAGTCATATTTGTGGGGTTCAGCTGTACTTGCGCACCTATATCGAGCATTGCATAAAGCTACGAGAAAGGGTGCCAAGTCCATTGCCGCTTGCCTGACTCTATTACATGTATGAGCATTTATATTCTTGGTTGATGTGTCAATATATTCTTGATTACTTACTAATTCCATACAATGTTTGCCTTCGCAGATCTGGTCTTAGGAAAGGCTACCCACGGGTCGTCCACGGCCGCGAGATGATTCTGATGAGACGTGGCCTAAGACATTGGCTTGGGAGCACGGCTTCCCACATACGCCCAATCGAAAGAGACAGGTAGACTCCCATCACCAACTAAAGTTCTATCGGGGGGAGCTAGAGATATTAAAGGCATCACAGGTGATCAACATGTATCCTTCTCATTTCATGTTTCTCGTGCTGGACAACATGAATGGTTTGACAGAATGGAGGATGAGGCGAGGGAATAACAAGGGTGCATGGATACCCTCACCAAACTTGCAGGGCATGTTGAAGGCGGACAATCAATGTCACGCGTATGAGGCGAACATGATCATGATACCTCATATACATGCAAGCCACTTCTTCTTATTAGTTCTGTATCTTGTGATGAAAACGGTCTACAAATATGATAGCCTGAGGGAGGACGGACCTGGTCAGCAGCTGAAGGAGATGTACAAAAAGTACATTAATGCAGTGGTTAGTCTAGAATTCGGTAATTTTGCACTTTGTCATATTTGAAACGTTGTTGATGTTTTTTATGCTTATTGCATAGTACTATCATTCCACTAGCTGTATGCCATTGTTTGGGAGAGGTCATCACGAGTAATCCTACGATGGATCCTTGGACGGTCGATATGATACAGGACCGGCCAAAAAGTATAATAGCCACGAGTACGGTGTTTATGTGCTCAAGTACATGGACTACCTAGCTCGTGTGGAGGTGCTCGAATCTATATCTTGGTCTAGGAGGGATGCACTGACATTTAGATATAGGATAGCTTGAGAGCTCAAAAAGGGTGTAGCTAGACGTCTTCCTTACTATTATTGATGTAATTGACACTTGTTGTTACCATTCACTTCTAGTTTGACAATTGTTATAATTGTGAGATGTATTACAATTGTGAGACGTTGAGGTTTGAAATTGGATTGTTGGATTGTTGATATTTGTATTGGATTGTCGAGATAGAGAGTCTGACTACCTTCCTAAATCCAAGTAGAAGCCCACAAAAAAAAAACTAACTGCTACAAAGAATGGCGATTAGGTATGGTTCTCAGCATCTCTGACCGCTCCTGTGAGTAGCGGTCAGACATGCCCAGTAGCGGTCAGAGATGCTGAGAACCATACCTAACTGCCACTCTTTGCCGCGGTTAGTTTTTTTTCCTTCCTTATTCTTCTCGGGCCTCTTACACATTGGGCACACCAATTAGCCCCTTTCTATGAATTTCAGTGGAAATTGAGACAATATTTTTTTTTTGCTTTTTCAGTGTCTCCCCTTCTCGGGCACACTTTAGGCCCGGTTTCATAGCTTTGGTAAAATTATTTTTTTTAGGCTTCTTATACTTGGGCACACTAACATTAAGGTTCAACACACCAAATCTCAAATTATGCAGTAAAGATTAACAATTAAAGTTCAAATTAAACATTAACCCTAACACTCTTCTTCATCATCGTCCTCCTTGTGTAGACTGTCAGGTTTGATACCTAACACTTTGTAGTGTCTCTTGTCATGATCAGTCATGTTATTACACAACACACACTTTTGTAGTCATTTCTGACTCGTTGCATCTTCAATCGGACTCTTCATACGTATTGCTCGCCTTTTAGAGAAAGAATTGGATCAAAAATATCTTCATCCTCACCTTACAGACTGCCTCTATCAAGAACTGGCTGTGAAGCAATGACTAAAGCTCGTGTGATTCAGTGGCTAGGATCGTTCGAGTAGGTGGAGTGTCCCGAGTGTCTTGTATTGCCACCATTGTTGACGCCACATCCATTGCGACTGCGTCAACTAGATACTTGTACCCATCCATTGTTGACGTCGCATCCAACAATAAACCATTCATGATGTTACTAAGGTGATTATATCGCAGTGTCTCATATTGCTTGAAATCAACTGTAACATGTGGCACATAAGGTATGTGACCATGTACTCTATTGACTTGCTTCATCCACCGATCTAAGATATACTCTTTCAAAATTTCACGGGCATTCTTCGCGCTAAAAAATTGTAGTGCGTGTCGACAAAGTATACCTTTATGCTCAAATAGTTGGCAGTTGTAATTAACAAATCCGGTGTCTAGACAAACCGATACGATGAAATGTCTTCTGTTCTTTAAACCCGAAGAAGAGCACGGATTGGCAAAATTTGTCACATTTGTCAAAGCATAAACTTTGAGATCCTTGGTGCATTACTCGTGAAACTTTTTCATGCTATATTGATTCGACTTTTGCAGTTCCTCTTGAAACCGTCTAAACATTTCCTTGATATAGACTTGAGCCGCATGAGCCTCTAAAGGCAAAAAAACTCCTATGGCTCTTTATCTGTAAACAGTAGCCGTGCCGGCTCTCTTTCAAAGAAAAATTTCTTGTCAAGGGCTTTTTGCATCTCAAGTACGAACTCCTTTATACTTGAAGAATAACCTACATACACATCAAAAAAGGCATTCATACCTTCCTTTCTCGAGATCGTAGTCATTCTGGCAGAAAAAAAAAATTTGGTGTAGGCCCCGACCCATTGTGTCTTGATCTCATACAATGCTTTCAACCATTCATGACTGTGCAAAGAGTAGTCATCCATTAACTTGGCGCACCTTTCCTCAAACACGTCGACTGTCAACAATTTCTTGACACGTGTATTAAAGTCACTCTTGAATGTCGGATGGCTTACATATACATTATGAAGCCGTTTGGGATATTTGTTACTTATGTGCCATGTGCACAAGCCATGATGAGTATCTGGAAAGAATTTACCGATTGCTTTTTTCATTGCCAAATCTTGTTCGGTGATGATGGTTTTTTGAGGAATATGATACATTGCTTTAAGCCACGTTTCAAATAACCATGTAAATGACTCCTCTGTATCATCCCTAAGCAGGGCAAAGCCAAACAAGATTGATTGGTAGTGGTGGTTCACCCCGGTAAATAGAGCAAAAGGCATAGAGTACTTATTTGTGCGGTATGTAGTGTCAAATGTCACAACATCGCCAAAGTTTTGGTAAGCAGCTCTAGAACGAGCATCCACCCAAAATATAAAATTAATGTGGTTCTCATCATCCAGTTGGAGACTATAGAAAAAACAAAAATTCTCACCCTGAAGGCACTCGAAGATATCAAGTGTAGCTTGAGAATAACTCTTATTGAAAGACTCTCTCCTCTGAGCACGAAGTTCATGTTAAAGGTCTACTTCGTTAAAACTCAACTTGTCAACTCCCTCAACCTGACTTGAGAAAACCCCCATCATTCTAAAAGGTGAAATTTTAGCCTCGGCCGTTATAAATATCAGTTGTCGGTGTGCCGCGCTTATTTGTCAGTGAGAAGAATTTGACCGACCTTACTAGGGGTCATCAATTGATGATTATGGCTCAACTCGATTCCCTTACAATCCAATGGTTTCACTTTTCTGGTGTACTACATACACATTGGCCTTACGGCCGGTACCCGAAAATGTGACCCTTTTTGTTTGTCTTGTTGGCCCTTTATCACTGATCCGAACTGTCGGGGGGTACATGCGGTGCTTCTCTATGACACTCAAATAGTTGGAAACAAATTTGATCTGTTTTGGCCAGTTTTCTAGTCGTCTTAATTCTAACACTGAAACCAAGTTTTTTCGAATATGCTATGTATTATGCTTCAACTTCATCCAATGTTTGAAAAACTTTACCTTTATAAGGTTGATCAGAATCTTCACAAAAATTATTTCTTCCAATTACATCCATATTTTATATTGAAATCTACATTTTTTTTATTTTTTTTATAAATTCTCAGCACATTGTAGAATTAAAATGAAATGAATTGAAAAGAAACTGAAATGAATTGACATATATAAAAGGAAAAACTTACTATGTAGTATTGTTGTTTTCAATTGTCTGCTCTTTTAAGATAATTGCTCCAATTTTGGCTTCAATATAATATCACCAACTTTAGATAAACTGGCTTCAAGATAGTGCAAGTAAAAACTTAGTAAATCTAATTGAACTTGGATTCTTGCTAGAGACTTAAAGTTTGTGATGGTGGAAGAGTTTAATTGAGTTTTTGTTTGGGGTTGATGGAAGATTATAGTAGTGAAGATTATATATATATATATATATATATATATATATATATATATAGAGCTGATCCATTGCTCGCGCTAGCAACTTAAATAAGTTGCCCGTGCGATCTAGCCGTTCATGCACGAGAATGTAGCGGAAGACCAAAAAAAGTGCAAAAAATAGATCTGGACTGTCCACATCTCGTGCATGAACGGCTAGATCGCGCGGGCAACTTATTTAAGTTGCCAGCGCGAGCAATGGATCAGCTCCCTATATATATATATATGTGTGTGTGTGTGTGTACATATGGTTAATAAATATTTTTTTCAAAAAAATTATTAAATGAAATAAAAATCTAAAAAAATAAAAGATCTGAAAATATTTTTTTACTTTTTTAAAAGGTGACAAAACTCCAGCATGGGGACCAATCCTAGAATTCTCGCGTATTCCAATGGCTAAAGAACTCCCTTAGATCTCTGACCTGGTCTGTATCCTCAGCAAACTACAAGAAGATCTCCAAATCAACCTCGCTGCCTTAACACTTCAGCAAGAGAGTAGCACCAAAAAGGTGGAATATGACATGAAAAAAGAATAGGGTAAGGAACTTAAAGAGGAATCAAAAGAGGAGAAGAGAGAAGAAAAGAAGGAAGATGATCCTACGTTGAAAGCTAATTGCCACTATGAGTTCGATGGTGAAGGAAAGGCTATCATTGCAGAATGGAAGGAAAAATTGCAATGCTTGAATCTCAAGTTGCCCGAAGGAAAAGAGCCGATGACCCCATGAACTTAGTACCTTTACACTAAACCCCAAAGATAGCTTCTCACCTAACTTTAAGATGCTCGACATGGACTTTGTTGGGACTTTGGATCCAAAGATCCATATCAAGATGTATATGTATGCTTTAGTTCTTCATGCATGCTTTAGTTCTTCATGGAGTTAACGATAACCATTTAGTCCAACTGTTCCATTAGACCTTGTCAGGGGCAGTCTCTTGATGGTTCATCACCCTTAATAACTCTTGAATCCGAATGTGGGAAGGTGTAGTGAGAGAATTGGTGAATTAGTGCCAATATAACTCTGATCTTGACATTACTCGGAGAGACTTGGAGACCACTGATCAAGAGCCCACCGAATTAATATATGCATTCATCATCTGATGGAGAAACAATGCTGCATAAATGTTCAATCACCCATCTGAAAAAGAACACGTAAGCATGTTTGGGACAATCTTCTGCCAACATATCGTGAGCATATCTTTGGCTACTATCACACCACGTTCAAAACATTGATGGGTTCTTTTACTCAAATTGAGGATGTCATCAATAAAGAGATGATAACCTAAGATGAAAAACATGGAGAATACGAATGGACGATAACCTGGCATGTCCATCGAAAATGATGTGACTATAGCTGAGTTTCAAGAGGTGGACTCGCGGAAGCCAAACACCAAGAAAATTCCAATCTGCATCCTTCAATGACCAAAGTGTTCGAGTAGCTACTTAGTAGAGGTATGATTGCCAAGTTGTCCCCCATTGCTACAGTAAAGGGGCCTGACCTGTAGGCTCGATATGAATATCACCAAGGATTCGGGCACCACACGGATAGGTGTATCACCTTGAGGAATGCTATTCAAAATCTCATTGACAAGAGTAAGATTAGCCTCTTGCCAAACCCAATGTGAAAGACAGACTCTACCGGTGCACCAAGTGAACACAATTAAGATATCTCTCCAAGCGTTAGATCCTTTTGCGCTCAACCAAGAACAGGATACCGTAGGTTCAGTTAGTCTGATCATCCAAGTTTGAGACAAAACCTGTGTGACACCCTCAACCCAGGTGACATCACCGGGTTGAGTTATTGATCATAATCACATTCAAAATCCTGTGCTGAATACAGAGCAATTGCATCCCCATACTCATACATCATTAATAGACGCTCCATAATGCATCCTTACAAAAATTTCCTTACATACATACATCGTACTGCAGCGGAAGACTTTCAGGTCTTTAAACAACATGAATGTTTGCAACCTAATAAACGACTGTAGTCGCGTGACTCTTATCAACCTATCTCGTAGCTCAATCTTTATCTCACCATTTCTAGCTTATCTTACCACACACCACTGATCCCCTTGCTCAACTTTTCTAGCTTGTTTCCTTTTCCTTACCCTTTCTAGAGGGTTCTCCTTGATCAACCTTATAGCCTGCACAATACAACATAAGGAAAGCGTGAATCGCCCAGTAAAGACAACACAAGGAGTTTCGTGTACAAATGATTCAAAAGACTTGAAGGAATAATATTCATCTCAACGATGGAAATGAATCAAGAGTAGTCAATAAACTTTAAAATCAACATAACTTGTCAAACGATAATTTTTGTTTCGTTAGACAGAGTGGCTTTAAGGCCCAACAGAACATCATCATTTCAACTTGGACAGGGACACGACAGACATTGACTATGCAAGTGTAATGCAAAAGGAAAACAATAAAGTAACATTAATCATAGGAAACTACATAGTAAAAATCAACAACATCAATTAAAATCAATTGCAAATGCAGACTCGACTTGACTTGACTCGACTGACAGACTCTAGCGCACTTCATCCTCCTTATCAGTTGCTTAATTTTTCATTGACTACCAGTTACTTTATTTTCACTGGTCACCAGTTACTCCACTTTCACTGTTATTCAAGTTATTGACGCCCCATTGCATGGGGTGTTCATCTCAGTCTCAAGTAGTTTAAGAGACACTGTCAACAAGCAGGGAACTCATTTAGAGTGTTTTCCCTAACCACCTTACAACCAAGCAACATGACTTCATCAACAGGGCGGACTAAGGAAAAATTATTCCAGCTTATGTCCTCAACAACACAGCTCAACAAGGAATACCGGATCAGAAGATCAACCGGTGTTCAGATCTAATAACAAGAGTTTAACGTACCATCATTAACGGGGCGGACTTGGGAAAAATTATTGCAAGCCCTCAACAACGTTCTTACACAAGAGAAATGTTGACTACCAATAAGTGCCGATATTTCACAACAACACGCAACGACCTCAACAACATCATCATCAACGACAGGGCAGACTCGGGAGAAGTTTGCCACAAGTCCTCAATGGTGTTCTCAAAGAGAAGAGATATAGGCTATCAATGACTGCCGACATCTCACAACAACCACCCGATAACCACTACGCAACATCATTATCAACTTCGGGTATGGTAATTGAATCGAATCATAGCATACTAGGACACGCATCATCCTCATTAAATTCTATCAACAAGGCGGACTAAGTGAATTATTCTACCCTAAGTCCTCAACAATGCAATTCAAATATACATATACCAGTCACAATGACTACCGGTGTCAACTCATAACAGCAAGAGTCCAACATAAACGTCATCAACATGGTATGCTAATCAAAACAATGAATTAGCATAATAAAACTGCATTGTCCTTACCTGATTGGCTTATAACCGAAGTAACTCGCAATCTCTGATCGCAACGAGCTGCATCACCTAGTCAAATAATACTCTGCTCGTTAGACATCATTGAACATATACACACTCCTTATTCTACCCCTTCCCCTTTAGCCGCTCATAGCTAGTTAACCCGATCCAATAACTGGATCTTTAACATAGCCTTATCGACGCATCAGTGAATACAACCATCTTGCTTTCAACGTATTAATACCATTTCTCACTTCCTACCATTTTGGACGCTTAATAGTGCACGTTTTTAAAATTTTTAGTGCCAACGTGATAAATTACCAAAATATCCCCTTAGGCGGCAATTTATCAAAATGCCCCTAAGGATTTCCGGCATCAGAAAAATCTCAAAAGCACTTTAAATTGCCATTCAAACCTCCTGAAGTCATTCTTGAGCTAAAAAGTATTTTATAAAAAATTTTGCCCAAAAATCCCGAACCGATGTCCGAATCGAGCGCTTAAAAGCTCGTTCGGCCAAAAATAGCTAACGACTTTGAAATGACCCGCAATCCTGGGAAATGGAACTTTCCAATATCCTAGGGTTCCCATAAAATTTTTGCTTGAAACCGCGCTAGTTTGGTATTTTAAATTACATTGAAAAATTTCAAAGTTCCTCGTATCCGTTAACCCCTTTCCAGTCTTTGGAAAAATCTGAAATGTTTCCCTGATGAAGATCTCCTAAAAATACCTAGGGTCTCTTTTTTGTACTTCGGCTAAATCTAGCCCTAGCTATTTATTCATATTCATTGAAAAACTGCTTAATTTATTTTGGTCTTTAGCGACACTAACCAGCTCTATTCTGATTTTTTTCACCTACTATTTCACCCCCAAACACACACCTACCTTCATCTTCAACCTTCGGCCACAGCACCTAGGCACACACCATACACGCACCCACTCACTAATTCACATTAAACCTACTTTAAATCATTTAAACCCATTAGAACTCACACCTTAACACCTCATACACATCCAATACCCATAATCTCACACACCTGAACCACCCACAGCCAAGAACACGCAAGAACACACACTTTCACCCACAGAACACACACACCCTTCACGAACCCACACTACCTTGCTCTTCCCTCCACTAATACCATTTAATTTCACACACCAACACTCCCATTAACTAACTACACATGGAATTATACACTCAAATCACCCCACCACTCACACGCACAAACCCACACATGCAGTCACCCAACACACACACAGGCATACTGAACGCACAGTCCAACACACATAATCCCTATGATTAAACACTAAACTACTCATGCCACCTGAATTAATATACACCCACCTATATATACACAGCGCAGCCCCATGGCTGCTCCCCTCCCCCTTCTTCACTCACACCCACACAATTTGCTACACATGCTGCACAATTTAACTTCACGCACCCACACCGAGCATTCAAAAACACACATACTGAAATGGGCAGAAAGATTACCCTTTGCAATTATCACAATTTCTTCCCTTCTCCGTTTGCTCGAGCTCTGTTCTCTCTCTGGCTCTCTGTTTCTATTTCTTCTTCTCTGTTTCTGATGTGCTCTTCTCTCTTTTGTTTGTTTTTTCCTCTTCTTTGTTCACCCGAAATTTCTATCCCTTCATTATTAAATATTTAAATTAACTTAATCACCACCCTGACATATGGTGGCAATAGGTAACAAAAATTTCCTTGAACACTTGGCATTTGGGCATGCTTTTCAGAATTTATGAATTGACCCCCAATGGTTTTCATATTTATAAAATGACCCTTAAACTTCATGTAATTACCTTTTGGCCCCGAATGAATTCTGATGTGATTAAATATCACAAAAACACATGATGTCACCCATTATATTATTTTTCGTCACCGAGACCATAGTTTACAGTTATGATCCCGAAGTTTTCTAAAATTATATTTTTGCCCCTTAACTTTCCAAAATTATACGTTAACTCCCGAGGCTCACACTAACCCCTTATTTAGCTCACTAACACTTAATCATCGACAACATATTGCTACTCAATAAAATAGTACCCTTCAATCAATCAAACTTACGGTTAGATTAATTTTCTGTATTTTTTGGGGTATCACAACCTGTTTGTTATCGAATTGATTGTTTCGATGCTGGGTTAGAACCTTAGCTCATTTCTATTTCGTTGTTTTTCATAGAATTTCCCAGATTATCGTTTCAAACATGTTTCATTTTTAATAAATAACGAGTCATTGTTTCTCCTTACTCTTTGATTATTGATTTAGTCTTTTGTGGCTAATGATACTACTACTACTACTACTACTACTACTACTACTACTACTACTACTAATAATAATAATAATAATAATAATAATAATAAAACAACACAAAATTTTGAACAAGTAAAAAAATAGTTTCATCCCTCTTAGAAGTCTCTTTTAGGGTCCAAGTCAATCAAAGTTCGTGTAATTGTAGGTGTCCAAACTTGAAAAGTCGAGAGCATGTAAAAAACTTTTCATGAGAAAAAGACGATCGCCCGATTTTATACTGTTAAAATTCATAATTGACCAATCATTTCGAGGAGTTATACGAAAAGGTGATTTTTGAATGTAAGCCTAGTGTTCTATCTCGTTGACACTTCTTCTTTGCACTCAGCGGTGGTGACTTACTCTCTTTTCAAGCGTAAAAATCAAATTTTCATTTGCTCCAAAATTGGATGTCCGAAAAAAAAAGGAAAAGAAAAACTTAAGAATTTAGTTTGAAACTTAGACATTCAGTGAGAATTTAGGAGACTATCATAAAAAGGGCTCACTTATTCTAAAATATTTTTTATCAGAAACTCCATTGATCTTCCCTTTTTGGGTAGAGATCAACATGTCAACAGAGTGGGCACCATTGTCTTAAATTCTAAAATGCAGGCGCAGAGAGAGAGAGAATAGATCTCAAAGTGAATGGTCATTCATCATATTGTGCAAACAAAGTGATTTTCAATTCGAACATGCTCGCGAACTGCGAAAGGATGTTATTTTCATCATAAATTCTTCTTTGTAACGTCCTCTTCCATTAGGGTTATGCTAGAGTCAGCCCCATGTGCTTTTTAGTCTCGGGGCTCCCTGTGAGTCCTTCCCCCTAACAGTCATGATAGTGTATGTCTGTCTTAGGTCTATCGCATGGCTAGTCTTGTATATATGCATTTCGTCTAGGGGCTTCCTAGGATTCCCCTCTAACAACAGTCAGCGTCGTGTTTGTCTCTATGTCCTTCTTGTGTTTATCTAGGAGGTTTCTAGGAATCTCCTCTCCTGACACTAGGGATAGTGTCTTTCTTCCAGGCATTCAATTTTCTACTTAGGGGCTCCCTATGAGTCTCCTTTCATGATAGTCATGACAATGTGTGTCTTTGTTTACTATGTGAACAGTGATATTGACATGCATTTTGTCCAAGGGGCTCCCTTTAAGTCTCCTTTCATGATAGTCAGGATAGTGTCTGTCTTTGCTTACATGTTGTTTAAGGGCTCCATGTGGGCTCCATGTAAGTCCTCGCCCCCGACAGTCGTGATGACCCATGTCTTCATCTGGTTTGTTGCAAGGTTACTTTTATCTACATGTATTTTTGTTTAGGGGCTCCTTATTATTCCCCTTGCCTGACAATCAGTGTCTGACTTTCTCCAGTCCTTTGTATTATGTTTCGTTTGCATGTAGTTTGTCTAAGGGCTGCTTGTGATTTTCCTTTCCCGACAATCGTGATAGTGTTTGTCTTTAGTTCGTCCGGTCCATTACATGGTCAACATCTTCTACCTGTATTTATGTCTAGGGGCTAACTGGGAATACCCTTTCGCAATAGTCATGATAGAGTCTGTCATTTTTCAGTTCGTTACATGGTCAGTGTCATTTGCATGCATTTTTATCTAGGGGCTCCCTATGATACCCCTTTCATGATAGTCGTGATAGAGTCCGTCATTTTCCAGTTCACTGAATAGTCAGTGTAATATGCATGCATTCTTGTCCAGGAGCTCCATGTGATTCCCCTATCCCGACACTAGGGGTCAGTGTCTTTGTCTCGTCTAAGTCTAGACTATAGAATTTTGTCTCCTATACCTAGTCTTCAAGAAGAAAATTTAGAAAAACAAATTTCATATAATAAATTTTTTTTAAAAGTAATATTAGTAAAAGAAAATAATATATGATTCTTACTTTGACTTTTTAGTCACCCTCCTATCTTTTCTTTTTCAGGTCCAGTTTTGAGTCCGAGGGTATTTGACCTCTCTTTAGGTCCATACGTGAGACTCACGTATAGTCTTTTTTTCTAAATCCATCATCTTAGGACAACATTTGGCTTGATCCCTTCTGGATGAGGGTATGTAGGCAGCTTCCGTAGGGTGTAGCCATTTCCTAGTCCTAGTATGTGTCATGTACATTCAGTCCGGATCTAGTCCGAGAGGATTATATCCTGAGTCCAAGTTACCACGTAAAAGTCAAATGCAATCTTTTTTTTAGTCCTAGTCCCAGTCTAAGTCCATTGTTAGAAGGTAGAAACCCTCAGTCTAGGTCGATACACGGATCACGCAACTTCTTTTCCCAACTTTATTCTCAATCCAATTTCAGTTTAGTTGGTGTATCCACAGAAAGTCCTATGTGCCCTCTCCTTATATACCTTTCTCTTGGTGTCAAAGTAACCAACCGCTTCCAAACTCTGCTGCATCCGATATTTGCACATGAATCTTTTCTGTGTGTTTCTAAACGTCCATCTGCTTTCACGCGTTGTCATCTCTGACTTCTATACATGAAGCATCCAATCGTTACCAAGAGTTGTTGGCTCTGACTTTCACACGTGTCTTTTTCGTGTGTCTAAATGACCATATGTTTTTACGCTTTATTAGCTTTGACTTTGAACGACACCTCTAGTCTGGACTGCGTTGGTCTAATTCCTTTTTTAAGGATACGTAGGAAACCTTGCAAGGTTCGACCTCATATTTGTGTGAAGGCTTTGAGTCTGTCTCAGGTCTTGTGGCTTTTTTTGTATTTCTAGTAGTTGTTTATAGTGGTGTTTGCTTGCACGCGAGCTCCCTTATCGAGGGACTTTCTAGGCACCCCAATTTTGTAGTTATTTTTAACTAAATAAATAGTGGACTTTATTATTAATTAGAGTTTACTATTAAGCCTACTAGTAATGCGACTTAATTAACTGATTTGGTCTAGTTTAGTCCAGTCTCGTGGTCCAGTCGGTAAGTAAGCTCATTCCAGTCCAATTGCGGCAGATCATTCCACAGTGTCTAGATTTTATTATTGTATTCTGTCTAGATAATTAGGAAAATATTCTGTGAATTATCTTTGATGCAAAGATTAAGTCCATGATTTATATAGTTAGGATGATAAATCCCGAATCTGACTCATCCCATCTGCAAAATCAGAGATAATGCCTCGAAATTCGAGAAAAATATTTTTAAGTTGTGGGATGAACTGAGCGATTTTTGACTAATCAGCTGGTTAATTGACTTTTGTCAATCTCCAGTTTTATCCAATATTCTGGCTCATCTCTAGCCTTACAAATTGACATAGCCAATCTTCTCATATTCTGACCCCGAGCTCTATAAATAGGGCCCTTGGCTATCATTTTCAATGGTCTGGAATTTTGCGAGCTTATTCTATTTAGAGCTTGTGTACCATTTCTCACTTCAAAAGTTCTTTTAGTCCTTGTGTCGTGGATCATTCAGAGAGCGTCCCTGAGTCTTCTAGACAAGGAACATCAAGAGGTAACTTTAATGGCTTTCTATTTTAGAAAATCTCTTTAGAATTGTCTCCCATTCCCGTAGTCACATTCTTATTATAAAAATAAAAAAGGAGTGTTTTTACATTTATGAGTTTAAGTCAAGTCTTGAAATGTAGATTACTTCTTGTAGGACGAGGGTCGAACTACGGCGGTTCTGATTCCAATTAATCTGATTGGATACATAGGCAGTTCGACCCATCTTAGGGTTAATTTTGTTATATTTTGAAAGTTACATGTTTTAAAGGCCAATACTGAATGTAAATGATGTAAAGACCGAAAGAACATGGCAGGTGGCTAACACCTTCCAGCTATGAACTTAGTCCTTGGACCCATTTTTTAGTTTTCGATGGACTAGTCACCCTTTTGGACACTTTAGAGTCATTTTAGGGTTTTTCTTATTTTTTCCTATTTTCCTTCTTAAATAAGATGGCGACTCCCTAGAATCCTTCCCAGAATTTTTTCGACGCAGTTCACTATAATAACCATTATTTATTTGGCCCATTCCAAATTTGGTGTTTTTCACTTTGGCATACTTACGTAGGCATCAACAAATAATTTTGGAGCTTTATCTTGTTTGGACCATTTCTATACGGAGTTTCGGATGTTGATCGTTTTCAACTTAAATTTTCCAACTCTCTGGGATTTTTTTTTTGGTTAAATCGGCTTACCCTGATATTTTATTGATAAGTAAAATGCTAAGTACATGGGGGAGACATTAAGGCCGTACCCCTGAAGAAGGAAAATCGCAACCTCAAGGAGTGCTATTAGCATGCTTCATAGCACTATCTAAAACTCTTAGCAGTACTAAAACCTTCTTGTCAAAGAGAGAGACAAAATCCAGGCAAAGAGTCAAAGATGGATTAACTTCATCGGATTCAAGAGAGAAAGCAAACGAGACAAGGGCGTCGGCCAAGACATTTGCTTCCTTATAATTGTGGCTAACAGGGGCACTATTGGACTTCACCAATTAACGAAACAACAAGTTATCATTTGTTTGGTTTTGGGTTAGGATGGAGTCACTAGTCATTCGAGGATCTTTCATTAATCTTTAAACAAGTGTAAAAAATAAAATAAACTAACCAAAACACGCACTGCCTTGATTGTAGTTATCTTCTTACAGTCAAGGCAGTGGTCAGAGTTTTCAACACATGAAATACATGCAACTCTTTTTTTTCCCTTGCTTTGAATACAAAACTAACAAATAAATAATGTAGCTGGACTCATGGTGCAACCTCTTGCACCCAACAACTATTACCTTCCTCCATAAGTCGTAAACAAACTAGTAGCGGATTCCCCGGGGAAGGGGGGGGAGGGTTGTTGGCTTGGCCCCTTTCATTTTGGTATACTTATGTAGGCGTCGACAAAAGTTTTTGGAGATTTATCTTGTTTGGACATTTTCTATACGGACTTTTGGAACGATGTCTACTATTTTCAACTTAAATTTTCCACATCTCTTGGACTCAATGCTAAATTACATGTGGGAGAGACATTAACGGAGTACCCCTAAACGAAGAAAATGGCAACCTCAAGGAGTGCTATTAGCATGCATCATAACGCAATCTAAAACTCTTAGCAGTTTTAAAGCCATTTTCGCCAGCGAGAATGAAAAAATTCGAGCAGAAAATCAAAGGCGAAATAAACTTTATCAGACCCATAAGCGAAGGCAAACGAGACAAAAGCATCCACTAGGACATTTGCTTCCTAATAAATGTGGCTAATGGGGACACTCTCGGGCTTCACCATTTAATGAAGGAACAAGTTTTTATTCTTTTTGCTTTGGGTCAGGATGTTGTGCACTAGTCATTCATAAATTTTTATAAAACTTTAATTAAGTGATTAAAATCAACTATTGAGTTCTAGTTAAAGACATTATAGGGGCGATTGAAAAATGTCTTTAAATTACCTAAAGTAATAGATTCTTTTGCAAAAAAAAAATTCGTACTAAGAACATTACAACATGGTCCTCATATTTTTTGAATTTGGCCCCTATCAAATAAAAAACCGTGGTCTGCACCTCAAACACCCGTTGGTGGATCATGAAATTTTGTTATGGTCATATGGGATGCAAAATTGAGCTTGGTGTTAGAAGTTAGAACAAGGATTATGCCAATCAATTCTAAATGCCACTAGATTAATATCCATTACTAGGTCCAATCACCCTGAATTCCTGTTATAACGCTATTTTAGCCATCTTTTTTTAACTTTTGACCATCACTCGACCACCATATAAGCAGCCAACCAACCATCAGACAATCGCATCTAAACAACCGCATCCATCCACCGGGACACCAAAAGTTGGAAGTGCAGTACAAAACTAAATTCAAGTTCCACTTGCATTTTCTAGTTAGGCATTAAAAATCTGGAAGGCTACCGTTAGCAGCTGAAGTAAGAAGTTGGAGGAAATCGAATGAGCCTTTTGACCAGGCCTTTAGAATTGCTGCCGAAGTACTTAATGAGATATCTGATTTCATGGTTTAGGCAGGAATTTGTACGGTTTTGGTTCAATGAGGAGGTCCAACTTCTTATCTGGCTTCCACATTTCCCTGGCAGACTCTAGCTTAAAGGTAGCACGTGAAAGATGTTATATTCCGTACTTGGTAAATGTTTCAAAAGAATCCTTAGCCATCACAACGTAACCTGGAAAATCTACATTTGTCAGTCTTGAGTGTTGAGCATTTCTTATTTGCAAACGGGACTCGATATGATACAAGCGGTATACGAGCTGACGAAGTTTGTGAGTCATCAGCACTCGAGTATCAACATTTTCTTCCTCCATGTCCTTGAGTTTCCACGTTATTAAGCATGATAACATTATTGGACCCATTTTCTAACAGCTTAAGCTTTTAGAGCAGATAGTAACTTAACATGGTATCAGAGCTCTGGTTTATCAAAAGTCTTGGGTTCGATTCTTTTCGCTTGCATATCTGGTCCCCCTTTATCATAGTGCTATTTGCACTCAGTTTCTGTTTATTTCTGTCATGATTTGTCTCTTCACTTGCAATCGGGGGCTTGCACGTGAGGGAGAATATTAAGCATGATAACATTGTTGGGCCCATTCTTTAACAGCTTAAGCTTTTAGAGCATATGGTAACTTAACACACTCAAACTCATGTATAAATCTGCCAATTGCCATACAAGAAATTAGCATAGCTTGGAGAACACCTCCACATACTCTCTTTCCCCCTCCAAATGCCATCGCCTTGTACAAATCCATGGTGTCATTGTTCTAAAAAATATGTCAGGCCTCCACTCTTCAGGATGCTCCCACACTTTGTTGTCAATGTTACATCGCTATGTGTTGATGCCAAGGAAAGTGAGTTCGTACTTACGTGGACGTGCCACAAAGGATACAGTCCAAATTAACTGCCAGCTATACAAAGTGAAAGACAGTGTGGGCGGAGTAAAGGTAGAGAGCAAGGCTTCCCAGACAGGCTGTGAGGGCTGGCAGTGCTGTGGAGAGAAGGCAGAGACCAACAGGGCCGGCAATCGACAGTCTAAGTCAAAGTCCGAGTCAGGGTTCGACGTCAGGGGTCCAATGTTAGAGGTCCGATTATATTTCTCTATCTAGAATTTCAGAGGAAATGGATTTTAGAGAGAAAAAGTGAAATTGTCAAGTGAGAGAGTTCTGTTGAAAATGAAATCCAAGGTCCCCTATTTATAAGGAAAAGTGTGCCTGTGTCATCATGGTGTCATCAGCTGACACATGTCATCCTCTGGGGGTGATAGGTCACCAGGGGGTCCACAAGTATCGGTTCTCCATCGAACTGTCGGTTCCTAAATCCACACTGCCTTGCCCCACACAGTGTCACTCTACCTGTCTGAGAAGACTGACCACACACGACGGCATGATCAGGGTAAGCCCGTTGCCCTAGCCACCGATCCAAGCTCTTACTAAATCCCACAAGTGTGCGTCGGGAGAAGTGGAAAGAACCTGATAGCGGTGAGGGAAGGTCCATGTGACCAACTACCAGGCGGACTAGGTGCGATACCCTCCAAAGACCTGCTCCCGTCTCGAAGTGACCCAGGAGTTATCGTCCTTGGGGCGCCGATGATCACCGGTAACGTGAGTGGACGTGATCGCAGCTTAGACGTGCCTAGAGTCATGCACTTCACCCCACGCAATGATAGCTTCTGTGGTAGTGAGCCTATCCCGCTGCGAACGGTCTTCGTGCCGGAGCACTACAAACAGAGCCAGATTGTTAGAAAAGCAGACCCACAGTCAAGGAGCCCTGGCCTAAACGCTCGAGTCAATGCTTGAGTCATGTTCGCTGCACTATTTCTATCTATATATCGTGATAGAGTTTTAAAATTTTAATTGACAAAAGCAAAGCATTCTACAGAGGTAGACTCCACTAGCACTGATATAAAAGCAGAGTCCAAAGCTCAAAATCTGAAAATAGAACTCAAAAGCTCAAAATTCCAACTAGACCACTCACCTTGAATATACTCTTTGTATCAGCAAAAATCACCCAAGTACATGAACATCCCAAAGCTTGAACTCTCCCTACAAACACACACACACACACACACACACACTCACTGAGTACATGATGTCTAACATTATAAGTATTATTCAGTTGAGACTGAAATGCTTGGATCAATAAATGGAAACATAAAAGTCTCATATCCCAAGCGGCCATGCCCCTATTTCATCATATTCAAAACATAACTATTCATCATACTGGGTCTCCGGTCAATAAATCGTAGTAGATCATAGACAACCCACACCAAATTCATTTACACAAAACATAACTATTCATCATACCTTTTGACAAATCACAACGAGAAATCTCAATAATCATCAACAGCCGAACCAAACATTGAAATCAACGAAGAGAAAACAGAAATTAAGAGGAGAGTAGCGATCGAAAGATGAAAAAGTAAAAGAGAAAGAGATGATCAAAACCTTGAGGAGTTGCACAGGAGATGGGACTTTGTTCTCTCCGGTCAAGGAAAGGTGGGTACTTGTTTCGGATACGGCGGGTACCTGCGGCTTCTCCGTCGTATCTAGACTGGGTCTTTGGCTCTGTCTCGGTGAAGCTTCTTCGTTGATGTCGGTAGATATGGGAAGGGCATCGCAGCTAGGCATCAGAAGGTCGGCCAAAAAACGGTGAACTGTGGAAAGGATTTGGTATTCTCTTAATACCTCTGACACAGAGAATACGAGAAGTGGAAAAAGGTGAAAACACCTTTCGGGTGTTTTCACTTTTTTCGTTACTGTTTGGATTTTTTTATCCAAAACGAGACTAAAAAAGATAAAAGTACATGAAAAAGGCATTTTTTCATCATCATTACAAAAAAGAAATTTTTTTTTTGATAAATGTACGCCCCCTTAGTATCTGAGCATGCTTTTCAGAATTTATGAATTGACCCCCAATGGTTTTCATATTTATAAAATGACCCCTAAAGTTTATGTAATTACCTTTTGGCCCCGAATGAATTCTGATGTGACTAAATATCACAAAAACACATGCTGTCACTCATTATATTATTTTTGTCACCAAGACCATAGTTTACAGTGAAGTTTTCCAAAATTATATTTTTGCCCCTTAACTTTTCAAAATTATATGTTAACCCCCGAGGACCACACTAACCCCTTATTTAGCTCATTAACACTTAATCATCAACAAGATATTGCTACTCAATAAAAATAGCACCCATCAATTAATCAAACTCACGGTTAGATTAATTTTCTATATTTTCTAGAGTATCACACCCTCCCCCCTCCTAAATAAATTTCGTTCTCGAAATAGGGACAACCCTCTTTCTATAACTTGTTGCGGACATTAATATCTCATTAACGCCTCGGGTTTCAAGGTAGCCTCGGGTTTTAAGGTAACCTCCTTGACCGCATGATTTTCCCCAATCAACTTTGACCACCAACATTCACGTAAAACATGTTCCTTCTTATCAGCCATCTTTGTCGGTGCCTCCTAAATTATCTCAAATTTCAACTTGTTCCAACTAGATCCCATGCATAGAATTGGGATCATACTTCCTCAACATTGACACGTGATACACGTTACGCAATTAACTCAATCCTGAACGTAGATCGAGTTTGTATGCTATCTTCTCAATCCTAGGTAGGATTTTATACGGTCAGATGAACCTCGGACTCAACATCCTCCACTTCCTAAATCGCATGATTCCTTTCTACGGTGACACTTATAAAAATGTACTATGTCATCTACTTCAAACTTCAACATCCTATGCCTCTTGTCAGCATAACTTTTCTGCTAATTCTACGCAGTAAGATTTTTCTCTTGGGTATCGATCATCTTGTTTTCTATTTCTTTGCACAGTCTCGTGCAAAACAGTCTCGACTCTAACCACATTCTACAAATAGGTGTGTGTGACATCTTCGGCCATACAACACTTCATAAAGAGCTATTTTTCTTTGCTCGACCGATAACCATTTTTATAGGAGAATTCGACTAAGGGTAGTTGTTTACCCCATACTCTGCCAAAATAATTAATGCAGGCCC
This sequence comes from Escallonia herrerae, assembly GCA_033070095.1. Classification (NCBI taxonomy): domain Eukaryota; kingdom Viridiplantae; phylum Streptophyta; class Magnoliopsida; order Escalloniales; family Escalloniaceae; genus Escallonia; species Escallonia herrerae. Next base: position 441,059 of record JAVXUP010000455.1, read on the forward strand.
TCAACACTCTCCCAATATTCATATCATACGTCATAATTGGCCACCTGTCTAAGGTAAAAGGCCGTCCTCATGGTCAACTTTGTTTTTCTTTCTTCTTGAAAAATTTTCCAAACTTTAAAGATGAACCTTGCGTCTCTCTTGGACACAGTGGTTACTTAAACTCCATAACGACCAGCCACTAGCTTAACATAAGTTTTGGCAAGTCGTTCAGAAAACTACTCTTCCCGGATAAAATAAATCGGGACATCTTAGTCGACCTATCCACTGCAACCCAGATAGATGTATACCTCTTAGTTGTTCATGGTAATCTTACACAAAAATTCATCGTAATGTGTTCCCACTTCCTACTAGATCACCAAAATTTTGAGTCATAACTTAGGGTTGATTTTCGTCTCCTCTGAGTGAATCGACACTTAAAACTATAAGTACCCTTCACAATTCCTTTCCTCAATTCATTATTAGGCAGAACATACATCCGATCTTCACATTGTAACTACCACCCTCATCAAAATCAAAATTCTTTTTATTAATTTCAAATCTCTGCTGGATCTCAACATCCTTTCATCCTGGCCTTAAGCTTCCTTGATTTAATTAAAATGCGTTGGTCGCATTTCCACATGAAGCAAACTATTAATTCATTTTCTCTTTACTTGAACTTTGATTTCGAATTGTTCACATTCCTACTAACTTGGCGGAACAATCATCGCAGTCAGTTTTCTCCCATAAGGCATCTTAGAAAGATTGTCAATTACTCTCTGCTAGCCTCCGATTGATCTTAAGAAGCTACTGATCTCAACGTTAATTTTTACAACTTTCCTTATTTGTCACCTTTTCAACTTTTCCTAGATCTCCTAACTTGCTTCCACATTAACTCATACACCCATATTTCCCAGTCAACGTTCACATTCCTGGAGTTTGACATATAATTTAGATTTCTTAGAATTTGTCAAACTTGCTATTGTACAAGTTTTTCTGTGTCTTTAGTACCATTCATAAAGCCACCAATAAGGCTACGACACAATATCAAGTGCTCCCAAAACCTTATTCATCAAATTCACAGATGCCACCAGTGCATTAATGAATCCACGTGACATCACCATGAGTTCATAATGCTCGTCTTTGTTCCTAGAGACAATCTTGACAACTTCATCCTTCCTTATTCCTTAACCGGTAATGACCCGTTCTAAGGTCAACCACAGAAAGAAAACACGTAGCACCCTACACTGATCAATATATCATCCAAGTCAGGCAATGAGTAATTATTCCTAACTGTCATCTTATTTAGTTTCTGATAACCAATACATAATCTCATATACCCCTTCTTATTCTTCTTTTTTAATCCATCTCAAACATTAGTTCAGTGACTCGCTCTCATACTTAAGACATACTATACTTGCCTTAGCATAGTCCACACCCTCGTGCCTCCACCCACACCATCTACATTTTCTATCTCCTTATTTTGTCCTGCTTCTCAAATCTTCTATCATCATTTGATAAGGGCAAATAGGCCAACTTACACAAATTCTTAACATACTTTTCTGTCTCTCTATCCTTCCACCTAGCACATGAAACACATTTCTAGTTTCCTCTGCAATTTAAGCAAAATTATTTATCATCAACATTTTACATGCACCTATTCCGGGCAACGCAGGCAAAATAAACTACTCTCCTCACTTGTTTTTGCATGTTATCGACAACATCGAACTCCGCTTGTCCATATACCTGGCAAAAATTATCTTTTTGACATTTCCCTTCGTCTTGTCACTTCAACTACCTTCTCAAATTCACATAATTGTCTACACGAGCCATCCCCCCCCCCCCCCCGAGCGAGACTCCACTCGGGCGGGCATCCTGAAAATTTTGAGACCATGTTACTTCCTTCCCTCTACCGAGGCTGTCATAATAGCAGCCACCGGTTGTACTGTTCTAACTCCAACGATCTTCTTGTAGAAGTCTCACTAGCTCTTTTCCAAGGTCTTCTTGACCTAATATAGCTCGCAGCTTATTCCTTCCCCACTTACGTCCTCGACATTCATCGCAAATCGCTTCTATTGAGGTCCCTCTCGGTTGGTAACCCTCTCTCGTCTTTCCAAGAAAGAGTACCACGATAATTAGAATCGCACACCATAATATCAACCTTTACGCTCCACCAGCTAATTATTTTCATCACTAAACAACCTTTTCCTTACAATAGTATATAAATAATACTAGTTTACCATCATCATTCCCCTTCTTAATCACGACTTTAGGTCTGATTTTCAAAAGCGGACCCCACCTCCACTCGTACACCCTACCACCTCAGAGAAGCCATAACACATTCAATAATTTCAGGCTTTAATGACTCTCACTTAGAATCCCTTGCTACATACCCTCGGATAAAACCCTATGAAACGGGTAGTCATAAACAATCTACAATACCTTTTAGACAATCTTTATACTAGTGTTTATCGTTTCCATTAGTATCGAATTCGATACTTACTTCTTGTCCTCTCATTCAACTATCAACCTTTCTATTGTTTATTTAACATCGCTAGTTTGGGACTCGAAAAGTCCTTTTTTCCTCATTACTTGGAAGTATTTTTTTTTCAAAAATCTCATTAAAATTCTACTCATTCTCAGCCTCAGCACCTCATCTCTCCATTCAGGGTTTACGCGATAAAAGTACTCAACCTCATATATCTTTCTTGTGGTTCCCAAAAATTCACTTCCCACTGGACCTTCGTCTGGTCCTTTCAACCCTATTTCTATCTCGTTTACCTTCTCATCAGGATCCTTTTTCGAGATCCGACGCCGCAACCTTACTATCACCAAACCATTCTTCTAAAAGTAGGTCAACTAGCTCCATCTTCTATTCCCTACAACAATAACAGGAATGGTAAGGTCACAATATATATATGCCTTAGCCAACCTCGACCAACATATCTTAAACACCTTCCTAGTTCAGCCAAACCATCAAAATTCTTCTTCTACTCCTCTCATAGACAACTTAGGCCTTCCACTAGACACTTCAAAAGTCTACAGAATCATTTGCCTAAGCTCTGATACCAACTTGTGACACCCTTAACCCAGGTGACATTGTCGGGCTAAGTTATCGATCATAATCACATTTAAAACCCTGTGTTGAATACAGAGCAACTACATCCCCATACTCATACATCATTAATAGACGCTCCAAAATGCGTCCTTACAAAAATTTCCTTACAAACATACAACGTACTGCAGCGGAAGACTTTCAGGTCATTAACAACATGAATGTTTACAACTTAATATACGACTGTAGTCGTGTGACTCTTATCAACCTATCTCGCAACTCAATCTTTATCTCACCATTTCTAGCTTATCTTACCTCACACCACTGATCCCCTTGCTACACTTTTCTAGCTTGTTTCCTTTTCCTTTCCCTCTCTAAAGGGTTATCCTTGATCAACCTTATAGCCTGCACGATACAACATAAGGAATGAGCGCGAATCGCCCAGTAAAGACAACACGAGGAGTATTGTGTACAAATGATTCAAAAGACTCGGAGGAATAATATTCATCTCAACGATGGCAATGAATCAAGAGTAGTCAATAAACTTCAGCATCAACATAACTTGTCAAACGATAATTTTTCTTTCGTTAGATTGAATGGCATTAAGGCCCAACAGAACATCATCATTTCAACTTGGACAGGGACACGACAGACATTGACTATGCAAGTGTAATGCAAAAGAAAACAATAAAGCAACATTAATCATAGGAAACTACATAGTAAAAATCAACAACATCAATTAAAATCAATTGCAAATGCAGACTCGACTGACAAACTCTAACGCGCTTCATCCTCCTTATCAGTTACTTAATTTTTCACTGACTACTAGTTACTTTATTTTCACTGGTCACCAGTTACTCCACTTTCACTGGTATTCAACTTATTGATGCCCCATTGCATGGGGTGTTTATCTCAGTCTCAGGTAGTTTAAGAGACATTGTCAACAAGCAGGAAACTCATTTAGAGTGCTTTCCCTAACCACCTTACAACCAAGCAACATGACTTCATCAACGGGGTGGACTAAGGAAAAATTATTCCACCTTATGTCCTCAACAACACAGCTCAACAAGAAATACCGGATCAAATGTAATGCCCCAAAAATTTGGAACTCCCTTGCTTCGGACCCTTGGGACGTTAACCTATAATATCACATAGATCAGGGCGCCTGTCAAAATTTCAGATTCTTAAACAACATCACGCTAAGTTCTTCCAACACATAAAGTTCCACAACAAAAGTTTCCTGACTTAAGATGTTACAAGCCCCGTACATAATTCTTAACTAGCACACTAACTATACAGGCCACGCAGGGGTCATATGTACATAGTCTAGAGTAGATGCCCTAGAGACCTTACCTGATGCTGACCTCCCTCACACAAGCTACCACTACAAACTACCTGCAGAACAGAACAATTAAGGGTGAGCTTTTGAGAGCTCAGTAAGGTCATTCAAATTAATCTCGGAGGGAGTTACAACAATTCAAAGACGAATAGTTCAGGCATCTCAACAATTGTGCTCAGACATTTTGAACAATAAATTCAGATACAATGCTCATACATTCAGAAGATACTGATCATGGGTACTAGCAATGCCATATAGGCAAGGCTCAGAAAATGTACACATGAATGAAGTACCAGAATACTAGTCCATTTAGGTACTAGCCTACGTTCCACGCAGGATTCAGACCAGCCTTATAACGCCCGCCTCAGAACAGAACAAAACAGAACAGATTCCCATGTCAGTATACAAAAGACAATTATCTAAGAATTAATACACAGATCAATGCTCAATACGCAGTAAAAAGTGAGCACCGATAGGAGTTCAATAATTGAATCAGGCTCAACATAAGGGCTTACTTAGCAATAATATATTGAAATCAATGTACATTTGGAGTTCAACAACGGACATAAGTAGACAAAAGAATAATTGCAGAAGCAAATTGATGGTTCGAGGTTCAGATAGAAACCCTTACCTGGTTCACAGCTACAGTACCCTAACCGAAAAATCCTTGCTTTAACCTAAACGGAACAGTCCAAAGATTAGAAGACAACTTACATCACTGTATTATAACTCAATATTAACTCACGCACATTTCCATAAAGACCCCCTCGCCGGATGTGTAAAATTACTAAAATATCCCTCGCATTCCTAATCACCAAAATAGCGTTTCCATGATTAAACTTGTTAAAATAGCCCTAACGTATGTGAATTTACTCAAAAATACCTTTTATAGATAAAATTACTAAAATACCCCTTTAGGGTGGTAAATTACCAAAATACCCCTGAGGGTTTCTGGCATAAGAAAAATATCTTAAAATATTATTTTAAGCATCCTAGAGACATTTATGAGCTAAAAAGTACTTTAAGAAATTTTCACCCGAAAATCCAGAACCGGTGTCCGGACCGAGCGCTTAAAAGTCGGTTCGGCTAAAATACCTATCGGCTTCAGAATGGTACAAAATTTTAGATAATGCATCATATCAATAAATTAAGGTTCTACTAAAATTCTCAGATTAAAATAATTTAATTTACTATGCCAAATAATTCATTACTTTTAGTTAGCCGATACCCTAATTTATCGCCCTTTACGGGTACCAAAAATTCCCAAAATATTCCAGGGCGTACATCTCATAAAAATATCTAGGGTCACAGTTTTGTACTTTGTCTAATTTAGATCTTAGATATTTTTTAAAATTCATTGAAAACACTGCCTAATTAATTCTTACCTTTAGTGACAATAACAACTACTATTCTCATCAATACCCACACTATTTCACCTAAACACAGACACACACACTTCATCTTCTTCACTCTCCCAGCCGAAGCACACTCACCTGCACACTCCCATACACATTTACACACCTACACACTTTAATTTCATACCCTTACACACATTACAACACATTTAACACTCGCCCATATACATGAATCATCATATATATATCCACCCGAACACACCCACAGCCAAGAACACGCACCTGCATACACCGAATGCACACACTAACCCCTTGGTGCCCACTGAAACTTTCACAACACTCATTGGACTCCTCATTACTCTCTTCACTTCACAAAAATAAAAATCTTGCATTTTTCCATCCCCCATGCCGCCCAGCCGTGAACGCACCTACAGAAATACACTCGCAGCACACCCTCTCCCATGGTCGCAGTTGCTACAACTTAGTTTGCTACACCCACGACAGTCCTCTCCTTCATCCACTAACTCACCTATGTAACCCACTATCCCACGTATACCCACACAGACCCACTACCATATTAGCATGTTCAGTAGATACGTATTTATATATATATATATATATATATATATATATATATATATATATATGGGAACTGATCCGTTGATAGCGCTAGCAAAATGGGAGATCTTGCTAGCGCGATCTGACCGTCCATCCCGAAGGGATGGACGGCCCAGATCGCGTATTTTTGCGGCGCTGTCAGCAGTCCGCTACACAGTGTAGCGGACCATCCTTTTTACCATTTTGCCCCTCCACCCCCTCCGCTACACTGTCTAGCGGAGCACATAATTGGGCCCACGTTGACAGCCAAACGTTGACAGCCAAAATGTCGTCCGCTAGACAGTGTAGCGGACGACTGACACAGTCAACACGACTGTTACTTTGTCATTATCTTACCGTCCGCTAGACAGTGTAGCGGACCGTTTTTCCCTTTCTTTACTCTGAAACCCTTATTCATTCCTTCTAAACTGCTATTCATTCCTTCTTCTCACAATTCTTCTAGCGGTGTTGGCAAGTAGATCGGCGCAATTTCTTCTCAAGAAATCCTTTATTCGACGAATCAATCACGTAACTTCACAAACCAATCCTTTATTTGTTCATAATCTAGAGTTGTTATCGCGGCTTATGCATGATTTTGAATGTGTGCGAAACGCTGCATTGTGCTAGCGTTTGTCAATGTATCTATACATATATATAGATTATATATGTGTATTGCGTATTATTTGTTCATGTGATTTCACTTGTAAAATCCCATTCCCGTGTCTGTTTGTATCTATGTACATTGCATATACACAGCATGTGAACTTATGTGAGTATTATCTGATCACATGCTAGCGTTGACTGTGCTAGCGTTGTATGTTTGAGAATGTTTACGCTTCCAACCTTGCCGTTTTGCATAATTTCAGTTGCGAAAAATGGATTTCAACCCTGGACCAGAAGATCCGTCCGTATTATACGACCAAGCAAACCATATCAGTACGCTCATATGGGATGGTGGAGTAAGATACTTATTTTATCAACTTTGTTATTCTTGGGAACGTTGTATATCGTTTAATTTGCTTAAATTGTATTTATTAATTCGTAGGAAAGAGCACTTCTCAACACGGTAGAAGTATCCGATAATTTTAAAGAATGGAAATTGAACAGAACCCAGAAAAGATTACTGCGTGGGATTGGGTTTGGGATTTTCACGCGTGGGCAGATCTTTCAACAACTTGACCGGCACTTAATAGGTGCCCTTGTTGAAAGGTGGAGAAGTGAAACGAATACGTTTCACTTCCCTCTCGGAGAGCTGACAATTACCCTAGAAGATGTAGGGTTCATCTTAGGGTTACCGGTGACGGGGCGGCCGGTAATAGCTCCTCCGTCGGAAGCAACGAATAAGAGGACCGCTAGGGACTTCTTTACTTCGATACCCCAGGATCAATTTAGCACTGGTGGTATCAAGTTGAAATGGTTGGTAGATACCTACAAGGTTCTGCCGGATAACTACACGGATCAGATGCTTGTGCTGTACACACAAGCTTTCCTCTTGTGGGTGATGGGGGCAATTCTGTTCCCAACAACGTCGAAGAATACCGTCAGCGTCAAATATTTACCGTTGTTGGGTAACCTGCTGGAGGTTGGGGATTATGCCTGGGGAGCCGCAACTCTTGCGTACCTCTACCGAGCATTGCACAAGGCAACGAGGCCCGACTCCAAAGCGATATGTGCATGTCTCTCGCTATTGCAGGTATATCATACAATTCTTGATTACTCGCTCGTTTCTTTTTTTTTGGGTTGAATTGACAATAAAATTTGACGATACTTTATTTAATTTGTCTTTGCTCTCAGGTGTGGTCTTATGAACACCTTGCTACCGGCGCACCCACGCGTAGGGACGGAACCGATAATGTGTGGCCTCGGTTGTGCGCCTGGGAGTACAGTCGGAAGGACAGCCACTACCAGAGGAGAGACGATCCCCATCACAACATTACGTACTATCGGGGGGAGCTCGACTCGTTATCTCCTGGCCAGATGCGATGGGCACCGTACAAACATTTGGCGCGACGGGTGGGAGAGTCGTTCGTCTTCACGCTCTCTGGGTTACAACGCACACCCCTGATCCACTTCGAGGTCGCAGAGTGGCAGCTGCCAGATCGCGCCATGCGCCATTTTGAGTGCCTGCAGGGGTTGCCAGCAGGCGCGCCGGATATGAGGCTTAACAGGAACCCACCGGGTGTCCCTCGGTTTGGCAAGGCAAATGCGCACGACTTGTGCGCACGAGAACTTGAGGTTTGGGATTCCTGGCAGGACACGCTGGCGGCCATTGTGTCGGAGCCTGACCCCGTGATCAGTATCGAACAGTACAATGGGTGGTACTACCGCATCACCCGGAGGAGAGTAGCTCCAGTAAGGTTTGAACGCGGGGAGAAGTACCACCCTAGGGGTCAGATCGATGAGCACATGGCATACAATCTGGTAAGTTGGCCAATAAGTGCTTTAATTGAACTTGATGATTCTAACTGTGTATGAAGTTACTTATTTATTATCTCTCTGGATGTAGGTTAATGCCTCGTTCGCCTTCTTCCAGAAGTTGCGCGAGCGGAAGGATTTGGTGGATGCAATGGGCGAGGAGCTTCGCCAACAGGCTGATGCGTTGGCGTATGGCTGCGGGAATTTTTTACACCAAGCATCGGGCCAGCCTTCCGGCGTCAGCCCGGGAATGGGTTATCCGGGGTGGCAGCCCCCATATGTGAGCGAGGGATACACCGATCCCTCGGGACAGACTTCGGGAGTGAGCCAGGGATATGGTGGTCCATCTGTGCCGGGAATGGGTGGTGATTGGGGACAGCCAAGCACCATGGGCCAGGCTCAAGCGCCGTGGGAAGACTACAGTGTGCCCTCCTTCTCTTTGCTATTGGACTCGGAACCCCAACCCTTCTCTCAGAGTCAAGTCACGCAAGACTGGGGTTTCGGACACATCAGTCTGTCGGAGACACTGCCTATTGTCCCATGGGCAGGACCATCTACTGCCGAAGGAGGGCAATATCCCCCGGTCGACCCCCCGGAAGGAGTGCAATATCCCCCCGTCGACCCCCGAGGGCAATATCGCAAAGGGCATCCAGTGAAGCCCCTAAAGCCGCATAAATGCCAAATAATCACAGAGCGTTATTTTAGCGGCTTCCCCCGGGACAAAGCGTTGTATAGTGTGAATCATCCGGAGGGCATGGATTACACTTGCGAGTGGGGAGAAATGGCCTCCCTGGCTCCGGGGAGTTGGTTAGACAACGGTGTCATCTCCACATACGTGGAGATTCTGAAGGAAAGGGGTCGGGAGCGGCTGAACGAGTACCCGGCCATTTTTTTGGTTGATGCCTTTTTTCATAGCCTCCTAGTGTCTGAATGGCATGAGTGGGTCGAGCAAAGGCGGAAGAAAAAGTTGGGCCAGTGGAGACCGTCCGCTAACCTACGAGCGTATCTTGCTAGGGATAGTCCAGTGAGCGCAAGTGTTGCCGACGTGTTTCTAATCCCATTTTTAGGGGAAAGCCACTGGTACTTGGTTTGCTACGAACCGGTGGAGAAAGTCGTATCGGTGATCGACAGTCTCCACGACGATACCGCCTTTATGCCTGTGCTGCAGATGTACAAAGCCCAGTTGGATTCAATGGTAATATTACGATTGTTGTTTAACAGTTATTGTAACTTGGCATAAATGTTAAACTCGTGTCTTACGCCGTTTTATGTTTCTTGCAGAATATATTTTGTGCAATGGTCAATGGTGTCCGTGGTAACCCTGTACCGGCGCGGCCAAAGCTCGATTGGCGACTGAAGAAGAGGAGGCCCAAGCAACGTAACACTTCGGACTGCGGCGTTTTCCTTTGCATGTACATGGATTACATTTGCCGGTCTGAGAGCCTCAAGGCGGCGGTGTGGAGCCAAGCAGAAGTAGACACCTTTAGATATAGAATGGCTTGGCAAATTATGAAAGGCCGGCCTAGAGCGGTTACGTGTATTGTAAATCCGGCAAATGCCGAGAATCCCTCCCAACATGATTCCCCCCGTTGACATTGTACCATTACACTTTATTTTTTTTAATAAACTATGAATATTTAGAAAGCTCTCATTGATTTGTGTTGAAGATTATTGATTGATTGTTTTGTCTGATTTCCGTTGAAGATGATTTGAGTTTGGTTTTTTTGGCTCTCACTGAGAATGATTGAAAAGCAAAATTTGTCCGTTAGACAATGTCGCGGACAGTGGGGGAAGTGAATTTTCTAAGTGTGGGTTATGCTGGACCGTCCGCTAGACAATGTCGCGGACGGTGGGGGTGGGGAAAATTTTCCAAGTGTTGATATAAGGCATTCTGCTGGCCCGTCCGCTAGACAATGTCGCGGACGGTGGGGGTGGGAAAAATTTTCCAAGTGTTGATATAAGGCATTCTGCTGGCCCGTCCGCTAGACAATGTCGCGGACGGTGGGGGTGGGGAAAATTTTCCAAGTGTTGATATAAGGCATTCTGCTGGCCCGTCCGCTAGACAATATCGCGGACGGTGGGGGTGGGGAATAAGGCATTCTGCTGGCCCGTCCGCTAGACAATGTCGCGGACGGTGGGGGTGGGGAATAAGGCATTCTGCTGGCCCGTCCGCTAGACAATGTTGCGGACGGTGGGGGAAGTGAATTTTCTAAGTGTTGGGTTAAGACAATCTGCTGGTCTGTCCGCTAGACAATGTCGCGGACGATGGGGGAGGGGAAAAATTTCGAAGGTATTCTGTTGGCCCGTCCGCTAGACAATGTCGCGGACGGTTTCCAAGTGTTGATATAAGGCATTCTGATGGCCCGTCCGCTAGACAATGTAGTGTTATGCAGTTTTAACAAATTGGCGTCCGAAGACAATGTATCTCAAACGGCACAATTAAGCGAGAAAAAATTTAGAAACATAATGAACATGTATACAATAAATTTGGTTATTATTAATAAATTAGGGTTCACATTGAGGGAAATAAATTTTTTCACAAGCGCTCCGATCAAAGATTACAACTTGAAAATCCCACCACCCAAGGTGTTCAAACACTACAAAGTCCCCGAGTTCGAGGCCATGCTGGCGCACGAAGACGTTCCAACCCTCTGCGAATTGCTTTTTTTGGGGTCGGCCGGGCTTCAGCTTGATTTCAACCTGCCAGGCCCCCTTGCGGCTATATAATCTTGAACTGTCATGAATTGTTGTAAATTGATTGGTAAAGGCTTCCGGTATGTCCTAACAAACACAATACAAAAAATAGGTTAGTTTTTAACCAAAAGATCAAACTTTTAACACACGAAAATACAGAGAAAGAGGGATGGGCTACAAGTTCATTCTCAAATCCCGGCATCATGACTTTGAAAAAGTGTTTGCCTGCTAGGTGCAAGTTGCCAATAAAATCGTAGGTGGTCTCCGATCCAGAAGCCATCGAGGTCGGCGATGAGGGGAGGACGGTGGTGTCGCCGGAGATGTGGGTCGCCGTAGATGGGGTAGCGGCTTGGGTTAGATGTTCGAGAGAGAGAGAGAGAGAATATAGCGGACTGATAAAAGCTGTTGCCCGTTTTGATTAATATATACAATAGGATAGAGGTCCGCTACATTGTATAGCGGACATAAATGAAAACCAAAAGTTTTTCTGCGATGACGTCCGCTACATTGTATAGCGGACATAAATGAAGACCAAAAGTTTTTCTGCGATGACGTCCGCTACATTGTATAGCGGACACCAAAAGTTTTTCTGCGATGACGTCCGCTACATTGTATAGCGGACATAAATGATGACCAAAAAATTAGGACTATGCATATCCGTCCGCTACATCAGAAATCGCTACATCAAAAAAAATAATTCCGGTATTCGGTTGAAAAATTATTAGAAAAAATTATTACAAATGTCAAACTTATATAAAAATTATTACAAATGTCAAACTTATACAAAAAATTAAAGGTCCACTGCAGCTTGTCCGTCCTCATCTTCGGCGTCATCTTCTGCCCCATCTTGCAAACCCCCGGGACTTATCCCCAGTGCCTTGTAATGGTTCCGCTTGTCGTGGTCGGTCATTTTGTTGCACAATGCACACCTTCGCAGCTTTTTAGGTTGAGTTGCCGTTTCAATTGAGCTTTTCATCCGCGTAGATCTCTTGCGGCCTTTCGTTTGCGATATAATTGGATCCAACGGCCGGATATCATTGTCGCCTTCCTCCCCCGGCTCGTCATCTTCGGATTCCGTCGTAGGCTCGGTGTCAACCGCATTGGTGACTGAAGCTGCTTCCAACTGGTCGACGATGGGCTCTTGCTGCTGAGCTACATCGAGGAGATGTTTATAACCGACCATTGTAGCAGCAGCCTTTACGGACAAACGGGTGAACATCGTCACCAGATGATTATACCGCAACGTCTCTGATTCTTCAAAGTCAGTATACGGGTGCTCCGGAAAGGAAATGGTACCGTGCAACCTGTTTGCACCTTTCGTCCACCGTGGCAAGACGTATTTATCGGGGATTGTCCTGATATTCTTCTGGGTGAAAAACCGCAGAATGTGTCTACACAGGATGCCATGGAACTCAAACTTCTTGCAAACACACGTCACCGAGTCCGTCAATGTGTCGTGGCTCACCGTATAAATTCTGCGCAGCTTCTCAGGGACGAGGTCATTCACGAGCGAATAAACCTTGTACTCACGCGTAGACATTTCTGCCACCTTGTTTATACTGTATCGTCCCGATTTTCGCAGCTCTACTTGGTATAGCAAGAAGATCTCCTTCGTATAGACTTTGGCACCGTTCAGCTCCAGCGGGGTCTCTAGCAACCTTCTCCTTTGTTTGTACGTTGTTGCAAAGTCGGCAGCCCTTTCTTTTACGAACAACGAAGCTACCGCTTTTTGTGCGGATGCAACGAAAGTCTTCAAATTGGTAGTTGTACCCACATAACTATCGAACGTGGCATTCATAGATTCACTCCTGCCCGTCGTTTTCATGCCCGCTGAAAAATACCTCCTCGTGTAAACGCCAATCCATTGCTCTTTGCGCTCGTACAAGTGCCGGAGCCACTCGTTGTCTTGCAATGAGTAATCCCGAACAAGCTTTTCCCACCTCTCCTCGAATTCCTCAATCGTTAATGACTTGGTAATGCACTTGTCAAAATCCTGTTTAAAGTCTGGATACTTTGCGTACACGTGATGCAGACGTTCAGGGTATTTGTTGCTTATGTGCCAAGTGCACAAGTTGTGCCGGGTGTCTGGGAAGACGGTCGCAATAGCCTTCTTCATTGCCAAATCTTGATCGGTGATGATCACTTTGGGTGCTTTGAAGTTCATTGCTTCCAGCCACGTCCTAAACAACCATACAAAAGAACCCTCGCTCTCGTCCCTTAACAAGGCGAACCCGAACAGGATGGAGTGATAGTGATGATTGACGCCGGTGAAAGGAGCGAACGGCATCGAGTACTTGTTGGTACGGTATGTGGTGTCGAAAGTCACGACATCCCCAAAATGCTTATAAGCTAGTCTCGAACGACCGTCGACCCAAAAAATTGTACTAACTCGATGCTCTTCGTCAAGTTTATAGTCGAAGGTAAACTGCGGGTCCTCCATCTGCATCCGTTTCAATAGGCTCATTGTCGATTGCGCATCATTGAGGTCATACGCGGCTCGTCTATGGGTTCGGACCGCGTTACGAACGTCTGTCGTGTTAAAGTTTAAATTTTGAATTCCCCCAGCCTGTTCAGCAAGAACATTAACAATCTCAGTAGGTCCAATTCGCGCATTGCTCATTGTGTGAATTAGGCTCCTCGCGACCTTACCCATCTTCTTGTGTTGATGCATCTGACTCACCTTAGAAGGAGTTACTAACGGGTGATTGTGTGCCAGTTCCAGGCTGGTAATAAGCCAATGATCATGATTGGCTTTGTAGCTTACGAACATCTTGACCTGGCAATTTGTGCGCTCAAAGCAGTCCCGTCTTCTACGCGAATATCCTATTTCGTCATCACTGTCATCATTCCCTACGCGTGTCTCATTTTGCTGTGGATTTCTGCCCCTATGACACTCGTATAAACGAGAGCATATCTTTTTTGTTACGTTGCTTGTTCTTGTAGTCTTTATTCTAATGCCAAAACCAACCCTCAATGAATACGCTCGAAAACATTCTTCAGCTTCTTCCAATGTTTGAAACGTTCGTCCTAGATACGGATCACTAGCATCTACGGGGACGTTGGAGCTCGACACGAAATCAGACATTGTGAAACAAGACCTGTGTAGAAATAGACTACGCTTAACAATCAAATGGCATTTCTAACTGAAAATATTACCTAAAAATTACAGTGGGCGAATAGACCAATTTAGGATGACAAACATACCGTATGCATAACCCCTGAAAGTGTCTCCAAATTAACAATTATTAATTTACTGAACATAACAAATCAAAATTACTAAGATAAATAGACGAATTCATCATGCCAAAAAATCGAATTAAACTATAATTTTATTTAGAGTTTACAAATTACACCTTTTTTATGAACATCATGTCTAGAACATCACAAATTGAAGAATAGAGTGACAAATTTCTAGAACATCAAAAAAAATCTATACGTTTTTGTCCGAACAAAATAAAATTATATTTTACCATTCAATCCATAAAGAAAACTTCACCATTCGCAAACTTACCTTACTTGAGTGAAGCTAAGTTTTACTCGAAGCTTGAAGGGAGCAGAAAATTGTAGCGAGTCCGAAGGAGGAGAAGAAAATTGTAGCCGAAGGAGCTTGAGGAATTCCGACAACCCGTCGTGTGTAGAAATAAAGGTACAAACACGTGGTAATGTGTCAAAATGCAACCCGTCGTGTGTAGAAATAAAGGTACAAACACGTGGTAATGTGTCACTGTGTCAGTCGTCCGCTACACTGTCTAGCGGACGACATTTTGGCTGTCAACGTGGGCCCAATTATGTGCTCCGCTAGACAGTGTAGCGGAGGGGGTGGAGGGGCAAAATGGTAAAAAGGATGGTCCGCTACACTGTGTAGCGGACTGCTGACAGCGCCGCAAAAATACGCGATCTGGGCCGTCCATCCCTTCGGGATGGACGGTCAGATCGCGCTAGCAAGATCTCCCATTTTGCTAGCGCTATCAACGGATCAGCTCCCTATATATATATATATATATATATATATATATATATATATATGGGAGCTGATCCATTGATAGCGCTAGCAAATGGAGTTAAGTTGCTAGCGCGATCTGACCGTCCATCCTGAAAGATGGACGGTCCAGATCGCGCCTTTTTCCAAAACTGATCCCCGTCCGCCATACTGTCTCGCGGACGGGAGTTTTACCTTTTTGCCCTCCTCCCATGTCCGCGAGACTGTCTCGCGGACGCCTTTCTGTTCCTGACATGTGTCAGGAAAAAGGCGTCCGCCATACTGTATGGCGGACGATCTCTAGGCTGACACATGTCAGGGCCTGTCCCCTCGGTCGCCTATAAAGTCTCGGGCGTGAGCCCCGAGAACTGTCCCCTGGTATCTGTATGGCGTCAACTCTCTCCTGCTATAAATATTTAATCAGATCGGGGTATTTATATTATTGTAGCGGACGGCGTCCCCTCTCTCGAACATCTAACCTAAAGCCGCTACCCCATCTACGGCGACTCACATCTCCGGTCACCCACATCTCCCCGCCGACACCACCGTCCTCACCTCAACGACGATCTCGATGGCTTCTGGATCGGAGACCACCTACGCCTACGATTATATTGGCAACTTGCACCTAGTAGGCAAACACTTTTTCAAAGTCATGATGCCGGGATTTGAGCATGAACTTGTAGGCTATCCCTCTTTCTCTTTCTCTGTATTTTCGTGTGTTAAAAGTTTGATCTTTTGTTTTTCTTAACCAAAACTAACCTATTTTTTGTATTTTGTGTTTGGTAGGACATACCGGAAGCATTTACCAATCAATTTACAACAATTCATGATAGTGCAAGATTATATAGCCGCAAGGGGGCATGGCAGGTTGAAATCAAGCTGAAGCCCGGCCGATCCCAAAAAAAGGAATTCGCAGAGGGTTGGAACGTCTTCGTGCGCCAGCATGGCCTCGAACTCGGGGACTTTGTAGTGTTCGAACACCTTGGGTGGTGGGATTTTCAAGTTGTAATCTTTGAACGGAGCGCTTGTGAAAAGCTTTCGTACCCCATTTGTGAACCATAGTTTATTATAATAAAAATATTTATGTTCTTGTTTATTATGTTTTCAAATTTTTTCTTGGTTAATTGTGCCTTTTTTTGTTGCCTCGATATATTGATATATTGAGATCGTTGATTATGAATTGTACATTATTTTTTGGAAAAATTGAGATTGTTGATTCCGTCGCTAAAACAAGTCTTTGGGCGTCAGTTTATTAAAATAGCATTAACGTACTATGTCGCTAAAACAAGTCTTCGGGCCAATTTATTTCAATTTATTAAAACTGCATCACGGGCGCCAATTTATTCCAATTTATTACATTACGCCACATTGTATAGTTCTATATATATAGCGGATATAAGGGGCCCTCCGCTTAGGCCGGGTTCGGGAAGGTCGGGAACTAAGGCCCCGTTTGACAAAAAAATTTTCCCTCTTTTTTTTTCAGTTTTAAAAACTGAAAAAAAATGTCTGGTCCGTGCCAACCATTTTCTGCGGTAAGTATATCCGCGATACTATATAGCGGACAGTTTGGACTAAGTGTAGAAAAAACTAAGTGTTGGAGAGGTGGAAGTAAGTGTAGAAGAAAAAACTAAGGCCCCGTTTGACAAATTTTTTTTCCCTCTTTTTTTTTCAGTTTTAAAAACTGAAAAAAGTGTAGAAAAAATGAAGTTTTGGAGAGGTGGAACAAAGTGTAGAAGAAAAAACTAAGTAGTGGTATTCTAAGTAGCGGACGTAGAGAACACAACCAAAAACATTCTGCGGGGCCGTCCGCTATACTATGTAGCGGACGTAGAGAAGATGTGTCGTCCGCTACATAGTATAGCGGACGTAGAGAAAACTACCAAAAGTCTAGCGTCCGCGATACTATATAGCGGACAAGGAACAGACCCGCGATACTATATAGCGGACGGCAAATGTATATTGTCCAGCGGACAGCAAATATATATATTCAAACCCAAAAGAAAGTCCCCCTATAACTTCTACACTCTTCTTCTCCCCGTGTTCTTCCTACTCACAAATATTCCCAGCGGCGTTGGCAAGCAGATCTGCGCAATTTCTTCATAAGAGCAGCTTTAATCCCCCCCTAATAGATCACGTAAGTTCACAAAATCAATCCTTTACATGTTTCTAATCTATAGTTGTGATCAATATTGCGTTTTATGCGTGGTTTTGATTATGCATTGAGCATGTGCTAGCGGTGATGAGGATTTATATATGTATGTATTTATTCATGTGCTAGCGTTTGTAAAATCCAATTCCATAGTTTCAGTTGCAAAAAATGGAATTTATCCCTGGACCAGAAGATCCATCCGTGTTATACGACCAAGCCAACCATATCAGTACGCTCATATGGGATGGTGGAGTAAGATACATTATTTATCAACTTTCTTATTATTACGAACGTTGTTTTACCGTTCATTTTGCTCAAATTGTATTTATTAATAATTCGTAGGAAAGAGAACTTCTCACCACCGTAGAAGTATCTCGCGAGTTCACGAGATGGACCTTGAACAATTCCCAGAAAAGCATACTGCGTGGAATTGGGTTTGGGATTTTCACGCATGGGCAGATCTTTCAACAGCTTGACCGGGCCTTGATAGGTGCCCTTGTTGAGAGGTGGAGAAGTGAAACGAATACGTTTCACTTCCCGATCGGAGAGATGACGATTACCCTAGAAGATGTAGGGTTCATCTTGGGGTTGCCGGTGACGGGGCGGCCGGTAATTGCTCCTCCGTCAGACGCAACGAATAAGAGAACAGCGCGAGACTTCTTCACTTCGATACCCCAGGATCAATTTAGCACTGGTGGTATAAAGTTGAAGTGGTTGGTAGATACCTACGGGGTTTTGCCGGAAAACTATACGGGCCGTGAGCTTGTGGTGTACACAAAGGCCTTCCTCTTGTGGGTGATGGGAGCAATTTTATTCCCAACGACGTCGAAGAACACGGTCAGCGTGAAATATTTACCGTTGTTGGGTAACCTGTCGGAGGTTGGGGATTATGCCTGGGGTGCAGCGGTTCTTTCGTATCTGTACCGAGCATTGCACAAGGCAACGAGGCCCAACTCCAAAGCCATATGTGCATGTCTCTCGCTATTGCAGGTATATCATATAAATCATGTCTTCGTTATTGTGTTTTATTTTTGTTGAATCGACGATATAAATATAATTTTTTGATGTTCTCAGGTGTGGTCTTACGAACACCTTGCTCCCGGTGCACCAACGCGTAGGGATGGAACCGACAAAGTCTGGCCTCGGTTGTGTGCTTGGGAGTACAGCCGGAGGGCTAGCCACTACAAGAGGAGAGTCGATCCCCATCACAACATTACGTACTATCGAGGGGAGTTCGACCGTCTATCTCCGGGCCAAATGCGTTGGGCACCGTACATACGTTTGGCGCGACGGGTGGGAGAGTCGTTCGTCTTCACGCTCTCCGGGTTGCAGCGCACACCCCTGATCCATTTCGAGCTCGCAGAGTGGCAGCTGCCCGACCGAGCAATGCGCCATTTTGAGTTGGAGCAGGGTTTGCCAGTCGATGCCCCGGATATGAGGGTTAACAGGAACCCACCGGATGTCGGAGTGTTTGGCACCGCCAATGCGTACGAATTGTGCGCGGCCGAAATAGAGCTTTGGACTTCTTGGCAGGACACACTGGCGGCCATCGTCTCGGAGCCAGACCCCGTTATCAGCATCGATCAGTACGATGAGTGGTACTACCGCATCACGCGGAGGAGAGTAGCCCCTGTAAACTTTGAACGTGGGGAGAGGTATGCGCCTAGGGGTCAGATCGATGAGCGTATGGCATACAATCTCGTAAGTTGCCCAACAAGTCTGACTTGAACCAAATTAGTTGAATATAAATGTCTGATTGAAGTTACTTAATTTTTTATCTCTTTGGATGTAGGTTAATGCCTCGCTTGCATTCTTCCAGAAGTTGAGTGAGCGGAGGGATCTGGTGAGCGCAATGGGCGAGGATCTTTGCCAACAGGCTGCGACATTGGCTTTAGGCTGCGGGAATTTTTTGCGCCAAGCATCGGGCCAGTCTTCGGGAGTAAGCCCGGGAATGGGTTATACGGGCGTCAGCCAGGGATACGGTGATCCCTCTGGACAGGCTTCAGGGGTGAGTCAGGGAGTTGTTGGTACCTCTGAAGCGGGGATGGGACAGGCTCAAGCGTCGTGGGGCGATTACAGCGGCCCCTCCTTCAATTTGTTCCCGGAACCCCTCTCTCAAGTCACGCAAGACTTTCCTTTCGGAAACTACGGTTTCTCCGAGGCACTGCCCATTGTCCCGTGGGCGGGACCAGTTGGCGGCCCCGAAGGGGAATATCAGCCGGCCGAAGAAGGAATTGGAGGCCAATATCCCCCGATCGACCCCCGAGGGCAATATCCGAAAGGGCATCCAGCCAGGCCCCTAAAGCCGCATAAATGCGATATAATCCGAGCCCGTTATTTTAGCGGGGCCCCCCAAGACGGAGCGTCGTATGACGTGGATCACCCCGAGGGCTTGGATTACAATGCCTCTTGGACAGAGATCGCCTCGCTGGCGCCGGGATCTTGGTTAGACAGCGGTGTCATCTCGCACTACGTGCAAATTCTGAGGCGAAGGTGTCGGGAGCATCCAGACATCGGTCTGCGCGTGTTTATCTTGGATGCTTTTTTCCATCAGCTCCTAGTACAAGAGTGGCACGACTGGGGCAATGCAAGGAAGGGGAGAGGCATGGCCCAGTGGAAACCGTCCCCTAACCTACAAGCATATCTTGCTAGGGATAGTCCAGTGAGCGCAAGTGTTGCCGACGTGTTTCTAATCCCCTTTTTAGGGAATGCCCACTGGTACTTGGTTTGCTACGAACCATTACAGAGCACGGTTTCAGTCGTCGACAGTCTCTACGACGATACCGACGTGATGCCTGTGATTGATATGTACCGAGGCATAGGCCAGTTGGATGCCATGGTAAGATCCTGTTTCCTTCTTGTTGTAACTTGCATATTATAAAACTGATTAATCTTATTTTGCTAGCTATGTTTAATGCTTATTATGGTTCTCGCAGAATCTTTTTGCTGCCCTGGTCAATGGTAGGCGTCGGGAGAAGGTATCGCGCAGGCCGGTCCTCATTTTCCGATTGAAGAGGAGTAGGCCCAAGCAACATAATTCCTCGGACTGCGGCGTCTTCCTCTGCATGTACATGGATTACATTTGCCGGTCTGAGAGCCTCAAGAAGACTGTCTGGAGCGAAGAATGCATACAAGACTTTAGGTATAGGATTGCTTGGCAAATTATAAATGGCCGGCCTAGAGCTATTAGGTTTATTGTAAATCCGTGTAAGGAACATAATTCCTGCGAGAGATGATGTTCCCCAATTCACATTGTAACGTTACAACACTTTTTTAACCCAAAAAATTTATTGAATGCGATTGATTTTATTGACCAATGTGATTTAACGGTGGGAAACCAAGTGTTGGATATCTGTCTATCTGCAGGGCAAGTGTTCAAAAAATAACAAAGTGATCGATAATATGTGTATCTGCGGGGCCGTCCGCTACATAGTATAGCGGACGCAGAGAAGTGAACCAAAACCAAAAAAAAAAAAACTAAGTGTTGGGGTCTGCGGGGCCGTCCGCTACATAGTATAGCGGACGCAGAGAAGCGAACCAAAACCAAAAAAAAACTAAGTGTTGTAGGGGGGGGCCGTCCGCTACATAGTATAGCGGACGCAGAGAAGCGATCCAAAACCAAAAAAAAAAAAAACTAAGTGTTGTAGGGGGGGCCGTCCGCTACATAGTATAGCGGACGCAGAGAAGTGAACCAAAACCAAAAAAAACTAAGTGTTGTAGGGGGGTATTCTGCGGGCCGTCCGCTACATAGTATAGCGGACGCAGAGAAGTGAACCAAAACCAAAAAAAACTAAGTGTTGTAGGGGGGTATTCTGCGGGGCCGTCCGCTACATAGTATAGCGGACGCAGAGAAGTGAACCAAAACCAAAAAAAAACTAAGTGTTGTAGGGGGGTATTCTGCGGGGCTGTCCGCTACATAGTATAGCGGACGCAGAGAAGTGAACCAAAACCAAAAAAACTAAGTGTTGTAGGGGGGGTATTCTGCGGGGATGTCCGCTACATAGTATAGCGGACGCAGAGAAGTGAACCAAAACCAAAAAAAACTAAGTGTTGTAGGGGGGTATTCTGGGGCCGTCCGCTACATAGTATAGCGGACGCAGAGAAGTGAACCAAAAACAAAAAAAACTAAGTGTTGTAGGGGGGTATTCTGCGGGGCCGTCCGCTACATAGTATAGCGGACGCAGAGAAGTGAACCAAAACCAAAAAAAAACTAAGTGTTGTAGGGGGGTATTCTGCGGGGCTGTCCGCTACATAGTATAGCGGACGCAGAGAAGTGAACCAAAACCAAAAACTAAGTGTTGTAGGGGGGTACTGCGGGGCTGTCCGCTACATAGTATAGCGGACGCAGAGAAGTGAACCGAAACCAAAAAAAACTAAGTGTTGTAGGGGGGTATTCTGCGGGGATGTCCGCTACATAGTATAGCGGACGCAGAGAAGTGAACCAAAACCAAAAAAAAACTAAGTGTTGTAGGGGGGTATTCTGCGGGGCCGTCCGCTACATAGTATAGCGGACGCAGAGAAGTAAACAAAAACAAAAAAAACCTAAGTGTTGTAGGGGGGGTATTCTGCGGGGCTGTCCGCTACATAGTATAGCGGACGCAGAGAAGTGAACCAAAACCAAAAAAAAACTAAGTGTTGTAGGGGGGGTATTCTGCGGGGCCGTCCGCTACATAGTATAGCGGACGCAGAGAAGTGAACAAAAACAAAAAAAACCTAAGTGTTGTAGGGGGGGTATTCTGCGGGGCTGTCCGCTACATAGTATAGCGGACGCAGAGAAGTGAACCAAAACCAAAAAAAAACTAAGTGTTGTAGGGGGGTATTCTGCGGGGCCGTCCGCTACATAGTATAGCGGACGCAGAGAAGTGAACCAAAACCAAAAAAAACTAAGTGTTGTAGGGGGGGTATTCTTTAATACCTTAGGTTTCTAATGTTGTGCTGCGCAGTGTAGCGGACAGTGTAAGAAATCACGTATAAAAAAATGATTGTAAAGGTTATTACAAACGAGTCATTACTAAAATATTATTACAAAATGTCCGACACTTTTGATGGCTCATAAAAGATTATTACAAAATATTCAGTACACTAAAGTTCCACTGCAGCTTGTTCGTCCTCATCCTCGGCATCATCTTCTTCCCCGTCTTGCAAAGGCACTGGACTTATCCCCAGTGCCTTGTAATGGTTCCGCTTGTCGTGGTCTGTCATTTTGTTGCACAATGCACACCTTCTTAGCTTTTTTGGTTGACTTGCCGTCTCAATAGAGCTTTTCATCCGCGTAGATCTCTTGCGGCCTTTCGTTTGCGATATAATTGGATCCGAAGGCCGGATATCATTGTCGGCTCCCTCCCCCGGCTCGTCATCTTCTGATCCCGTCGTAGGCTCGGTGTCAACCGCATTGCTGACTGAAGCTGCTTCCAATTGGTCGACGATGGGCTCTTGCTGCTGAGCTACCTCGAGGAGATGTTTATATCCGACCATTGTAGCAGCACCCTTTACGGACAAACGGGTGAACATCGTCACCAGATGATTATACCGCAACGTCTCTGATTCTTCAAAGTCAGTATACGGGTGCTCCGGAAAGGAAATGGTCCCGTGCAACCTGTTTGCACCTTTCGTCCAACGTGGCAGGACGTATTTATCGGGGATTGTCCTGATATTCTTCTGTGTGAAAAACCGCAGAATGTGTCTACACAGGATGCCATGGAACTCAAACTTCTTACAAACACATGTCACCGAGTCCGTCAATGTGTCGTGGGTCACCGTATAAATTCTGCGCAGCTTCTCAGGGACGAGGTCATTCACGAGCGAATAAACCTTGTACTCACGCGACGACTTTTCTGCCACCTTATATATACTGTATCGGCCCGATTTTTGCAGCTCTACTTGGTATAGCAGGAAGATCTCCTTCGTATAGACTTTGGCACCGTT
The DNA here is from genome assembly GCA_033070095.1 of Escallonia herrerae. NCBI lineage: Eukaryota > Viridiplantae > Streptophyta > Magnoliopsida > Escalloniales > Escalloniaceae > Escallonia > Escallonia herrerae. The sequence goes on from JAVXUP010000455.1 coordinate 464,543, forward strand.
CAGCTCCAGCGGGGTCTCAAGCAACCTTCTCCTTTGCTTGTACGTGGTTGCAAAGTCTGCAGCCCTTTCTTTCACGAACAACGACGCAACCGCTTTTTGTGCTGATGTGACGAAACTCTTCAAATTGGTAGCTGTACCCACATAATTATCGAACGTGGCATTCATAGATTCACTCCTGCCCGTCGTTTTCATGCCCGCAGAAAAATGACTTCTCGTGTAAACACCAATCCATTGCTCTTTGAGCCCGTACAAGTGCTGGAGCCACTCGTTGTCTTGCAATGAGTAATCCCGAACAAGCTTTTCCCACCTCTCCTCGAATTCCTCAATCGTTAATGACTTGAGGACGCATTTGTCAAAATCCTGTTTAAAGTCTGGATACCTTGCGTACATGTGATGCAGACGTTCAGGGTATTTGTTGCTTATGTGCCAAGTGCACAAGTTGTGTCGAGTATCTGGGAAGACGGTAGCAATAGCCTTCTTCATTGCCAAATCTTGATCGGTGATGATAACAGTCGGTGCTTTGAAGTTCATTGCTTCCAGCCACACCCTAAACAACCATTCAAAAGAACTCTCGCTCTCGTCCCTTAACAAGGCGAACCCGAACAGGATGGAGTGATAATGATGATTGACGCCCGTGAAAGGAGCGAACGGCATCGAGTACTTGTTGGTACGGTATGTGGTGTCGAAAGTCACGACATCCCCAAAATGCTTATAAGCTAGCCTCGAACGACCGTCGACCCAAAAAATTATGCTAACTCGATGCTCGTCGTCAAGTTTATAGTCGAAGGTAAACTGCGGGTCCTCCATCTGCATCCGTTTCAATAGGCTCATTGTCGCTTGCGCATCATTGAGGTCATACGCGGCTCGTCTATGGGTTCGGACCGCGTTCCGAACGTCTGTCGTGTTAAAGTTTAAATTTTGAATTCCCCCAGCCTGTTCAGCAAGAACATTAATCATGTCGGTAGGTCCTAGCCGCGCATCGCTCATTGTGTGAATTAGGCTCCTCGCGACCTTACCCACCTTCTTGTGTTGATGCATCTGACTCACCTT